>VXBP01004259.1:0-45162 GCA_013400115.1 Rhinopomastus cyanomelas
CCTATGATCCTATGATCCTATGATCCTATGACCTTGACTCCCAAAGCAGCTGAAGAAGCCTATTTGTAGTTCCCTCTATTTGTGATTTCAGTCGGGCTCATACCTGTCATGAAAAAGTCCAAATTTAGGTACTGTCAAGGCATAATTTGACCTCTATCACTTTCAGCAATTAATATGAAACCTGAACTCACAAATAAATCTGCAGTCATGAGTCACAACAGAACAGGTTAATTTGCCAAGAGATAACACTACAGCTATTCTTCTGATGAAATTAGAATTATGCAACTTTTAGCAAAGCTGGAGAATAAACTGGCATGAAAAGAGTACTTGCTACAGGCAAAATAATTTTACTTTTGGCAAGTTTACAGAAAAGCAAGTCAGCTACATTTTCACCTCAGGTGGTTTGTGGCATCAAAAAGGCAGTTATTGCAGATGGAAAACTGTCATTATGCAGGGATGAGCTGTTTGCTGGGGAAATGAAAATGTTTTGCTCACTGTCAAACCCGTGAATATTGTTGACAATCTCTGTTTTCTTATAGGAATACTCCAAACAGAAGCTAAGACTTTACTGACAGAGTGGCTCACCAGTGGCCAAATAGTGTTTCAGTTACTACACAAAGTTACCAGAAAAACTCAGTGACGAGCTGCATATAGGGGAAAACAGTGCTGTGGATCTAGAGATTCTCTTGGTTAAGCTCAAACAGAACCAGTGAACTGAGCACTGGTGTGTGACTATAGAAATATGGAGTCACCAAGCAGGCCTCACACCACATTTCTCACAGCTGATGCACTAGTTGTCCACTCAGGATACAGTGGAGTTCCTCAGTCCTGCTACAAACTGACATTTTAGAGAGACTGATCAGCAGGAAGAGAGACTGTCATTTCTGCCGCTGAGAAAGAACTAGGGGTGCTTAAGTATTGGGGGAGAATTCCTTTGTGCTTAGCTGAATGGAGCAGAAGGACTTGAGAATCCTTAAACCTTGGGCATGAAAGACAGTCTGTGCTCTTTGTTTGAAACGCATGTCTCCTGCATTGAGAGATGCAGTTCCGGTGCGGAGGAATCAGGCCTGCTCGAGAGACTTGAGCTGGAGAAGCTACACTGAAGAACTGAAGAATTCACCAGTCTGCAAACAGCCTGGGTGCTGCTGTACCACAGGCAGGGGTGATGCATGAATAACAGAGAGGCTGGTGGTACTCATCTCGACTGACGTGCTCTTTTTCCCCAGATCTCTGATGTNACTGACGTGCTCTTTTCCCCCAGATCTCTGATGTGAAAGAAGACCCAAGGACCGATACAATAGTGATCTCCCACTGTATTTTTCTCAGAATGTGTGATGGCAGTTGTGACACAGTTTCTAGTTTGTGTGCACTAACTTGCTTAACTTTTTCTTCATTTCTGTGTACAGTTACAGAGTTAACAAACCTTTTTCCAGTTTCCCTAAGCTATCCATTGTCTGGTAAATTTATCCGAGATGCCATCGAGACCTCACCGCTTTGCTTTTTTTTCCTTTATCTTAAATTGTGGTCTTGAACCCACCACAGAAATGAAACCAATGAAATCTTGAACTTCACAGCAAAAATCCAGACTTAAAGCTAAATAAAGTGCAAAGTGCAACCCAGCCGAATATTCAGAATAGACTTATTCACATTGGACCGAGACAATATTTCTGAAATTGTTCAAGATTTGGGTGTGTCTATCATATTGGTTTAATGACATTTTTACTCACTGAGCCTGGGCTCTGATCTTATCATCATCCATACTCCCTGCAGTCCCTTCTGGGCCAAAACCCAGAGCAGAGCATTGGATGTGGCACAGAGAAGCATCTGCACTAGCCCAACAATTCCTACGTTTCTATAAGTGCAGACACCAATTGAAACGCACCTTGACAAAGCTGAAACAACACTTTCATGATGCACAGCAGCAGGCTCGTTATTTTGAATGATGAAGTAGAACATCAAGAGGTCAATCAAATTAACCTTTTCTCCACAGGAACTTACAGCAAGACCAGAGAAGACCAGTGTGCTACCATCTCTTATGTTAGAAGCTGTTGCTGTAGGATTATAAAGATATGTAGTCTAAACACCTTGAATAAGTTGAGAAATTTTCCCTGATCCAGTGCTTGCCCCTAGTAACGGATGGTGAGATCAGTGCCCACATTTACTTTCTCCTCATTTTAACAAAGTGACAAGTTTCAGCACAACACAAGTATTGGCATGCAATATGGAAGTTAACACAAACAGGATAGCAACGACCTGTTGAAATGGACTGAATCAAACGTAATTTGCAAATCACCACCCACAATTTTTCAGTATGATTTAATGTTTTCCCATTGTTTTTTAGTGCCAATAAATCTATCACAATTCTGCAAAGTTGGCAGCACATTAACTTCCTGCCCATATGAAACTTAACAGCCTTTCTTCCTCACTGTTAGAATCCATTCACATAATCCCTTCCCAAGTACTCTCCCTCCAGAAAATCCAAATCCCATTATATCTTGCTCATTGATTTTTGTCTGAATGTTCAGACTTGTAAAGCTTGAGAGGAATCACAGAATGTTACAGATTGGAAGGGACCTCAAAAGATCATCTGAGTTCAACCCCCACTGCTGGAGCAGGGTAAGCCTACAGCACCTGGTGTACCCAGAACAGTCCCAAGATACGCTGTCCTACATGGGGCTCAAACCCACGACCCTGGGATTCAGAGCCCTGTGATCTATCACCTGAGCCAGGCAGGTAAAACATGAAAGGAGCTGGACTCCAGTTTGGAATTAAGCTTTAGGCTCATCTTTCACATGTAAGTATCTGAGGAATGAAGTCCACACCTGATGCTACATGATTTAGGAGGCTCAGCTCTAGTATTCACCTTCTTCCAAATCTAAGAAACATCTTTTTAGTCACAGTTTTATACTTTATGAACTGTATTCACATTCTGAATTTTCTTTGATAGTTATATTACATTTTAAAAACAAGTTTTGCACCATAAGAAACGCCTGTATCTTAATAAAAGGCATCATCCCTTTCCTAATTGCTCTACTGCAATTTTCATTCCACCCTGAGGGATTCCCAGTAGACTCTTTGAGGTGCTTTTCGTGATCTGCTGACAGTGCTCTGATGCTCTTTATCACAAAATCACAGTAGTTTTTATCATCTTTTAGGCAATTTATAAAATTCCACAAGGCTCCTGTGTGACAATTTAAAACAATGCTTTAGAAGATTAGTTTACAAAAGGGTAAAAAGTACAGTCTGTGCCTTGAAAAGGTCACAGAGAAGCTTTCCATTAAAGAAATCGATAAGATCACAGAGAGATCCTGAAATCATATTACCATTTTAATTGGCTGGCACAGACTTCTCACAATTCCACCTCAATGGTGACATTAATTACGACTGTGAGAGTACAAAGCTGTGTTAACACAAACAGGAAAATAATTATTACACATTGACTGGCTATCTTTTGCTGCTACCCAAATGGTTCTGGCTTAGCTACATCAGGATGAATCACAGTAATGACATTAACAATCTAACATCGCTTGCTATTCTGTAGACTCATCTCCTTCTTGGACTGATTTTGACTTTCTGTTCTTCAGAATGTGATCACTAAAAACATTCAACCCAAGCGGGAATTTAAAAGAAAAAAGGGGAAACCCTTCAAAGCCATAGTATTGAGCAACCATAAGATTGGCTGGCTAAAGAGTGATGAACTTATTTCCCTCTTCCCAGAGAGATGCCAGGGCTACTGTAAAATCAAGTCTCAGTCCTTCTAGTCTGTCTCCTTCTTCCAATGTGGTTGGTTTGGGGTTTTTTAACTCCTTATCTCAAGCTCATGCCTGCATTAACCTGTTTACTTTCATCTAAAACCTTTACACATTACTTACCACACCACATTAAAGTTGCCTCTTGGTGTCATGTTTGATATGTGTGTTCCTACTACAGGTCACTGGCTCCCAGTTTTTTCCATTAGCCACCGTCTCACTGCTTATTACAACATCCCAAGCTCCTCTAAGCTAGCTCAGAGTTGCCAAACTTGCTTGTTGAACCAGCCACCATTTCTTCTTCTTGCCTGCTCCTCAGTTGTAATGTCACCAGTGCTATTCCAAAATACTCCTTCTTTGTTCTTGTCTGGCTCCAGGACACGCTGCGTTCAAATTAGGCATGCCATCTCCAAATTCACTCAGCTTGATTACCAGCTGGAAGCATGTATGCATACTTGAGAGCAGCTGGGGACAGCAATTACAAGAAAGGGACGGCGCACGTGCCATCCTGTCAGACCCAAGAGTTATGAGAAGATGGTGCTTGCTGTGCTACTCAGTGGGTTAAGCATGTGCAACCTGGCCAGTACAACAAGCTCCAGAGAGATGGAACATGATCTATAAAGGCAAAGTCCTCAGAGCTTTCAGTCTGCCTGGATACACCTGCAAAACTCCAGGTTTTGTAAACGTAATTTGGCCGCAGATATTTTCATTAATTTGGCAAACCACCACCTTCTTAAAAACATGAAAATATTAAAGTGTAGTAAATGATCTTGAACTTCTTTTAAAATATTATTTCTTTTTTATAAAAGCTATTTTTCCTTCATCTAATTTCTGAAAAATATGTGAAAATGAATTAAATATCTTTTTTAAGAACCATTTGGGAAGCAACAAAGAAAACTTCAGCCTATCAAATAATATAAAGTTGGAAGAAACAGAAAGGGTTCTGAATATACTCCATGTGCAGGTACGGACATGTACACAGAATTGACTGTATTTTAATTTAAAATAGTCAACTTCTTTGTGTTTGTTGGTGAAGGGGAGGGTGTTTGCTTCTAAAAAGTAAAGATTGAACTATATCCCAGAAACAACTTAATATATTTAGTGATTATGCAAAGTGTAATTTTAAAATTGTATAGCTTCTTAATATTATTTGGCATTATGAACATTAACATATTACAAAGTAGGATTTACATAATAACTTCTATCTGTAGACCCTGTGCTGGAGATAGTCTGTAAATAAAAGGAAGAGCAACAGACATTAAAATTCAGTTTAGAAATATTTCTAATGGTCTGTAGCTTATACTTGAAATTGCAAAAAAGTATCATGCAGGAGAAAATTACTAAAGAATACTTTTGGCATATGAAAAAATTGTCTGTATGGTCTAGGAATAGCCAGGAATGAGATGACGGAACACATTCTTGAGCTTAAGACATCAAGTACTTGTCGTCCTTGATCAGACCTTTGAACCTTATAAATA
Source organism: Rhinopomastus cyanomelas (assembly GCA_013400115.1). Taxonomy (NCBI): domain Eukaryota; kingdom Metazoa; phylum Chordata; class Aves; order Bucerotiformes; family Rhinopomastidae; genus Rhinopomastus; species Rhinopomastus cyanomelas. The sequence continues at coordinate 5,228 of VXBP01004259.1, forward strand.
CAAATACAGATCAAGGTTCTGTAGCAGAGCTACAGAGTTTGTGTTTGTGTTCTGACAAAAACAAAACTACAGCTTTGTCAAACAACAAGAGATATTTTGGACACAGTGGTAGCTCAGCAAACCTTTCTAAAAGCAGCTTACCTTTCCTGGAGGAACTCTTATTTTCATACCCCCAAAAAGGTATTTAAGTAAGTATTTTTCTTCAGGGATATTAGTAGCCTCTTCTGGAGGATTCTGCGACTACCCAAGGCTCCATGTCAACCTACTGCAAGCAGCTGTGATTTGTTTTGGGGTAGGCAGTGCAAATGAACTCCTGTCCACTGGCACTTGGGAATGGCTACGAACTGGCAAAAGAGGCCAAGCACAAGCATCATCAGAATATTTTAGGAAAAAAAGTCAGGTATTTCTCTAGTTAGGATGAAGAGAATGTAGAAACTCTATCTTCTCTTCCTAACACATATAACTCTATATCCAGGACAGAATTCCAGGAGAAGAAGAGTGAAATTAGTCCCAGTCCTACTTTGTGAAATGCACTTATTCCTGATCTGAGATGTTTCTGAGAAAAATGTCTCATTAAACATGACTAGCTTCTTGTTAATGGTCTGCACTGGTGAAAGACTATAAACATTACTTTCATTTCACATAAAAATTAACTAGATGAACTGATTCATAGAGATGATATTTTTTAAGTTGTCTAGCTAAAATTAATTTAATCTGGACAACACCTACGTCTATTTGCAATGTCATTTTCTAGTAACCGTATTTTAAAGCCTAAATCAAAATCTTCTTGGTGAACTTGTCACCAGAGATGGTTATCTAGCTCCAAGAAAATAGAAACTTAAAGGTATTGGCAGAAAAAACTAACCAGTTAGATAAAATCTAAAGTGTGGTTAGTAACTGCCACACATTGAATGAGATGTCCAGACAGTGGTGATCTGAAGACAAATCTGAACGCTAGTGTGCAGGCACTTTATTTTACAGCAAGTTCCTTTTTATAGGCCTTTTGTCTAACCCAGTACATTTCCATATACTGGTTTTGGTTAGTACTTATCAGTAGTTTAGTAAACTATTATTACTAATAACAGAGCTTTCTCAGGCTTCCTAGCTTCTTGTTATCTTCTGGCCTCCTCCCTTATCTGGTTACCATGACACTTGGTTCTTCTCAGGAGCTAAACACATCCCTTATCTGAGATGTTTAACCCTGTGTTTGCCTCTGATCTCTCCCCACAAGAAACCTCTCAAACACTTCCTGCATTGCTGATTGTTTCTAAAAATTCCTGATATTAAAGCAAAAAAAAAGCAGTCATTCAGAAGAAGTGAAATGTAATACAAACAGGAATGTCCAGAATGGTAAAATAAAATCTTAAATTCTTCATGCAAGCCACACTTCAATGGTTCTTTAAAAAAAAATAAATCATTTCAACTAAAATTTAGAAAGTTTAAGCCTGACAGAGATAAAGATACAGTCACTAATACTGCATGGCAGATAAAAAGTTCAAGGGAATATTCTGAATAAAAATACCACACCTGTAGATGTGGCACTTTTATCCACTGAACTATGCTATTTCTCTGATAGTTGAGTAGTATCAAAGGTTTTCATGAACAATTGGAAGAGGAGAAATCCCAGGAAATAGTAAAAGAACCAAATTGAAGCTGAATCCCAGCACATATGTGGGACTTACAAGCCTTGGTTATCAGATTTCAAAGGGCATTATATAATACACCATAAATAAATTATTGTATAACCATTAACAGCATTTTTTTAAAATGCAAATTTCTGTAGACTAGTAGTTGACTTTTTCTAATGTTTGTGTCACCTTCAAGGTGTCTTTATCAATTTACACAGACCATCCAAAGCCCTTTGACACTGTCTTTTCTCTGTACTCTGTTTCCGTATATATTTCAGCGTAAATTGGTTGCAAAGCATAAATATAGTCTATTGTAGGAAAATCCAATTAATCTTAGAAGATTTCTACCTGGTAAAGGTATCCAGGGCTGTGCTGATGCTTCACTTGCCTGTGTTGCAAGAGTTTTGCTGTTTAGAAACTCTGCAAAACTTGTTGCTGAGATTTAGTTTGTAAAGATTAGGTCATTGTCCATGACCCAGAGGAAAACACACTTAAAAAATAGAAAGTATCATTCAGCTTTCTCCTATTCTATACGGAGGACATGAGTTTGGAACAGATAAAGTGTATGATTACTAGAAGATGTGGGGAATTGAAAGACCGTCTTGTGAGACCATGTAGAGTGCAGTAGAGTAATAAACCATGATACAAATAAGCATCCTGGGGCTTGGCCCCAAGAAGAGAGAACAGTCAGTTACATTAAAAGACCATCCACTGCTTATTCCAGGACACACTGTTTATTTTGTTCCTCCATCACAGGAGTACATGAAGCTGAATCCATCAATCAGACGTGTGCAGAGCTGTGTTATTGATTAAACCCTGCTTTTGGTATAGAACATGACCCAGAGAAATCTGACCTGTTAATGAAGTTTCACCATAACCCTCAAAGCAAAAAAAAAACCCAATCCCTTAGTCTTCTTTTTATTGTTTTAAACCAACACTGAATTGCACACAGGAAATAATCACAGGCACAGCTTGCTGCTTATCCTGCTACACAAATATACAACCCTAGGCCTCTACTTATGTTGCTCAAAATCCAAAGATGGAAATCATGTGTGAGGCTCCTTAACAGCTCAGGGAAATCTTGCCACATGGCAGCTGATACTGGGGGGCCACTACAAAATCTAGCAAGTTCTGAGTACACCAGCACTTTGAGATATTTGAGAAAACAAATCCTTCTGAAAGGTCGGACCATAATCTTAAAGACATTTACAAGAAACTCTGGAAAAGATTTGTATTGACTCAACTGTCTTTAACTTAAATGATGCTTCATCACACAAACACTATTTGTTCCGAGACTGTGAGGATCGCATAATACAAGGTCACCACTTCTGTGAAACTGGATGATGCAGAAACACTTTTAGTGGCTACTGTAAATATTTCTACCAGAGATGAAAAGATTAAAAGAACACAATCTTATGTCTATTGAATTATATGACACGGGCATTTGCTGATGTGTCATTTGAGACAAGTAATTGATGTTAATTTAATTTGTATAAATAAGTAGCATGGAAAAACAAGAGTGGAATCAGATTTACACCAGCTCTCAAACATCTGACATAGTGTTTTCTTTTTAGGAAAAGCATTAGTTTAAACTGGATCAATCACTTTTTCTTTGAAAAGAAGGGAAATTTTAAAGAATACCTACATATTCAGTAATTTGACAGAGGCTTATATATAGTCTATTGATACGAATGATACCATTTTCTCAGAGATTCAATAGGATATATTAGCTTATGCACCTGGAAACAATCTCACAGAATCACAGAGTCACAGAACATTATGGACTGGAAGGGACCTCAAAAGATCCTCTAGTCCAATCCCCCTGCCACAGAAGGATCACCTAGATCCAGTTGCACAGGAACATATTCAGGCAGGTTTTAAACATCTCCGGAGAAGGAGACTCCACAGCACTCCTAGGCAGCCTGTTCCAGTGATCTCTTACCCCTATTGGGAAGAAGTTTTTTCTCATATTGATGCGTAACCTCCTATGTTCTGGCTTACATCCGTTGCCCCTTGACCTATCATTAGAAGACACTGAGAAGAGCCTGGCTCCATCCTCCTGACACCCACCCTTCACATATTTGCAAACATAAATAAGATCACTCGTCAGTCTCCTTTCCTCCAAGCTCAGGAGACCCAGCTCCCTCAGGCTTTCCTCATCAGGGTGATGTTCCATTCCCTTCCTCATCTTTGTGGCTCTGTGCTGGACTCTCTCCAGCAGTTTTGTGTCCTTTTTGAACTGAGTGGCCCAGAACCAGACACAATTCCAGATGCACTCTCACCAGGGCAGGGTAGAAGGGGATTACAACCTCTCTCCATCTACTAAACACCCCCCTTCTAATCTACCCCTGGATGCCACTGGCCTTTTTGGATACAAGGACACATTGGACACTCCTCCCAGCTTTGTCTCATCAACAAACTTGTTGATAGTCTACTGGTTCCAGTACTGACCCTTGGGAGATTCCACCAGGTACAGGCCTCCAACTAGACACTGTCCCACTGACCACCACTCTCTGGTTTCTCTCCTGCAGCCAGGTCAAGGTCCACCTCACTACCCCATCATCCAGACCACACTGCCTCAGTCTGGCTGTGAGAATGCTGCGGGAGACTGTGTCAAATACTTTACTGAAGTCAAGACAGACAACACCCACCGCTCTGCCATCATCTGTCCAACTGGTTATGCCCTCATAAAAGGCTATCAGGTTGGTCAAACATGACTTCCTTTTGATGAAGTCATGCTGACTGTTCCTAATGACCCTCTTCTTCTTGCTCTGCCTAGAGACAGCATCCAGGACAAATTGTTCCATCACCTTTCCTAGGATGGAGGTGAGGCTGACTGGTCTATAATTATCTGGGTCCTCCTTCTTTCCCTTTTTGAAGACTGGAGAGACATTTGCTATCCTCCAGTTCCTGGGCACCTCTCATGATCCCCATGACTTACCAAAGGTAATGGAGAGTGGCCTAGCAAAGACTTCCACCATCTCCCTTAGCATTTGCGGGTGCAACCCATGATGGTCGATGGATTTATGTACATCCAGCTCGCTCAGTTGATTCCTAACCCAGTCCTCATCAACTAGGGCAAACTCTTTTGTCCCAGCTTCACCCTGTTTCACATAAGTCTATAAAGTTTCTGCAAACTCAGGAGTAAATTTCTTCCTGATGTGCAGTAACAGGCAGGTTTCCTGTGTGACTGCAGGTCTGCATAAACCAGAGAAATATACCGAGTCCTGAATAGTACAGCTAAGATCTACATTATCATTAATTTTATAACATTGGGTGTGTGAAATATTTAATGAATGTATTACAAAAGAGGCATTCCTTCATGAGGTTGTGGAAGCTATTTAACTTGTCTGTCTCTGTCACGGCAAAGCTGGCTTTGACATTTCTTCCTTTTAGTGTCATATTTCTATGATTTACACGTCTCAGCAGCAGTTCCTACACAGTGACTTCCTACAAGTATTTCAAAAGAAACGGATACTAATCCAATTGAAGTCAAAGGAATTACTTCCACAGTCTCCTGTCAATGTTCATCTTTGTCCTAAATTCTTTAATAACCAAAGGAGGACTCTTTGTGTAGCACTGTAGGAATAGATTCAAAGAGTAAAAGCCTAGGGTTTTGGTATTTATGTTAACAATTCAGCTGCAGATTTCCTCAAAGGCTTAGTAGAAATACTCAAATCTAAAGTACCAGCATTAAATTGCCTTAAAACATGATGGTAGTATGACACAAGAACTGAAAAGACAATTCAGTTTAGGAGGTTTTCTTTCTCCAGAGCATTATCATAAGACTTTTTTGTACGTGCAGATTCCTCTCAGTTAGACCCCTGAAGTTTCATTTAAATAAGCAAACTAACAGAAAAATGAAAGGATCACTGCCATAGCTCAGCACTAAGTTTAGTCTGAGGATAGTTGGACTTTGTGGAAACCACCGCTATACTAACAACACACGAACACTTAAACATTGGCTCTGGGAGGGACAAAGAAAGTATAAATGATGATCCCAGAGATTTTAACCCTAAAAATGTCCAGCAAAAATAAAAGAACATAAAACACACTTCAACACTTGGTGACTGAGCAAGATAGTACCTCCCATCTGTATAATACATCTGTATTTTTAGGATACTTGCCAATCTATTTGTGATGTCTTTATATTAACCCAACCATTTTCATGTGAGTACTTTGGGTAGAATAAGTAACATTTCAGATGGAATATATGCATAAAACAGTAGTGGGGAACTGAAGGGGCCTTCAGGGGTCATTTACTCCATCCCTGTGCAGAAAAGTGGGAACAATTGCTCCCAAGATGATTTGCTTCTCACTTGTTCTCACAGGCTTTCTTGAGACCCATACAACATATAACATATAAATTTATATTAATCCTAATCTCACCCTTAATGGAAAGCAGAATTGGGGTTTATTCTAAGAAAAACAGTGCCACATGCCTATTATATATCAGCATGAATTACTGGCTGGAGGGTGCTGTAAACAAATTATAGAACTAGTGGGTGTGGACTGAGCAGAGGTTGCCAAATCATTTCTGGAGGGAAAAGTGCTGGTCTTGTATGAAAGTGGAGAAATAAACAGATGCATGGGAAATTAAGAGCAGGGCTATGGGAATTGGGAATAGGCATTCTGTCAGACAGTAGATGAGAAAGCCTGGCTTCTCACACCCCAGGAATGAGTTTCCAGTGCAGAGAAATAGCTACAAAGAAAAGTGGCTATCAACTTGTATGATGGAGCTGACTTAGACAAAATGAAGATAATCTCTTCTATAGTTTCAGAGCTCAGTGCTGTACCAACTTTTCTAGTGAAAGCTACTTAAAATGCAAACACCTTGCTCCCAGCTCAGCAGATCTGAATAAAAATTCATCCAGCCACAGAGCTGAAAAATGAGGAAAGATTTTAAAAGGCTCTTCAGATGAAATAGCTGCAATTGCACAATCATGTGGAGAATCACCTTGAAGAAATGATCAAACAGAGGTAATGGTATAGAATAATTCCCCATAAAAGGTTTTGTTGATTTTGATTAAAGTGTAAAATTTTAGCAGTGCCGGATGAAAAGAATATTCTCTGAAAAGCAAGAGTTACTTTTTTCAGTTAATTACAAAAGGTACAAATATTGACTTTAATATAAGTTTATTGACTTTAATATAAGTATAAAAGATGCCCTTCATTTGCACATTGCCATATTTGTATGCCAGGGTCTGCCATAGTACAAAAGGAAGAGAAGAAAAACCATAGAAAAGTTGTTTTATTAAAAGAGCAGAGGAGAAGTCCTGGGACCTCCAAAGCATCTCTCTAGCACTGCTAGAGGGGCAGTGTCATGGAGGAGAGAGAAAGAAAAGTAATGTCATGTCTGCACAAATAGTCCCAAAGCGAGATGCTTTTCATCACCAACTTCTGCCAAAAAAAGAAAATAAAATAGGCGAGATAAAGCTGAAATGCCCCTCTGCCTAGGAAAGAAAATTTAGACTGTTTAAATTTTTCAAATAATCTGACTTGCAAATTGCCTAGAAAAAAAACTAAGCAGGAGATTCAATTCCTAAATTATATCCCACAAAATTGGTGTCTGGGATTGTTTTTCTCTCTCATTTGCATTCAGTTCTACTGCCACAAAGAAGTGGAGGAGATAAAATAACAAAGCCGAGAACAAAAATTGTTTTCTGCAGCAATTCTGCTGAGGATATTCTTTTCTGTCCTATTCCCTCCTGAAATAACATAATATGTGTGACATACGTACAGTTCTTGCAGAGGCATTTTGTTCTGAATAAATGTGATTGTTTTAAGAGGAGCAACTTCAAAAGTCAGTAAAAAGTAGATGGCTCTACTAAGACAAAGCATGACAATGACAACACACCCCAACAACACACGTTCACACCTAAAAAGTAAATATGCTGTCTTTCAGAAACCTAGACTTTACTTTTTCTATTTACACAGTATCACAGTATCACAGTATTATCAAGGTTGGAAGAGACCTCACAGATCATCAAGTCCAACCTGTCACCACAGAGCTCAAGGCTAGACCATGGCACCAAGTGCCACGTCCAATCCTGCCTTGAACAGCTCCAGAGTTGGCGACTCCACCACCTCCCTGGGCAGGCCATTCCAGTGGCCAATGACTCTCTCGGTGAAGAACTTTCTCCTCACCTCAAGCCTAAATTTCCCCTGGCGCAGCTTGAGGCTGTGTCCTCTTGTTCTGGTGCTGGCTGCCTGAGAGAAGAGAGCAACCTCCTCCTGGCCACAACCACCCCTCAGGTAGTTGTAGACAGCAATAAGGTCTCCCCTGAGCCTCCTCTTCTCAAGGCTAAACAATCCCAGCTCCCTCAGCCTCTCCTCATAGGGCTTGTGCTCAAGGCCCCTCACCAGCCTCGTTGCCCTTCTCTGGACACGCTCAAGCACCTCAATGTCCTTCCTAAATTGAGGGGCCCAGAACTGGACACAGTACTCAAGGTGCGGCCTAACCAGTGCAGAGTACAGGGGCAGAATGACCTCCCTGCTCCTGCTGGCCACACCATTCCTGATGCAGGCCAGGATGCCATTGGCCCTCTTGGCCACCTGGGCACACTGCTGGCTCATGTTCAGGCGGGTATCGATCAGCACCCCCAGGTCCCTTTCTGTTTGGCTGCTCTCCAGCCACTCCGACCCCAGCCTGTAGCTCTGCATGGGATTGTTGTGGCCAAAGTGCAGCACCCGGCACTTGGACTTATTGAACGCCATCCCGTTGGACTCTGCCCATCTGTCCAGGGCATTTGTCCATTTGTTGTAAAGAGAAGCACGGCACGAGTGAGCAAATAGCCTGACTGAATCACAGTATTATCAAGGTTGGAAGAGACCTCATAGATCATCAAGTCCAACCTGTCACTCCTCAGTTTGCAATTTTCCTCCAAACAATATCAGTACATCGTTCCCTGCCCAAGACCTGCATGTGAGCTGCTCCTCACTCCTTGGGAAGGACTGGGGTTTACACTTCAGTCTTTTTCTTATTATCACTGAACCCATGAACTGGATGACCCACTTTTAGTTTTGATTTCATAAGTAGTATCTCTATAGCAGATTTTTTTATATAAATACTCAGACTTACAAAGTGAAATTCTGTTTTCAAGACTCTTTTCTGACATTTACTCAACTACCTCTGCTCCAGGGACATCCCTGGTTACTGACATGCTTGAACCAGGATATTTATGAAAAACAAAAACAGAAATGAGTTAGGGCAGTCAACAGCATCGTTGCAGGCTAATCCAAGTAAATATTCACTAAAAAGATGCTCAGCAGGATTGACCCTCATATAAGGCCCTGATCCTGCATGATTAAGGATAATGGGATCTTTGTCATTGACTTTCAATGAGCACTGGAATGAGTCCCAAGGTAGCAGAAACAATAAAGGGCAGCTGCTTTAAATTTTTATTGCTCTTTTAATTGAGAGATATCAGAATAAAGCATATGTTACAGACATACACATACAGGGATGTAAATGTGCCCACACACAAAGTTTTCCTTTTTTTTTTTTTTTTTCAGAATTTTGAAACATCTAGAGATTCAGCAGTTTGTTTGGAAGCACTGGCAGAATTTTACATTAGCAACTAGTGAGGCAACAGCTGTTGTCCAAACTATCAATGTCCAAAGTAGACAATTTCACAGGCTCATTTAAAGCTATTTCCTTTGCTGCGCATACGCTCAGGAGCCCTGGAAGCCGTGACTATTCTTGCGCAGTTCGGCACACCTCTGAGCTTCACTTGCTTTTTCTTAATAGCAAGGAACCTGAACATAAGAGATCTGCACCAACTAAGTCTTTCAGCTGATTACTTTTGTCAGCAGCTACTTTAATGCGTGCCACATGGTCTGGCATAAGCCTGATCTTTCAAGAGTACAACTGCAAAATGGAATAATAGGAAAGCTGAGAGGTGCTGGCTCCTCCAGGAAAGCCTCTGCTTACAGCACAGTGGTCAACAGCCGGGGTCCTGGTTGAACAGCATTAGGGGAAGGGTGAATGGCATTGAACTGGTTTGAAAGAGAAGACAGCAGCACAAGGTTAAGATTTACTGGAGGAAACTTTTGTTAATGGCCAGTCCACACAGTATTTTATGGAAGTACCTAGCAGATAAGGAAAAGAAGCGTAGAGAAGATTAAGTTTGAGGAAAAGACTCACCACTTACTTCGGGTGATTAGAACATCTTACTTTCTCATCAGTCAAGACTTACAATGTTTTTGTTGTTGTTGTGTTTAAGCTCAGGCTTCCCAGGCTTTTCTGTGGCCTGGGAAAAAGAATAAATAACTAATAAACAAGGACAGAGGAATCTTTCTAAATTCTGACTCTTAAAAATTTCCTACAGAAAAGCCCCAACTTTTCCACACAGAAATAAGTTCATAACTTAGTGGTATATACGCCTTGAAGATCATATGAAATACTGGACCCTAGCTAATAACCAGCCTTTTTGTCTGTTTTCAATATCTTCTATAGCAATGCATTGCTATAGTAACAATACCACATGTATTACTAATATAGCATAAGGCCTTAATGTAAAGGTACTTTTGTTTTGACACCTGTTGTATTCCAATCTGTTAATAGAGCTTTACTTACAATTCCTTCCCAGGAGAAAAAGCAAGGAGTTTTGTTACAAGAAGGGTTATTACATGAAAATTATGGGACCTATTGTTTAAAAGCATCAGCTAAGTTTTCTTTGCAACAATTGCAAAATTTTCTATTAAAAAATGGTCTTAATGTTCCTTACTCCCACCTTTTACAATTTATTTTTATTAAAGTAATTTTTTTACACAATCAAATCATGGAATTGTTCATGTTGGTAAAGAATTTTAAGATCGTATCCAACCACTAACTCAACTGCCCTAAGGCCATCACTAAACCATGTCTCTAAGCTACAGGACATCATCATCAAGGATGATGATTCAACCACAGTATACAAAGGAAAAACAAAGATACCAACTTGTCTAAAATTTTTTGGGTAATTATCCAGCGGTTTTAGCAGAACTAAAAAATCCTTTGAAATGTGATCAGCCAGTGTCCAGGCAGAGCTGCAGCAGGACCATCTTTCCCACCCCCATCATCCTGGAAGTGTGTGGGGGGAGTGAGCACAGGGCAGTAGCCCTGTGCTGGGCTGGGAGCCCTCAGCCAAAAAGAGGCAGGGCTAAGATCACTTGCCCCTTTTATCTTCTCACCTAGCCCATCCCACAAGGGCAGGTACCTGGGACAACTCTATAGTGTCACCTCCCCCAGGACAGGTCACGGGGTGGGGGTCCTCTTAAGGCAACATAACTTTTTCCTTCATGAAAGCACAAATCTGTACATCTGAAAATTCTGGTAATTTTCAAACTGCAACAGTGTCATTTGGGCTTTGGCACCGAAATGATTTGCAGCTGTCTTTCCTCCATCAGGATGTCCTTCTCCTCCTCCAAAGGACTGCAAAATGATCAGCTGGGAATCACAAGTGATGCTGTAAAATACCAGTACTGTAACAAAATACTGCTTCAGCACAGTGGGAGATTTTCACATTTTAAATTTTTAAAGAAACATTCCTATTTCCACAGCGCTTCTTTCATGTCCTTTGTTAGATTGGCATAGTGCTGTCATAATTCTAATAAAATTAGAATGTAGATAATTTATACTGAATATGAAATGTAATGTCATTTAGTCAATTGTTTTAAAATCCATATCTCTTTAAATAATAACAACAGTATTCTGGCCCAAACCACTGCACTTAACAGAAAAAAAGTCCCCGAAACACAGAATACTTTGCTGCATTTTCTACTGAACTTCTTACTCAATAATTTGAAACCCATCACACTTTTAAACCAATTATTATTTCATGGTTTTCCATCAGTGTAGTTAACTGTTTTTCAGAATTTTGTCAATACCTCCAAATATTTTTAAAAGTTCATCTAAATGACTGAATTTAGATGATTAATCATAAACCTAGGCAACGAGAATTCAACTACTTTATCTTTACTAGTATTTCCATTAGAAGGCTCAGTTTGGCTTCTGCTCCAGTCAATGAAATAATGTACCGAATCACTATGGCAACTTGAGCCTTAACCAGACTTGACTAAATATAGAAGTCAATCACCAGTGTTTTGACAGCCTTCAGATCTACACCCACCATCCTGCAAAACTGAGGCAAAACAGTTTACTTGCAGCAGTGAGTTAATGTAACAGACTCTTCCAAAAACAGTGATGCATGTGCAAAGCTGTTCAGCATGCAGAGAAATGTGAGAGACTGGAACAGTATGCAGAGATAAATATAATGGTGTTATAAAACCAGAAATATTCTTCCAAAACTGTAGGAGCAGAAACCACAGGATTCTAAGAGGAGCACAGAGAGCATTATTAGGAAATTGAGAGTCCCATCAGAACGAAATTTAAAAAGACTGATGCACATCACATTAACAATTAAGCAATTTAGGATATGCCTGAAGAACCCAAAACACTTAAGTGTATACGCAGGGTAGATCAAGTGCTCTCTCACAGTACAAAGAAGATACAATTAATGAAAGCACAAGGCTACATTTAATTACATTTAAAACTGATTAATGGAATATTTTAGTACAACATGAAATTCACCGGGACAGTTCATTGAAAGAAAAGAGAATAAACAAGGATTATACACCTCAGTGACTGCACTCACACCTACAGAATGTGTGTGGTTTTGTGTCTGAGGAAGTTGTCAGTCACTGCTTTAACAAAAGGGATTTTACTTCCTCCCGTGAGCTGTTCATTGCCCTGTGAGCAGTAAAACCTAGAGCAGTCCTGTGGGCAGGGGAAACTTCAAAGACTTGCCAGCGAACTGCACTACACAAATTAATAGTAGTAGCTGTCCGTGTGTCTGTTTTAAAACATCAAATCCAAAGCAGCTAGTCTGAGCTTAATTGCTTTTTCAGGGGGAAAGGGAATGGTTATAAATAATTAGTAAAACAAATTATTAAAATCGATTTTTTTTTAAAAAAATGAAATGCATAAACATAAAAGATTAAGCCTGCTCACTGGGACAAATGTTAAGATGATTGTAACAATGTCCTCAGAGACAAGAGAAGAAAACTGATGCAGCAGCCTAAAATAGCGAGAACTGCATATGGAAAATTGTCTAGTTGGAACTCAAGTTAGGTCTCATGGACCGCTGGAAGGGCTGTCTTCTGTGAACATATGAACAGAGACCAAAAGCCCAAGATGAACTGCATGGGTCCTGCTCCCAGCTGATTGTTCAAACCTCACTGTGTTTTCTGTTTCAGCAGATAGTTGATATTTTCTAAGATCTTCAATAGCTCCAACAGACTAACGGCAGTGATCTACATCTAATCACTGAAGGTTGGGGCTAATTTTTTCAGTTTGCAAAGTTATTTAAATTTTATGACAACCTGCTTTTCATAGCTTTTTACAGCAAGAAAGTTGCGGAATCCTGTCTTGCCCACTGGCCAGCTGTCCCTTGATAACAGGAACAGACAGTGTTTTTACTACTGTTATTGCTCCTAGGTCTGATATTTTCTGATGTTTAAGACAAAGCTGATGTGCTATGAGAGGCAGATAATGCCACAGGGTAAAACAATTTTCAGGCATTAAGTTAAAAAAACTCTAGATAATAGTCTTACATGCGTTAGCATGAAGGTCTCTGCTCAACAGTATCACTAAGTTGGCTCCAGGCGGATCACTCAAGTGAACTTTGGTATCAACCACAAAATAAAAACACTTCCCCAGCAAAAACTCTATAAAGACAATTATAAGATCAAAACGATGATGTTCTCAATGTATTTTGGTAGGTGGGAAACATACAGTGCTGCTGCCTAACAGATGGAGCTCAGTACAAAAGTCAGAAGCAGCTGCGTTTCCAAACCAAGCCTGGATTTTTCCAAATGCCTCTCAGGTCTCAGCTGAAATGCATCCAAGTCAAGTGGAAGTTCTGTCTATAACAAGACTTGATCTTGCTAATCTGACAGGTTAAGAAAAGCTAGTATCAGGATACAGGAACCTTATTTCAGCCAACCAGGCTCTCAGCTGAAGTACAGACAGAGAAAAACAGCCAGCCAGTCTGTTCTCTGTGATTCGTAAGACAAAGTTTGAACCAATACTGGCTTGAGCATTGTTATAGTTTGAAAATTATCAGAATTTTCAGATGTATAGAGTTACACTTTCTTGAAGGAAAAAGCACATTTTGCTTTAAGAGAATTCTTCCAGTGACCTGTCCTGGGAGAGGCAGGCACTAGGTGACTCTAAAAGAGAGAGCTGATGATGAGCCCAGCCCCTTTTTTCTTCTGGGAGCTTTGCCCCAGCACATCAACATGCGAGTCTGCCTCCCCCTACAACTTCTGGGTTGTGGGGGGAGACAGACTCACGCGTTGGTGTGCTACCCTCCCAGAGGTGGGGGGGGCAGGCCCTGACCCGGGCTCTGACCCGGCCCCAGAACCCTGAATTGGAACGGTAGACCCTGGTGCTGGCAGAGCCTTGGACTGGCTTCTGTGCCGTGCCAATGGAAAGGAAGAATTACCAGTGTCAATTTCTCTCTGCATGGAGCAACCCAGAGCTGCATCTAGCAACATGTGGGCAGCTGAAAAACACTCCCCTTTCCTCTGTAACTGAAGCAGGAGGAGAGGAAGGAGAAAAAGAGAGAGAGGAGGGGAATGGAACTCTCTTGGCTGCATTTGCAGCATCGGGGAGGCCCCTGCTGATGCTGCCCATGGGGTTGTCGTCATGCTGTGTGCTGATTATGTGCCAGCCATGTCTTAAAGCTACTGATGAGCAGGAAGAGAAACTTCTTGTCATTTCTGCCGCTGAGAAAAGCTGGAGATGCTTAATACTGGGGGGAGAAGAAGCCTCAGGAGAAGCATCTGAGAATTCCTTTGTGCTTAGCTGAACTGTCTGTTCTGAAAGAAGCAGAAGGACTCGAGAATCTTTAAACCTTTGGTAAGAAAAGAGACTGGGTTCTTTTTTAAAGGCATATTTCCTGCATCAAGCGATGCAGTCCAGGGTCTGAGAAATCAGGCCTGTTCAATTAGTATTCTGCCGGACAAGCTACGCTGAAAAATTGTAGAATTCACCAGTCTGGAACAGACAAGGGTTCAGCATCTGCAGACAAGGGTACATGACTTGTGGGGACCTGACAAGTCTCTCAGAATGAATAGAAGAGAGGGTGGTTGTACCCCTTTCTGCTTGACTGACATGCTTTCCCCAGGTCTCTAATGTAAAAACTCAAAGACCACTATGGTAGTGATCTCCCATTGTATTTTTCTCAGAATATGTGATGGCATTTGTGATGGAGTTTCTGGTTTGTATGCACTAACTTACTTCACCTTTTTCTTCTTTCTGTATATAGTTATAGATTTAATAAACCACTTTCATTTTCCCTAAGCTACCCATTGTCTGGCAAATTCTGTCCGAGATCTCATCAAGACCTATCTGCTTTTCCTTCTGTTTGTGTTCTTCAACCCACCACAAACATTCAAGAATTAAAAACACAAGTTGCAAGCACTTTTGAAGATATATTTGATGTTGTGTATATATTCCTTTCCTCATGTAGTTCTGTATAACAGCAGGAACATGAAGAAGAGTCTCTTCAACTTGTGATTACTGTAAGCAGTAGGAAACCATCTTCAATCTGCAGTGATTTCTTTCAGCTTAAAGAAATCGGAACAAAAGCAGGATGGTTGGGAGGCAGCACAAAATATTTATGGCTTATTAATAAATCAGAAACTCAGAAAATAAAATGGCTGTGGTCCCATGGAACTCTAGAATCATGAAAGAGGCCCTCCCCAAAACAGTCATGTGCGTTTTATCATTACATACTTCACAGAAAACATAAGCACTCCTTTATAATTCATACTACAGGAGACATTCTGTAGTTTTCTGCATTTTTCCAAGCCTGTAGAATTCTATACACTTACTGGGTTCGACGATGCATCTCCTAGGCCACTGATGGCACAGGTAATGATGCAAAACATCAGGTCTCTAGCTAACATTCTCACGTTCCACTACTCTTCTTTTTTCTAAGGTAGACCCTTTCGGTAACATATTTGTCTTTTCTCTCTCTACCTAAAACTGTTCACTGTCACTGATCTTCAAAAGGGACTCTGCATCCCCATATCTTCAGTAATCAACACTGAGGCACTTGATTTTATCAGAGCTACCTACAACATCATCACTTAAATCATATCTTTTCCCCCTAGTTCTAGTAGGTACAACATCAGCCTTGAGGACAGTGAAAGTGGTAGAGAAACTGCTTTGCTACAGCTTCTCCATGAAAAACTCTTCAGATACAGCCAGCAGCTGCCTTCATGTCATAAATTTTGTGGCCTTCTTTCAGAGAATCATAGGAAGATTGGGGTTGGAAGGGACCTTAAAGATCATCTAGTTCCAACATCCCTCCATGGGTAGGGACACCTCCCACTAGACCAGGGTGCCCTGTACTCCATCCAACCTGGCCTTGAACACCTATGGTGATGGAGCATCTACAACCTGGGCAACATGTTCCAGTGTCCCACCACCCTCACAACGAGGAATTTCTTCCCAAAGAGTTGGATTTCTTCAGTATCATCTCTGAATATTTGTTTTTCATCTGAGAGGATGAATCTTGCCCTAAGAAAAAGACAGTGCCATCTACTAGCATCCCCATTGCTCAGCTCTAGGATTTAATGCTTTCTGTATTTGGCTCACCTCTTCCAGTCATTGCCTGCTTTTGCTCTGCTTCCAGCTCTCCGCATTTTCTGAGATAACACTTCCCAGTCAGACATAACAACAGAAATGTTTGTAAACTACATTTAATTCAACACTAATGAACAATTTCTTTACTTTCAGTAGTGCAGATTTTGTTTTGTTTTGAGGATTTGGCTTGTTTCAAAATTATTTCTCTCTTCTGACTTCTAATGTAAATTTTAAATTTTAAAAAAAGGGGGAGGATCTAACACTACAGGTTTCTGCACTGTACTGCTTCAGTCAGAACTGGGGCATACTCCTCACCAGTGACGTTACACAACAAAAGCATTATTTTTCTCCTCTACCCAGTCAAATACACTCTCTGGGCAAGGTCAGTCCCTCTCTGAACAAGTATTGGAGTATTTCAAGTACATCTAAACCTCTGGCTGTATAAAATATGCAACATACCAAAGAGTTGCTTCATATTCATTTTAATCAAAGCATTTATTCACTGCCTCTGATGTTAAGGGTTTACCTTGTTACACTGGTGAGTATAAACCCTCCCAGTTTTGTACAGGACAATGGAATGCATCGAGTGATCAATATGAAGCAGAGACCAATCTTTACAGTTCCACAAAATAATTTTAATAGCACAGCTCTTGTTACTAACATATCTGCAATTTCTTTTAATGTTCATATCAATATGTTCTATGTTACTGATGGAGCAGAACTTGCATTTCACCTTATGTAACAGTCATATGACCTTTTGTGGTCTTCCCTGTTCTATTTGCAGTTCTTGGAATAAATGGAGCTTTGTGAATTTGAAATCAAATTATTTGGTCCCCCCAGCTATTCAAATTTTTCTGAGAGTTAATATTAATAATAGGAAAGGGACAAAAGAGCTTGAAATAAAGGCAATACACTTGCATTTCTGAATAGTAATGTTACCTGTAATTGTCCCTGTAATTGTATGAGGTTTCCTTCTGTTTCAAACTGTTGAGAGACATATAACTATGGAGCTTTTAGAACAACATAATAAAGGGAAAATCATCAATGAAGTGTGATCTCATAAAGCAAGTGTATAACAAAAAAGAGTAAAAGTGGTAAGAGTTGTCAAAAGAAGGTACTGTAAATAGACTCTTAAGGGTCTTATGAGCTCAGATACAGCATTTCAATATCTTTCCATCTCCATCTACAAAGAGAAATGCTGAACCAAGTCTACTAGGCTTTCTTTTAACATAAATTATATATGTGATTTGCTATTTTTGAAATACTGCTGAAGAAGACTGTAAATTACATTTGTCCTGAACTGGAGTTCCTTTTGCACTTCCTTGCTGCTTGTCTCTCAACTCTCATTTCAATTTTGGGAATGTAAAACCATAAACATTTTGATGTACTGTCAGAGTTCAAAGGCTACAAGTGTAGTTTTGCCCTTGCTTTTGCTAAAAGAGGAAGGCGACATCTGCTTCATGGTTCCCCTGTGCACACTTTATTCTATGGTTGCATAAGTCTCATTATTAATCACTGTACTTTATTTACACCCCAGTTTCAAACACACCCTGGTGGCACAGAAAAAAAGCTGTACAGTATTTTTTTTTAAATATCAAACCAGCATCAACAGTAAAACAAACTCAGAACTATTTTAGCCACCGCCACACTGAGAAAATACCACAGATTTCTGCTTCTTTAGTCCTACCTACGACAGGAGCCAAAGATGCCTGTTGTTTACTTCACAAGCAATTAAGAAACAACTTGTCCCTTTCACTGAATTGAACAATGAACAAAACTATCCCAGCATGAAGGAAAAAGCAGGATGAAATTGCGTTAACAAGTACTTCCAAAACAACTACTCTGTGGCCTTTGCCCCTGAGAAAAAGCTTCAGAACTACTGAAACTATTGGCAAAATTGCCAAAACTTCTTTCCCCGTGGACTGCTCTATTTGCTTTGTGGCCTTTTCACTAGGGATTAAGACCTTTGTACCTGTTTGTAAGATTGTCCCTGAAGAGGTAATACAACCTAACTCCTTGCTTTCACTTGATCATTCTGTAGAACAGCATTATTGATTAAAAAAGGGAACTTCCCAACACTGAAAAAAAAAATATTTAAGGCAAAAATCCCCTTTGGACTCCAACCCAGAGAGAATGTCTCCCATTCTTATTTCAACAGACAGATTGCTTCCATTTATATATTGCCTTTTCTCTCTAAACCTTGGGAATGTAAAGCCACAATGTACAACAATCTTTCTGTACCAATGAACACACAAGATGAGAGTCATGGGTAGAATTTGCAGATTTACCTTTGAGATGGAAGAGGTTTAAGCAATTGCAATTCCTTGAATAAACACACAGAGTACTTCTGTTCGAACAGATAAGTCCAACAGAGTGCATTCTTTTATCAAACTCACATATTTAATTTAATCTTTTGAGGTATTTTTCTGCAGCTTGTCCAGATCTCTTCCTGCGTGTATTCTGCAGACATGTCACGACTAAGCTTACACAAGCACTGCTTGTTATATTGATAAGAGCCACAAATAAAAGCTGTGAGAGCAGGGCCTAGGTTTGTAGACACGTTTGCCCACATACAAGAAAATTTAAAAATGAGATTTCTACTAGTAGAGGTTTCTCCTTAGCAATTTAATTCCAAATAAATACTGAGAAGCAAAAATCTGGTAAAAATGCCAGCTAATTATAAAAGTTCTAGTGAAGTACAGTAAATGTAGAAAAATATGCATGAACACCAATCTGTGATATCCTATTTTACCTACCTCTTGTAACGCTCCCAAGTGATCTTTATCTTTCCATGATGCATGACTAGATTTCAAACTGGGACAACAGTCATCTGAAAAGGTTTCATTTGCTGACTTACAATTATTTCAAATATATTCAGATGAGCTCGCTCACCAGGTATCCATTCCACAAACAGGAGGCTTAAAATACTCTTTTCTGGCAAGCCAGCTCAATTTTTTGCCAAAAGACTCACGTCCTCTTAAAAAATTTCTTGAAAGATAATTATCAACATGTGGGATTAATCATAGCCATGTGATTAACTATTTCTGCTGACTCAAAGGACACAGGCCAAAGCACTTCAGTGTTAACTGCTCTTCACTCAAGTCCTATACCTAAGAACTTGCAGTATGGGAAAGGGAGAGAGAACATCATTCATACTTTATCAACAGAAGGCCAAAAAACAGTACAAGGGAGAATTTTTATACAACCTGCTGACTTCTTTAGTTTAAGAAGTGTCCCAGAGTTACATTTCTCTGCCTTTATCATGTTCCAAAAATGCCACAATTTATGCACTGCATCAGATGCTATTACAAGGTTTCTACCATCATAAATACAACTTATAATGCATCTCATGCATGGTATGCACCACTAACAATTTCACTTGATTAAAGCTATCCTTATGCCTTTCATCATTCAAGCATGTTAATGAATTCCCTGAAAAGATTACTGAGTAGACTAATAGACCAAAAACCTATTTTAACAATCATTTTATAGAGTGTTTCAATGAAGCAATGTGAACTTCTGCATCTAAACGATGCTTCTCTTAATACCTCAGGAATAATCACACACTCTTGCACTTGTGCCAGATCATTAGGTTGTTTTAACAAATTAATGAATTTATGTTTTTGTGAGAAGCTGTATCAGGAGAGGAATTATCTTGTGGAAAACATGTATGAAAGATGAATAACCACTGAATGGTTTAGATCCTCTTCTTCCAAACACAGATGTGTAACGGAGAAGACGACTGACAAAAAACCCCCTAGAATACTGTTAGTAAGGAATACCACAAACCACAGCAATCAACCTTTCTTGGATTGACAAGGCAATTTCCTAACAGAGCACCCAACATCAGTGGAAACATTTGGTTACTCAGGGAATTTGCTTTCAGTGAGTTATTTGGATATAACTACACACCTCTCATGTTTCAGGGATGGAGCAGGTTTTATTCATTTCTAATTCATGGAAAATGCTTAATGTGCCACCAGAAGTCCTTTCCTCAAGAATCAAAAGCCCAACAGAGACATGATAGTTTGCACTAATGTGGTGGAAGGCAGAGGCAGAACAAAGCTTAATTTTCCTAACAGGACCATGCACGTGTTCCACATGAGATGGCAAATTCCAAGACAGGTTTTCCCTGAACCTACTGTTAGTACTGTTAGTACCAAAAAAAAGTCACACTTCTTTACTTCTCTTTTCAGCACAAGCACAGGGAGTTTGGTAATAAGGACTTTATTTCTAAGATTCATTTATGTCATTCCACTCTTTCAGCAATTTCCTCCCTTGTCTGAATATATTAAGAAAGATTTAACTGAAGATAAAAACAAATTTAAGTAAATTTCTAAGCCTGAACTTCTTAAACTATGTGTTGTCCTCCCTCTCAAGTACCTCATAAGCTCCTTATTTGAAATAAGCACATTATTTTCTTCAGAAAGAAATGCTTAGCTGTGCCCAATAAGAAGAGTTCCTTTGCCCTTGTCTAGGCTGCTGTCAGGCTATTTCTTGTCTTCACACTTCCTTTATTCTGTAGCAGACCCTGTATTTCAAGAGCCTCAGTACAGTTTTTATGTTCTGCTTTAATGATCTAATTACAAGTCAGTTTTTATCATATAAAGCCTTCTTGCCACAAACCCAATATTACGTTTCCTTTTTTTCCAGTTGCATTTATAATTCTTCAGTCGTGTAATCTGCCTAAATCATTATCTTGCATTGACACAGTTGGCAAGCTGTTCAATGCAAAACACATTTTATTGCTGCACAATTTTCAATATACAAGCTTTGCTACATTGAATTTTATATAGTCTGCTTGAGCAAGGTCACACCTGCATTTCCAGTTATTTCTTACATCAGTTGGTGTGATTAAATTGAAAATATAAATCACTGGGCTGTTGAGTCTTGATCTATAAAGACACTAATAGGCAATTTTCTATTAATTTCCCTCAAGTATAGAGAGACTCTTTGCCCAGAAGCAGGTCTGAAAAATATTGTGAAGAATTTAGATTATGTAGACGATCTCGTTTTCTTGCTGATTCACTGGTATTTTACTTTTAGACAAGAACAATCTAGTAAAAAATAGTAACAGAAGTTACCTCTTTTATCATCTTCGTTGCCCTACGCTGAACTCTCTCCAGAAGGTCCACATCCCTCTTGAACTGAGGAGCCCAGAACTGGACACAATACTCCAGGTGTGGTCTCACCAGGGCAAAGCAGAGGGGGAGAAGAACCTCTCTTGATCTGCTAACCACCCCTCTTCTGATTCACTCCAGGATGCTGTTGGCCCTCTTGGCCACAAGAGCACATTGCTGGCTCATAGCCATCCTGCTACTTCCAGATGTGGGAAGACATTAAAAAAAGAGAACAAGCAGCTACACAGCTAGTGAATGGCTACTAGAAAGGGATTGCCTACTAGTGTTCTTCCAACACCAGTGCATTTCTTCACCTGGAAGTATTCACACTAAAATTAGCTGTGCAAGCATTCTTTTAACTTTTGTTATTGGATGGATTTTCTCAGAAAATCTCCTAGAGTACTTTCCTTTATCAAAGTGACTCCTAAAGCAGGTTGAAGGATGACAGAACCACTGTATGGTAATTTTAAAATTCTTTCATCCTGACTAGAAGGAGTTTTTAGAAAGCTTACTTTGAAATAATAACGAAACCCCAGATTGAAGGTTTTCTTTTCTCTGTTAAAAGGTAGTTTCTGTCTACTTTTCCTCATGGTAGAAGTAGCAGCCTGGCACACGAGGACCATTAGGAGCCAAAATCTTTGCATTAGAATAGAGGAACTGTCTTTACATCTTTCCCTTCTTCCTTTTACCCACTGTTTACAGAAAAATAGGGGGAAAAAATATCAATTCCTATGCCAGTATTGCAAAAAATATTTTAGAAATATTCTGACCTGTAAATATCCAATAATTTTTCAATTTCTTTTTTTTTTAAGATACCTGCACTCTCACTCTTGCTATCAACTTTGATCATCTGTTCTGTGAGCCCTACAATTGCTCACCATGTTCGTTACAATTAAAACACCTAAGTTTGTCTAGAATCAAGTGCTTCTCCAGTATGTAGCTCTGCCTACAAAACATCACACAAGTACTTAAGTTATCCTTACTTATAACCAGCAGGCCTATAGAAAATGTTTTTGCTATTTTGAGACAGTTGAACAATTTTGAGACAGCAACACAATGAGATTATGATCGTCACTGAAGAGGAAAATGCTTTTACAAAAGATGAAATGCAAAAAGGATGTATTACACAGTTGTTTCTGCACACTCAGCAATGAGTTAAACAGACACTAATTTGTCTTATATGCTTCTATTGCTCCTTTCAAAAGAAGTAATGCAGGAATATCTGTTAGGTTAAAATGTGAAAAGAGATACCAGTATTCAACTGTCTGAACCTGGCAAACTTTTACCACAACTATACACATCGATGAACACCTGAGAAACCTAAGCAGGGACCACAGAAATACTCTGCTGATTATCAAAATCTAAATAGAAAGACAAACTGGTAACTTGAGCAAATTCTACAGGGTTCAGTTTGTGTGTCTCTGGAGATGTACTCTGCAAAGAACAGCCAACACATGCAGCGTCTTCAAAGCAGAGATGTGATCAGAGATCATGTTTATGTCACCACGTGATGTAAATAATGATGCCCTGGAGTTAAAATTCTGCTGAACTTCTCCAGTCTGAATTGATTCTTGTATAACCTGACAAACCAAATCCAATATACTTATGAATCACACAGATGTCTTTACTACCACAGTGCTGTCAGCAATCCTGCCTCTTTGTGGTTTAATATTTCGTATCATAACAGATTGTTCAGAGAGCTACTGTCTGGTGAAAAACTCCGAAGAGAAATCTCAGTCGACCGATGTCAGTGACCACTCTTGTTGTACTCTTAAGGAGCACTAGAATGGCTGTTTTAGTGTG
This sequence comes from Rhinopomastus cyanomelas, assembly GCA_013400115.1. Taxonomy (NCBI): domain Eukaryota; kingdom Metazoa; phylum Chordata; class Aves; order Bucerotiformes; family Rhinopomastidae; genus Rhinopomastus; species Rhinopomastus cyanomelas. Next base: position 28,417 of record VXBP01004259.1, read on the forward strand.
ATACTGGCTATAGAATTTGAATCAAATTTAAACAGAATTTTTAAAAGTTGACATTTGATGGAGCTGAATCAAATGTGGTTGTATGAACACTGAAACTGTTTGCTGTTTCAAACAGGAGAATCTTGCCCTGGTTAGGACCAAAGGGAGACTGCCACTTACTATGAAAGGACCATGCTATCAACAGCAATAGGTGTCCCATAAATCACCTTTTATGCAGTACTCTTCTACTCTTCATTAAATAAATATTTGAACACCTCTGTTTAATTTCAAGTTCTCCATTAACTGTTAATATATTAAAAGGGTTAGACTGGGAATCAATAGTTAGACGTTGACCTCTCAAATGCTATTCTTTCACAAAACCTCCAACCAACTACCACACAGACAAATCAATGCTGCTGTTCCCTTGTGAGGTGCTTGAATGCAGATTTCTCATCTGATGGCTGAGTTACTTGCATACAGGATGCTGCACAGAGCAGAAATAAAGTTCCAGCTTTTCCTGGCACCATCAGATTTAATCACAGCATCAATAATTAAAGCTTCTTTGTCATCACAATAATAAGCCAAAGAATAAAAATAAGAAATCTGCTGAACTCTAGGTTTACCTGACAATCTGCTGTGGAGAAAGTTCTTCACTGAGAGAGTCATTGGCCACTGGAATGGCCTGCCCAGGGAGGTGGTGGAGTCGCCAACTCTGGAGCTGTTCAAGGCAGGATTGGACGTGGCACTTGGTGCCATGGTCTAGCCTTGAGCTCTGTGGTAACAGGTTGGACTTGATGATCTATGAAGTCTCTTCCGACCTGTGATACGGTGAATCAGCTATTGAAGTTTTATTGTGGTTTTGAAACTGTACCAGGCTTCTGATACAGCTCTGAATCAGATGCACAGACCTATCAAATATAAGCTTTGCAGTCACTTTTGAAGAAAGAATTTCAAAGACAGTGAATGGGCTTATCAAAAGTTAGGCATGCAGTTGGTGAAGTGGGGAAGGCAATTCCTACTTACATTCAGAGGAATTCTGAGTATCCTTTCAGCTGTCCAACACAGTAGAAACGTTTGCAAATGTTATTTCATCAGCTCTGTACTGCAAATTAGTTATTTTTAGAGAGCTGCCTTCAACTTTCTGAGAATGTTAAAAGCTGCTCTGGTACTGTTCATTTTGTTGCACAGCATTGATTATGCACTTCTGTTGGTTGTCCCTTTACTACTTGATTTGTTCCACATAACTTGACTTCCATAAACTTACTCTAAATATTCTCATCTGAGACAAACTCTGATTTTAGGAACTGTTAATCATTAATAACTATTTTCTATTTGCAAGACACACTAAATTATTAATCTCCTGTGTTATGTTGGACTAGCTTTAATAATTTTTCCTTTTGATTAGGTTTGATTTTTTCCCCAAAACCATAAATACTGCTTACAGATGAGTTTACTTTTACTTACCATTCAGCCAAATCCCTGAAAGCTTCAGGTCTGATACTGATTGCTACATGCATATTAATAGGAGCTGATATCAAAGCCACTAATGTCACATGAATGCTTACTTAAGATAGCACCGTTTGTCGTCAAGATAAAATGCCCTGTTAATGTTATGCATAAAATCAATTTATTTTAATTTTCTGGCATTTGTTTCTGCTCTCCTTACTTATTAGTGACTGACATTCATTTCCCTCTAAGAAGGGAGCTTTGTCCACAGCTTAAGGTGATGCAATTTTCAGAAATCCAAATAGTTGCTAAAAAATGTGAGACAAACTTAGGTACAGTACTGGAGTGCATGACTCATGAATGAGACCATTTGCAAATCCCACATTCCCTAGATACACCGTATGAGGCTGCAGCCTAAATCAAATCACTTAGGATCATCCACAAAAACAAGTGTCATCCTGTTAGACTAGCTGGAATTGCAGCACTTGAGTGTCAGAACAAAGCAAACAGTTCATCTCACAGGAACTTATCTCCTGCAATATCCAGGCTTCATCTGAGCAACTCAGCTTGAGCTGCTAAGAAGTCAAGTCAATGGCCTGAAGTATAACAGTTTATAAGAAAGGTAACTATGATCTCCTGAAATAGTTAAAAATGGGTTGTTTCTTCTGTACTTCATACTGGAGAGCAAGAGGACAGCTAAGCACAGATAGCAGAAGACTTATTCCATTTATTAGTGCAAAGCAGAAAGCCAAAGAAAAGAGGACATTTTCAGGCAGTCACTTGAAGATGTACCAGCAGTGACAAAGTAGCTGACAGAAGGTTCCTACAGCACAGGGAAATTCTGTAAATCTCTAAGTCAGTCTCTAAACTGAGAAAACACATTCGGATTAAAAGCGAAGATCTGTGGGAAGAACCATCTCAGATGCTGTACTAAAAGAAAAATACATCTTGATGCTTTCAGAAAAGAGAGACAATCTTGTGAAGCAGGAAATAAACATGGAAAAGCTGGACCAAAAGCTAATGAAGCAATGTGGACTCAGAAACCTACAACCTAGCTTAGACAAGGTAGCAATGATTGTGAAACATCAGTGGAAGAGGTAGACTGCTTTTGATCAGATCCTGAGGAAACCAGAAAATCCCAATTAACTGAAGACAAGGTCACCCAGCCTGGAAGTGGTGGAAATACCAAAATGAAGTATCTTTCCGTACGATATTAAATAATGGAAACACAGTCCAATCTCTCTTAACTAGTGAAGATGAAGTACCTGTGATGACCTTAATTCTAGAAAATAAATCTGAAAAATTTCTTAGCATGTGCAACTCAAGGTACTGTGAGTAAGCAGTAGATGTACTACCTCAAATAGTATTTTCAGTTTTCTTCCAGATTCCGAGTTAGGCTGTGCTACGGAAACGATCTGAAAGATGACTGTTCTCATTAATAATGCCACATAAATGCTGAGCCAGAAAGAAAGAACAAGGAGGATGGCAGTGGAAAGAAAGGGGAAGTGCCAAGCAGTTACTGTAATAAATACCAATTGGAGTTTTCAGGAATAAATTACTTTCGCACTTCAATTTTAGGTTTCAATTTATTTTGAGATGTATAGAAACCATAAAAGGTACAGTGATTTACAGGATATACCCAAAATGTGGAGAAATGAGAACGTGTGATGGGTTATGGAGGTATGCTTTATAAAGACTGCTATAAAGTCAAAGCTTTCACACCAGGAAAGTACTGTACAACCCAATCTAAACCTGACATTTAATACAAACTTAAATTGGCTATTTGTTCCAGAAGCAAAGTTAGAGAGAGAACTGTAGTTTACTGAAGGGAGCTGTTAGCTGGGATTGCCATTCAGCAGGCCAGAAATGCAGATGGGAGGAATAAGAATATATAAGGATTTAAAAATGCTCTTTCAAGGAAAGGAAAAACACCAACCAACAAGAAAACAACTAATCATTCTGATGGCTTTCCTGCTGTGTTGAGTTGGTACTGATTGATGTTTAGATTATGTATTTCCCTCCCATTTTTGCCCTCTTTTCCCACCCTGAGCGATTTAGTAGCAATGCTGGTGGTCAAGCTGGGAGGCTGCTGGGCAGAAGGTTTTGAGGGAACACAGACACTATGTGTGATGTGGGGGTGCAAAGGGGGTTTAGGGAAGAAGAAGGAGTGGAGAGGGGAAGGCAGACCCTATTGCTGGCTCTGTGTTTTGGCTCTGGCTGTCTGAGTGTCCTGACTTTGTTTTTCCCTCTGGGTTCCAATTTGGGACTGCAACCTTCCTGCTTGGAGCCAGTCACTCCAGGGCCACACCTCTTCACACCTGCCACGCTAACGCACCCCTGTCCCCTCACCTCCTCCAGCACTTTGCCACCGCTGACCTGGCAGCTATTCGGACTGAGCTTGGCCATATTGTGTCTTTGTACATCGGTTCTTTTCTTCTTTGTACCCTCTTTCCTCTCATTATCCGTCTTATTTTCCCCTGAGGGAGAACGGCCTGTACCGCTTTCTGATCTTCCTAAAAGCAGGCTCACAGGCTCTGTCCTTGGACAGAGACAACCACGGAAAGCTGTACACTCAGGAACACATTGTTTTGATTTTTGCTCTTGCTTGCTTTCTTTTAGACTTCTTTACTTTTTACCTTTTCGTAGACACCATGTTGCCAATAAACCTCAAGAGCAAGAATTAGGTAATGTTATTGTAACCAATAGCGTTAAGCTAAGCGTGTCTTTTATAACAAAGTACGTAAAAGAAAAAGAAGGGAGCAGGAGACAAGATTAATTAAGAAGAAGAGCTTTAAAAACAATAAAAGGATTTCATTTTGCCATCACTTTGAAGTCCGTGCCGAGTTTAATTGCTACAAATTGCAGCCTATCCTGCAACATTCTCCCATTAAAGTTATAGCGTTTTACTCCAGTTGCCCAATCTCTCTCACTCTAAAATTCTCCTATTAAAAAAAATCTGCCCTGTGAGGGTTCTGCCATTGGCCTTAAAACCAGGACACCTGCCACTGTATAGAGAGATGCAACCAAAAGAAATGCAAAGTTCAGTGGAGCTTGGAATGGGGAACTCTGATATTTCAAGTGTTCATTAATGGAAAACACTACTGACAAGAGTATTCCTGTACCTGTTAGATTACCACAGTATCACAGTATCACAGTATTATCAAGGTTCTGTTGTCTTCTCATAAAACCACTACTGTAATTGTCTACTACTTTTCATAAGGAGTATTTTTATGCAAGATGCAATTACTTCAGCAGAAATTATTCATTTTAGAGCCATGAAGAATTCAATTTTATATCATAATCAGCATGAATTTGATTATCTTATTCAAATGAGTTTTTCTTCAATACTCACTAGAATATACAGACCACAGTGGCCAAAGCTTCTACTGCATCCATGTCTGAAGCTCTGTGTAAGTCAGAACTTACTGACTTTGTAAGTTTCACATACTGAAATATCCTGAAGCATGTTTAATGTAGAAGTATGTACCTATGAAAGGCAAAGTGATCGATCTATGTATGAATGTATGTATGTATGTATGAATGAATGTATGTATGTATGTATGTATCTATCTATCTATCTATCTGTCTATCTACCTACCCTCCATACAGATGCAAGACATAAGAATTACCAGGACAGATTTGAGGTTAGGCTATATCATACCATCTCAGTATATCTTGTTTAAAGTCTCCTCAGATCCTGACACAACTCTGTGACTTAATGAAGTGAGTTTTTTTTTTTTAAAGCTAGATTTAAAATTAATATGATTCTCTCTTTCAGCAGCTCAGAGAATCCTGAGAGCACAGCTCTGAAACAGTGTCTGCCTGTGAAGGGCACACAAGTGTTTTCAAACCCAATCCCCAACGTTCAGTGGATACTCCATTTTGCTTCTTAAATGCCTGGTTTACAAAGTAGGCATTTCATTTTAATAAAACGTGAGGTATTGCACACATGACAGGTCATGTAAATACACAAACGAAATCTTGTATATTCTTTGATTCTCTGTTTCCTTTGTAACCTTTCCCCCATGTTGCAGGAAGGGTATCAGTTAACAATTGTCCACTGCAATCCCACAAAGCAGCTTAGAAGAAACAAACATTGATATTTTATATGCTACCTTGAATTAAGGAAATACTCCATTTATTAAGACATTATCTGGTTCTGTTGTAGAGCACTGATTACTGACTACTGTAAACTTCTGTTGAATCACAGAATCATAGAACTGTTCATGTTGAAAAAGACCTTTAAGATCACTGAGTCCAACCATTCACCTAACTCCACCAAGACCACTGCTAAACCATGTCCCCAAGCACTGTATCTATATGACTTAAATACAGTCATAAACAAAGAATCCAGCTGAAATAACATGAGCTACGCATTATTTTCCATCTATTGTATCCAAAGTTTTGAATATGAGCATCAGTTCAATAAATTATTAGAATGAAAATTATAGAGAAGACGAAATTACTGAAATAGCTGTTATGAAAGAAAACTCACACCATTAATTTGATATATTGAAAAACAGACCTGCCAAGGAGCAATGGTAGCAATGCAGACACATGCATGCATGTTTTTTGTACGAAGTAAAAAAATCTCCAGGACAGGGCATTGACAGGACCAACTACAAGGGAGTTTTGCCCCTGTTCTGCATCACGTGGTTAAAGTATTATGCCAAGAGTTTTATTTTTATTGTTTTGGCTGGCTTTGGAGGTGACAACATTACTTATTTCATTTCAGTACAGAAAAGACAGAGCTAAAAATAAACAGCTTCTAAAAGGTAGGCTCAGTCCCAATCTGTAGAGGAAAGAACCATATGCTAAACGCTATGGCCATGCCTTAAATTTAACATTAGGCTGTGATTAAGTATCCTCAGGTCACGCATAAAATATCCAAAACTGCTCTCAAAATTATTGACAGTCATGAGATGATGGCAGAGGCCTTCAAATAAAGGCAGAGGATGATACTAGAGGCCCCAGGGATATAATCTCAAACAGATAATTATGGTCATGAACAGAATGTGACTGCAGAATTGGCTTAGGGACAGCAACATGAATAAAGCGCACATGTACATGCATAAAGAACTGTATATAAGGCAAAACTGAGACCTGCAAAGAGAGTAAAATTAAATTTCCTTCATTAGTCAACTCAGTGGGCCTAGGAGCAAGGTAAAGGAATAACCCAAAGTCAAGATTCAGCTTTTAATGGAGAGCTGGAGGCTGCAGATGCCTCACATAACACACACATGAGGAAGGCAAGCATCTGGTCTTGGGATTCATGGAAGGCCTAGAAGGATTAAGTATTACACACTGGAGAGAAGAATGTGGGTACTAAGGAGCATACAACAGTTGTAACTGTATCATTGTTGAGACACTTTCCTGAAATTGCACTGTTTTAATTTTTTCTCTAATCAATAGATCTAGATTTTTAATTATTTTTAATTAATAATAATTATTTGCTATGAATACATATTTCAAATTTTCCCATAAAAATACTTCTATACAACAATGTACACACACGTTCTGAATACAACATATATCACAGCTAAAATCACATTAATTCCATTAAGCCTGTGAGCTTGTGCGTGATGATCATTTGCATCACTGGACTGTCACAGAGTGCGATTTCAGAATGCCTGTAATATTACCTCACAGAATTCTACAACCACAGATTGCTTTAAGATACCATTATAGTACCTTTCATACCTACACATCAGAATCCTCCTTTTTATCCCAGTAAGGAATACTTCTGCTATGTTAAATTCTCTACTGTTTCGAGTAGCTGAGCGTAGTTTAATTTTCAAAAAACAAAAAGAAAGAAAAAAATTGTGTACCAGATCAGTAAAAATACACCTTCAATGATTCTTGTGTTTCATCAGTTAGACCTCTCCTCATCTTCTGAAAAAAGCTGTTTGTTAAAATTTAGAATTTAGCTTCAAGGCTAGCTTGTAATAACCAGAGTAGAATTTAAAGGATTTATTAAAGAATAAAAAAAAAAAAAGAAAAGAAAAAAGAAAACACAGTCTTTTCAATGTGCAAATTAATATACTCAGAATTCATACTAATTGAATCAAGTTAATATTTCAAAGTGCAAGCACTACAGCATTCCCTTTGGGGCTTTTTTCTGAAAAAATGTGTCCCTTAAGAATTGAAGAAAAAGGGTTAAAATTACATTAAGAAGAAATGATGGCTCATGATCTGAAGTCAATATGTCAGTCCATACGTACGTAACTAAAATTATTTAATTCCCTTCTCTTTGACACCCTCTCAAGTGATAATTACCTTTGATCCTCTCTGATTTCTTATTCTCAATCGAGTGAACTTGACACACCGTGTATTTAAAAGTGACTTTTTGAAATTGAGAAGAAAAAATCCAATACTTGTGACATTTAATACAATTCAGACAAACAGCTGCCTAGACAATAACTAAAAGTTAAAGGTCTACAATGGCTATCAGAGGAGATTTGTTTAAAATAGATCTTTGTAATCAATATACAAAGAGGCCCTTGGAAGCAATAGCTTAGGCTGGAAATGTACACAAACTCTCAAGGCTGCAGTAGGCACTAATTTAGGGCCAAATTCCACCATCCTTATTCCTACCATTTATTGCTCTCCTTCCAAGGTCCCATGGAAATGCTTAGTGCAACTGAACAGTTGTAAATGTTAAGAGGAGCTTAAGAAATGTAATTAAAAATATCTTTAAAGCTCTGACAATTATTTGTTTCTGAGGTGCCGCCAGTTATATGATGACATCACTTTTCTACACCTCTTTCAGTTTCTGCTCATTTATATTGTATTTGATAAGTTTGTCTTTTCTGCATACTTGATATTCTTTGCTAAATGAACCTTTACATCATTGTTCAGTCCTCTGTGTAGAAAAACACGTTGTGGCAGATGGCACTGCCTCTGAATAAATGACCATTCCTCTCCTAAGAATGGTCCTTCAAATTCCAGAGCCAGCATCAGTGCCATTTCACTAACAGTTACGTTACTGATGAAGAAAAGAAAGAAAAGATCTGCCTCAACCCTTATGCAGCTCTGACACATCAGGGAGAACAAGGAAGTATAATCCCTAAAAATTAACTTTCTGTTCCACTACTTTTCTACTAGAAAAAAAAAAACCAAAAGCAAACACAAACAAACCCGATCAACAGTGAAAAAGTTCAGATACTAATAAATTCTCTAACTAGTGAAGTAAATTCACAAAGGAGGTGTTGGGGAGTGGAAATGCTTTATCCAAACAAAAATTGTTATTCTTTTCTCCTAGAGCTTTTAGAGATGAAAACATAAGACTACTACAAAATGCCATGACTTACAGTCAGTAAGCAATAGTTCCAAACAGCCTCTAAGTACACTCTTCAGAGTAATCAGGCAAAGAATAATGTAATTTTCAAAACCTGTTGGATTTGACATCCTAGGAAAAAAACTATTATCTCATATTCACATCTCATACCTGAATACATCTTACTCTTTTAAGCCTTCAAAGATATTGCTTTCAGTATGGACCAACTGTGCAGTCACACATCTGGGGTTTTGTAGAAAACATAGCACGTCTTCGACAGTTATTTTCTCTCTAGCTTTCAGCCATTATTAATTCCATTTTTAGGGAAGTGCATCTAATCATCTACCAAATCAAATCTGAAAGAACAGTTTTTTAATTTTTAAAAATGGTGCACATGTAAATTGGAAAACTCGGGAGCGGGGCACACAGGAACCCACGAAGGACTGTGATTTATTCTAGTACTGTGCTTGCCTTTATGCGATGAAAGAAATGTCACCACCTGGAATGGTGGTGATGTGATGATGTGGCTGAAGACAGGCCTCTGTAGAGCACTAACTGACAACATCTCCAGCACACAAACCCTGACATCGTTTTCCAGAATAAGAAGCAATTATTGCACTGTTGTCTACCTTACATGCTCAGCTTCCTCCAGTCATGAAAGATTAAACTCAACCACGACACGTATAAGTCATGAGTGCATTTTCACTGCTCCTTGCATGCATAAAGGTCACGCAGGAGCATTAAATGTGGGTACTTGTTAGAGCATACATATGACACCAGTGGAACACAGATATAAAGGAAGGTCTATATTTATTAACTATAAATGTATGAAATTACAAACTATAAATTATAAATTGATGACTACAAGTTTAGACAAGGTGGGGTTTTTGATAAAATATCTGTTCAAGATGTGTCACAAAATATAGACCGGGTACAGATTTCCTAAACAGCTGCAGAGCTTAAGGAAGGGCATAATGACGTATACAACAGAACATTAATTTAATATTAATCTGATATGACTTGACTTCCTGATGTTCACCACAGTATTTTTAGTCTAAGAAATACCTTTGGTTAGTTACTGAAGCAGTCCAGACCCATGAACATCAATATTAGTAGTATTAGGTTGTGAATCTTTTAGCTTTGTCTCTTAATTAAAGTCACAAGTAGCAGTGTAAACTGTAACAGTGAGAAGCTCTTAGCACAACAACATTTAACCCATCAATTCTATGGTATTTGTAGATGCTCACCCAGGCACTGGCAAAAGGTTTATGCAACAAAACCAAACGTCCCCACACCTGGTACTTACACATGGCCAGCAAAGCACTGTTGAGACAGCAGTTAAGGAAATGTCATCATAGGGAGGTCTCAGGAAGTTCCCCTCTGAATCTAGAAGGGCTGCAGGTGTCAAGTGAGCCAAGCAGGCTTAGCCTGCTGCTGCATTTACCCCATGTTTGAACCATCACTAGGAATAGCTACAAAAGGTTATATAAAATAAAATAATGAAGGCAGCGCTTCTCTAACAGACAAAAGCCATGAGGCTTTTGGGGCTTGATCGCTTATTTCAACTGACAGATACCCTGTGCTGCTATGGACCCCATGCCTGTGCACTGCTTGCTCAACTGCAGGAGCAGTGCCAGCCCCTGTCTAGTGCTTTCACACTCATTGAGGCAAATCAGGAGCACACATGACAGACAATACAATCTTGCCATTCAATTCATCGTTTTGGAGCTCCCCTCCTCTAACCCCATTAGGCTGTGGTCTTCATTTCAGCATCACAAGCACATTCAGTGCAAATCCTCTGGCATTTTGGTACTCAAAGAGGAAGTAGTATTGATGCTCAAGGCGATTTGTAGATAAACTGTCCCAGACATCACAAAAATGCTGCATTCATAAACCTTTGATCAATCTCTTCCCTGAATTCACAGTCAGGTGAATGTTTCGAAGTATTGGGCATACACAGGTATTGTGCGACTATTCATCTTCCTTTGAAGCTTGCCAATATTGACATTTTGGGGATGTAGAGAAGAAGAAACCAATGTGTGAAAACATGAATAACACATTTGAGTAATGGATTGACTCCCACGTCCTACACTGGAATCACTTCAGCCAAGCCTTATGTAGTATATGAGCCAAGCCTCATTTCCCAAGCATAGTGATATATTTCCATCATATTGAAATATCCTACATGAACTTGTCAGGGAACGACCACCCTTTACTTAAGAATCTCAGTCTCATCCCAGAATTACACTCGAATTCATGTATTGCATCTGGCTCAGAGTTGCACCTCTTCAAGGTAAGGCTCATATGTCAACGCATGCAGACTCCTGCTACCGTTCTTTTGGGCTGGAACCACTGCCTTCATCCACTTAGAACTCTGCTTAAAGGCCTGAGAGCTGCTGAAGGAGCAGGCTCCCTCCGCTAAACTACCCAGCACTTTTGTTCCATTTCTAGACAAAATCTGGGAAGGCTAATGCTGGACCTAATGCTGACATAAACTATACCTCAAATACTGTATTTGAATCCCACATGAGGGTAATTCTCACGTATCCTTATCATGAATTATGGTTCTAATTAGTGGCTATTAGCAACTCCTGCTGCAGTGCTGCCTCACATTCCAGAGAAGCCTTTGGGAATAGGAAATCAGCAGTTGGAAGGGAAGTACTGGGCAGTTACTGCTTCCATCAGCTCACATGAATAGCATAGAAGAAAAAAATTAAAACAAATGCAGTCTGCCCCCATCTTCAGTTTTCTGCTTTCCTGTGCCATGGGGTTTATCTGCAAGCCACAAAGGGCGTGTTATAGAGAGGCAGTCCTGGCAATGTGCTTCCACTACCAGTTACACTTCCAAGAACTAAACAATATACCCATGACAAGATCATTTTTAATGCTTCAGTGCTTTTAATGCTTCTGAAGATTGATACTATCAGAATGCAGCCACCTTCTAGCTACATCACTTCTAAAACCAGTAAATTTGGAGAAAGACAAGTTTTTCTCACTCCAGAAAAGCCTTATATTCATCTTAATTACCTACCTCAAAGGCAACAGTTTACGACCATGTCTGGTGTCACCCACACTCCCCAGAAAAGATTATTTTGTTTATGAAACGTCAATGTAACACCTGAGAACAACAGACCACCTCTTTTCTACTGACAGATTATTTTAGCCCTTCCCCTTGGCTGTCAGAGCAATAATTTGGAATCATGTAACTCATAATAAACTCAAGAAGTATTACTTAAGAAAATTTAAAAAAAAAATCCACATTGTACTGAAAGAACTGGTAATAGCAAGAGGAGCTACTGAGTACAAATTTTCTTACTAGAATAGATGTCACTGAATACAAAGGGATATTTCACTTTAAAGATAATAGAATCATTAGGGATTGGGAGGGACCTTGAAAGATCATCTAGGCTACTGCCCCCGTCACAGCAGGATCACCTTGACCAAGTCACACAGCAACACATCCGGGTAGGTTTTAAATGTCTCCAGAGAAGGAGACTCCACAACTTCCCTGGACAGCCTGTTCCAGTGCTCTGTCACCCTCACTGTGAAGAACAAACTTCTGATATTTATATGAAACCTCCTATATTCTAGCTCACACCCATCACCCCTTGTCCTATCACCAGATGGCACTGAGAAGAGTGCATCCATCCTCCTGATATCCACCCCTCACATATTTATAGACATTAATGAGGTCATGCACTGGACACCCTCCAGCAGCTATGTGTCCTTCTTGAACTGAGTGGCCAAGAACTGGACACAGTATTTCAGATGGGCAGAGTAGAAGGGGAGAAGAACCTCTCCCAATCTGTTAACCACTCCTCTTCTGATCCACCCCAAGATGCTGTTGGCCCTCTTGGCCACAAGAGCACGTTGCTGGCTCATAGTCATCCTGCTGTCCATCAGGACCCCCAGGTCCCTTTCTCCTAAACTACTCTCCAACAGCTCAGTCCACAGCCTAGACTGGTATCCGGGGTTGTTCTTGCCCAGATGCAAGACNCATAGCTGCTTTTTAGTGCTGGTTGAACTTTTCCACATCACAATACCTCCTGTTGTAATGAACTAGCCTGGCATTTTCAACAATTAAAGAACTCAGGATGCTAATTACAAGAGCAGATGATTTCAATAAATTTGTATTACCCTGAAATAATTTTTCTACAGATATGAGCATGCACTTTGCTGCTTGGCCAATCCATAAGATCTTTATTTCAATGTGTTGGTTTTTCTGACAATGACTTAGTGTCTTTGGGATTCACTTTCCTACATTTTCTTTTCTCTTTTCACAGACAAAATAAGGCTCCTCAGCTCCAGCATCAGGGCTCAGTGTTCCTTGCTACCTCTGAAGATGCCCAGGGGCAGAGAACAGAGAGAGGCAGCTAGATGCTGATGCAGAGAAAACCAGGTTCTGCTGTTCTGAAGAGGCAAATCAAAGCCACAGAGAAGGGCAAAAGGAGCAGAAGTGCAACAGCCCTGGAAAAGATCCCGCTGTTGGTGATCAGAAGGGGTGAGTGAATTAGTGGCTGCACCAGTCTTCATTTCCCCATCAACTATCACAGTTGTCATTCTGACTTCAGAACTTGTGCCAACTGCAAAGCCAACCAGAAGGATTGCTTAATTGCTGCTTCTAGGAATCTCCTGCCAGAGGAAGCTTGGTTGTTTTCAGCTTGGATTGACCCTAAGAGGAACTGTGGCTGCAGCCTTGCACAGGCAAAACTTGGTGTCAGTTATTTTTTGCAACATAGCAGGTGTTGCAGTTTGAAAATTACCAGTATTTTCAGATGTACAGATCTGTGATTTCATGAAGAAAAAGTTATGTTGCTTTAAGAGGACCCCTCCCGCCACCAGTGTCCTGTCCTTTGGGGAAGGTGGCACTGTCCCAAGACCTGCCCTTAAGGGGCGTCACTAGGTGAGAAGATATAAAGGCTGGCTCCCCAGAGCCCTGCCTCTTGGGACTGGGGTCTGTCTACCCAGGCATGGAGCATCTGGGCTCTGTCCCCTCCCCAACCCTCATTCCTGGGGCAGTGAGGAGGGGGAAAGATGGGCAGCTGCACTGATCAGCAGGAAGAGAGACTGTCGTTTCTGCCACTGAGGAAACTTGGAGATGCTCAAGTATTGGGGAGAATTCCCTCAGGCTTAGCTGAAGAAAGCAGAAGGACTTGAGCATGAAGCAGAAGGACATGGCATGAAAGACAGAGTCTGGGTTCTTTGTTTGAAAGCATGTCTCCTGCATTGAAGGATGCAGTTCAGGCACTGAGGAATCAGGCCTGCCAGAGCGTTGAGCTGGAGAAGCTACGCTGAAGAACTGAAGAATTCACCAGTCTGTGAAACAGCCTGGGTGCCGCTGTACCACAGGCAGGGGTGATGCATGAGTAATACAGACAGTGGTGGTACTTGTCTCTACTTGACTGACGTGCTCTTTTCCCCCAGATCTCTGATGTGAAAAAAAACCCAAGGACTGATACGATAGTGACCTCCCATTGCATTTTTCTCAGAATATGTGATGGCATTTGTGACACGGTGTCTAGTTTGTGTGCTCTAACTTGCTTAACCTTTTCTTGTTTTCTGTGTACAGTTACAGAGTTAACAAACCCTCTTCTATTTTCCCTGAGCTATCCATTGTCTGGCAAATTTTATATGAGATCTCATGGAGACCTAACTGCTTTGTTTCCTTTTCCTTTATCTTTAGTTGTGGTCTTGAACCCACCACAGCAGGACTGAAAGGCACGGGAAATGAGAGAAATGCTGAAGGCAAAGCATTTGCAAATTGGCAGGAGACTCCTGTGTCAGTATTGCCTCCACAGAAAAGCAGTTTCTGTCTTTAGTCGTAAGTGGAAGGCTTTACCTTTAAAATGGCTGCAGTAACAATCATGTTTATCCCTATTGCCATAGGAGGCTGTTTGAAGCTCTCTAGGCACTGAAAGTCCCAACAGAAGGGACAATGATAGGGGTAAGAAGCGTTCTTTACTCTTAGATTGTGGTTTGAGGTTAAAATTGGATAACTGGCTAAAAACGTGAGATTAGAAAGAGGAGAATAAAGGTGAAATTCTGACTTGGCTGAAGTTGTTGCCTGTTCTTGGATGATTAAGAGAGAGAACAGCTCACTGACTAAATGGCACGTCCACCTAACACTGCAACAAGCAGAACGTCAGTAGAGATAAAGCACAGGTACTTGCTTCTCTGTCAGACACAAAATTCAGGTGCAAATATTTGTCCATATAAATGTTTTTCAGCCCTAGTAAACACTAGAAATGCACGATCTTTTCCTTCTTAACTTCCCCTCGATTTTCTGCAAGTTTCTCATGCAGCATTTGGCACAAAACCATGGTGAAAAGAAAACTTATGCAGTTCTCCCCTCTGAGGAAGCTCATGGTTTGGTTTAGTTTAGTTTCTGTGAAGTGGCTCCAATGCAAAAGTAGAAACTGGTGCACACTGGAACAGGACCCTGGCATAGCTTCCGCAGCAGGGATTTGCAATCACTTCCACAGACACTTGTCACATTCTAAGGTAGTAACTCTAACAGAAAAATAACATTTGCATGATTTAACATAGCTTTTAGAGAAATAAAACAGAGATTTTATTTGCCTCTCATTCAAC
The DNA here is from genome assembly GCA_013400115.1 of Rhinopomastus cyanomelas. Classification (NCBI taxonomy): domain Eukaryota; kingdom Metazoa; phylum Chordata; class Aves; order Bucerotiformes; family Rhinopomastidae; genus Rhinopomastus; species Rhinopomastus cyanomelas. The sequence goes on from VXBP01004259.1 coordinate 43,709, forward strand.
TAGTTCTTGTGCAGTGAAGCTCTCGACAATGAGGAGACTCAGCATTCTTTCCCTTCAGTCTAATATGAAGACCTCAACTCACTCTCTTCTACTACTTTACACAGCAACTGCAGCTACTAACCGTCATGCTCTATACAGAGCTGGGCAATTCCCTGTGCACATCAACACCAACTAAATACACACAAAGAAATAGAAAACAGATAAAACCCTAAACAGTTATGTTTCAAAATTGCCAAAATTTTCCCAAGGGGTTGTATGTTTTTATTTTACAGTTTGACTTTACTTTAGAAAACACATGCACATCTGCCATGCGAGAGCGTAATGGTGACATGAAGTTAAATTTACTAATTACACTGTTCGACTTAACAAAAACCTGAAAATCAAAACAGGTTCCATGTTGACTTTCTGCTGAATGTTTACTTTTACATAAAGTCTTTTTACTAGATACAGAAGATCAGTTTTTCTTTAAAAGTCAGCCCTAATTTTTGTCTAAAATATACACCACAAAAATGGTACACGACTAGAACACAAACAAAGTCAAACCATTCTTAGATTTATGTACTGGTAGAATTTGGGAACACCAAAGTTGAGACTGTGAACTACATAATATGCAGAGCTCTGGTCCTTGCATTCAACAGAAGATAGGGCTTTACCTATCTTCTTACCAGTCTGAAGCTAAAGCAGGGAGCAAAACTGGAAATTAAAATACATGAGGCAATTAGCCATCTCTCCACAACAAGTTCATTCTCTGATTAAATTCTGAGCAGTCAAAGCTCTCTGTGTGCAACATGGAGGCCTGTATCTGCTGGAATCCCCCAAGGGTTGGTGCTGGGACCAGCAATACATTCACTAATGACTTGGATGAGACCACAGGCAGCAGCGAGAGTGCCCGTTCCCGAACGTTATTTTATTGAGGTTTTTGAAAAGCCAAGGCCTCCTTGGAATTAAACCTTGCAAGAGAGGTGAAAGGCAACTAAAAGGGCTTCTTCAAGTACATTGCAGGTCAAACTAAAACTAGAGGCAATGTAGGCCCCCTGCTGAATGAGGTGGGTGCCCTGAAGGCAGAGGATACACAGACAGCAGAGATACTCAACACCTTCTTTGCCTCTGTCTGTATTTCTCAGGGCTGTCTTGATATCAAGTCCCAGACTGATAAGATTCCAGAGGAAGCGCAGGCAAGAGAGGAGCCTGCCTTGGTTGATGAGGACTGGGCTAGGGATAAGTTGATCAAACTGGATGTGCACAAATCCATGGACCCAGATGGGATGCACCCACGTGTACTAAGGGAGATGGTGGAAGTCATTGCTAGGCCATTCTCCATCATCTTTTCTAAGTCATGGGGATCAGGACAGGTGCTGAGAGACTGGAGGATAGCAAATGTCACTCCAATCTTCAGAAAAGGAAACAAGGAGGACCCAGGTAACTACAGACCAGTCAGCCTCACCTCCATCCCA
>VXBP01004259.1:45527-190976 GCA_013400115.1 Rhinopomastus cyanomelas
GCTGCCATTCAGCGAGATCTGGACAGGCTGGAGAGCTGGGCTGAGAGAAATGTGATGAAGTATAACAAGGGCAAGTATAGAGTCTTGCATCTGGGCAAGAACAACCCCAGGTACCAATCTAGGCTGTGGACTGAGCTGTTGGAGAGTAGTTTAGGAGAAAGGGACCTGGGGGTCCTGGTGGACAGCAAGATGACCATGAGCCAGCAATGTGCTCTTGTGGCCAAGGACAATGGCATGTTAGGGTAGATTAGAAGGGGGGTGGTTAGTAGAGCAAGAGAGGTTGTCCTCCTTTACTCTGCCCTAGTGAGACGACATCTGGAATTCTGTGTCCAGTTCTTGGCCACTCAGTTCAAGAAGGACACAGAACTGCTGGAGGAAGTCCAGTGCACAGCCACAAAGATGATGGAGTGGAACATCTCTCATATGAGGAAAGACTGAAGGAGCTGCATCTCTTTAGCTTGGAGAAAAAGGGGAAATTGAGGAGTGACTTCATTAAAGTCTATAAATACGTAAAGGGTGAATGTCAGGAAGAGGGAGCCAGGCTCTTCTCAGTGTCATCCAATGACAGGACATGGGGCAATGGTTGTAAGCTGGAACATAGGAGGTTCCACATCGATATGAGAAGGAACTTCTGAGTGACGGTGACAGAGTGTGGGAATGGGCTGCTCAGGGGTTTGTGCAGTCTCCTTCTCTGGAGATATTTAAAACCTGCCTGGACATGTTCCTCTTTGACTTGATGTAGGTGATCCTGTTGTGGCACAGGATTGAACTGGATGATCTTTCAAGGTCCCTTCCCATCTCAAACCTTCTGTGATTCAGTGAATTATCTCAAGCATTAATGTGCATAGCATTCCAAGGACTAATGTGTCTCAAATGGTCACATGTACATCAAGTCTATATATGAATAAAGTTTATTTACTATTCTAGCATTATATTCTTGGGTCATATTTTTGAATGACATTGTGGAATAAGAAAATTTCTTTCATTTACGATTGTTTAGAGTAATTTCCAAAGGGATGACATGACGTTACCCTGATGAACCAAGGGACTGTAATTAATGAGACGGGATTTTCCAGTCTCCTATTTTCTTTTATGACAATGAAGGAATTTATTAAACTCATGCACAGAGATTTGTGTGACAGCAGAGGACGTATGGGCTGAAGAAGCCACAAAAAAACCCAAAGAAGGTACTGGGATACTCACGTTCACCATCAAAGTCTAATTACTGTTTGTAATACAGTACAAACAAGAGATTTCATTCATTGCTCCATCACCAACAATACCACAGAATTCCAAACCTTTTCTAAAACTGCCTGGATAGCAAAAGATTTCAGACTAGAGACTTGACACCAATAACCTTTCCACTAATTTGAAACTGCAGAAGAGTGTAAAGAAAGTATCAGTACAGACCGATCCCTTAGTGTCCTGAGTATTCATTACAAGGCAGCACATTAATTATCTGAATATGCAAGACATTTCCAGGTCTTCTTGTCCCTGTGTGATGCTAGAACACAACTGGAATGGAGGCAGTGAGACATTAAACGCAATGTTTTGGTTATGCACAGGACTCAAGTTTCATTTGATGCAGTATCCTCTAGAACTGGAGTTGTTTGTTGATGCAGCAGCTTAAAAATCTACAACCGAAGATATTCTATTCTATGTTCTATGATATTTCTGACAAAATGTGCTATGGTTTTAAAAGAAAAGAGTGTGTTAGAATTTCTATTGTTATATAAAGATAAGCAGATACATAGCTTTTATATTCAAACCTTTTTTCTGAAAAGTATCAAAGTATTTGTGTCTAAAAAAGTAGCCCATTCAACAGGGTCTGCCTAATACTCATACTAATCAGCTTATACAAGATGAACAGAACTATTCTACTTTGAGAATTTTTGAAGATAGATGACTAGTTAAAGCAACATTTGAAAAGCAAAATCTTGATTGCAGATAACATCCTAAAACCATGTGAACTGTCAGGAGTTTATTGAATATTCACAATCAGTTTTAATGAGTATCTGCTGCAAAAGTTCTCTGTCCCTACACAGTGGCAATTTTTTCAATTTTTCCTACAGACAAAAACATTTTGTCATTGAAATTTTACTGCTTCACTTCTGAGTTATAAAGATTTATAGCTGCTCACAGTTGGCCTCAGAAGCATCACTAACAGAAGGATATTGCTTTCAGAAACAGCTGAAAAAAACAACTTGGAAAAATACTTGAAGTGACTATTTAGCCTTCCCTAGAAACACTGAATCTGCCGTTAACTTTGTCTGCACCGGTAGCAATTTCTCTACAATAAAAATCCCGTCTGCTTAAGGAAAAACTGTTAAGCTCAGATACAACAGAACGAATAATAAACATCCAAGAAACCACTTTGAAGGATTTGGTCCTTTCCTTAGCACCTGCTTTAGACCAGCCCTCACTTTCAGAACTGTGGGCACTGAAGTCTTTAGGAAAACTGCACTTCAAAGCACCATCACCCGTTTGTGCTCAAATCAACAATGCAAGAAACTGCCCTTATTCTAGAACCATGGAGACCCCGCTGCTGCTGCTATTCAAATACCAAAGAAGTGTGAAGTCACAAAGGGCTTTTGTTGTTAGGGCTTCTTCTGCTCTGCCCCTGGGCAGGACACAGGTTCCATGCACTTTTCATCTTCCCATGACGACATTAGAAAATCAAATCTCTCAATCCAGAGAGGCTTTCTTACCTGGCTGGTGCTCAGTTACTTTGGGAATGAGAACAGGACAACTACAACAGCTTCTCTTGCTTAAACCTGGGTTGCTGTGAATTAAAGACAAGAGACAAAGGCCACAATCATCGATCATTTAAGAAGGAACAAAGCTCTGTAGCCTTTGCCTTCATAGCCTTCTGTGCTATCAAGATGCTGCAGGGCAAGATTTTGCATATAAATCAATGCTGCAGAGTGAATTATTCCAAGAATAATTGTGGTTTGTATCCAAATCTCATGTACTTCCTCCCCAAGAGACAAGAACAAAAATAAAAATAAAGATAATAAAGCTCAAACTCAAATACATGAAGATAGTGCTGCTGATTATGGGATTTGCCAAGTAAATTAAAGGGCGGGCAACCTCCACAACACCAGAAGTACACCACTATGAATATCTGATAACTCCATCTCAGGGGAAACCCCCTGGTAGAGGACCTGCTGTTGTTTGCTTCAAATAACAAGTCACATAGCCAAAATTTGATAGCTGTTCAGAGCAACTCAGTGTGGAGAGATTGCTTCTTTGTCCTCATTTGAAGGTGTGAGTTTCTTGAGGAAAACATTAGTTTTTTACATTCTGTCATTATTTTAATGCAAATTTTCTTCATAAATTATAAACATCAAGAGCTATGCTGAAAGCCAAATCTCATGTAGTAAGGTGGGGTGGGGGGGGAAAGCTCAGTAAAATTTTATTTTCCTCATCATTGTCTCTTTTGTATCCCAATAATCCATTCTGGGGACAGATTGGATTCAAGGCACAACTTCAGGCACAACTCAGGCATCCCAGTGTACCCACAGAAAAACCTGTTACTGTGCATCATGTGTGATATTAGAGTATGGCCTTGCCATTGCAGGTGGCATATTTGCATGAAGCTCCTGAGACTTTTTACTGCAGCCATATTTTTAAATATTTACAACAGAGCACATTTTTGCCTGAACTGCCCCCCACCCCACCGGTGGCAATTATGAACAGCCTTCACATGGTGGCAACTACAAAAATAAATTTGTCTAATGTACAAATTCACCACAAACCCCAGCATGCTGCACCCAGTCCCTTTGCCTTGGGTCATGCCTTAGTCCCTGCTTCCATAATGAAGTCAACTGGCAGGGTCACAAAGTTGGTCAGACCTAAGAGCTAACAATTACTATTATTTCACCTTGATTTATTTTTCGGATTTGAGACTGAATGAACTTTCTGCCTGTATCTAGGAAACTCCTGCTGTGCAAACACACCCTGACTATCTTAGAATGATGGCTGCTCTTTAGCAGTGTGTTTCCTTAAACATCTTTGAGACAATTTTCAACAGCAGTGCTGCTTTTTTTTTTCAGAAAGATACAATCAGTTGTTTGCCAATTTATTCTCTTAAACAGTCCAGTTGCCTCAATTTCAGTCTCAAATGCCAGTTAGTTTTCCAAGGGCTGCTCAATCTAATCTCTATTTTTATATTGTTTTTCGAAAATAGAAAGAAGTCAGTCCCTCTTACTTACTTTAAATTACACATAGTTCCTTAGCCAGAGGCCCTCTAATGCAGCTCTTCATCTAATAGCAGCCTGCTCAGAGCAAGACAGTCTCCAGAAATATGGTATGTCCTTTATTTCTTTCCATGCATTTAAGATCAATGCAACCTTCTGCATTATTTAGTGGTTGTACAATTTGGAAATATTTATTGCTAGATAAATGCACATTATTATTATTTTGCCTCACTGTGATGTTCACAGCAATTTCTTCTTGATTTTTCACCTGCTATGGACATCCTAGACTGACAATATTTACACTAAAGTTTATGCAATTGTTTCCAGTACTTCAGATCCCGCTCTACCCCACCTTTGATCCACCATTAGTAAAGTTTCCAGCTTCAGGTTTTGGGGTGGTTGTTGCTTTTTTGTTAATATAGTAATTACTTAACTTTTTCAATTGACTGCATTTTATTGAGAAGCATTTTTTGGAGATGCAAAAAGCAAATAAAATGAGAGCATCAGTATTCTGGTGTGTTTCCCTCACTGTCCTTTCAAGGCTGTAGTCCAACTACACACTATTTATTGGAGAAAAATATATTAAAAAAGGGTGGAAATCTGCACAATTTATTGGAATCAGTGATATTCTCTTGATCTCAATTAAATCTCTAACCCAACTGATTTGTCTCAGTAACGGTAGTTTAAGTTACACCAGGTGTAAACCAGCTCCCAGTGTAGCTCACAAGCAAGTCCTTCATTTCATGCCTTTCCCTCATTAACTAAAATCTGTACTGCTTTCCCTCTGACAGTATATGTCTTCTCTTGAAGACTATTGCTCAGATGTTCAGCGCTCCTAGCTCTAGCATTTTTTCTTCTGAAAATCCAACTGTTTTCACATGGATGCTGCAAATCATGGGTTCCCAATATCCTTCACAACTTCTTTTCTTTCCCCTCACCTCCATAGCAATTTTCATACTATTGGAAGACTAACAGCTTTGTTTGCCATCCTGCCTTCTCCTGCAATTACATGAGAGCTGTCTCAGCAGCTGCTTTGATACAACGTACATATAAACCACTTTGCTTGCATTACCCTCAATTAAACAAAAAAAAAAGGATAATTAAGAGCAGTTTGTTTTCAAGTAAACAGAAAAATTCAACTAAGAAACTTATCTGGCTATATCCGTCCATCACTCTTGGCTTCCTTGAAACAAAGTCATCCATACACAGTGGGTGTTCTGAAAAAATAAGCCATTTTTACAAATCACTTCCAAAATCTAATCTTTGTGGTTGCATTTTAAGTATTGGCATAAGTTAACCCAGAAACAATGCTCAGAGTAGCATCAGCTGTATTAGGGCCGTTTACCATCCATCCATCCATCCATCTTGCATACACTGAGGAGAATCCAAACTGGGAGCCTTTGAAGACACATCTATGCAGAGTGGCAGCAGTCTACAGCTGTAGACAGGAAGATGCATTTTACAGCACCACTGTGAATGACACTTTAGATTAGACCATAAGCACTCATTGGTAGGGACTGTATTTTAACACTGAACCAAACTGTGAGAAACAACTGCGTTTTGGTTTTGCCTAGAGTGGGTGTGTCGTGCAAATAACATAGAGAAATGTTGTTCTAGGACTCCACTTTAAATAAGTGACTTCAGAAAGAGTAAAAATCTCCTGTCTGGATGAAAACTGTCATTCTTCTATCTGGGCAGGAAAAGCCCAATTTAAACAGTAGTGAATCACAGAATCACAGAATCACTCTGGTTGGAAAAGACCCCTGGGATCATTGAGTCCAACCATCTACCCCATCATACAAGCTCATCCCTCAAACATATCCCTCAACATCTCATTCAAACAAACTTTAAACACATACAGGGATGGTGACTCAACCACCTCCCTGCATCTCTTTAGCTTGGAAAAAAAAGGGAAATTGAGGAGTGACTTCATTAAAGTCTATAAATACGTAAAGGGTGAATGTCAGGTGGAGGGAGCCAGGCTCTTCTCAGTGTAATCCAATGACAGGACAAGGGACAATGGTTGTAAGATGGAACATAGGAGGTTCCACATCGAGAAGGAAATTCTTCAGTGAGGGTCACAGAGCACTAGGACAGGCTGCCCAGGGAGGTTGTGGAGTCTCCTTCACTGGAGGTGTTTAAGACCCACCTGGATGTGTTCCTGTGTGACTTGGTCTAGGTGATCCTGCTGTGGCAGGGGGATTGGACTAGATGATCTTTTGAGGTCCCTTCCAGTCCATAATGATTCTGTGATTCTATGATCTTTCATCTCTGCCACCATCTGGAGCAGATCATTCACCTGGTCACATCTTACACAGGTGTTACCTCTGCCATCTTCTGGTAAGAGTGCCAGGCTGAGACACTCCTTGCAGCTGGGTGTCTGGAAAGCCGCATGGTTGTAGGTGGGTGCTGCCTGTGTCCCTACACTTTTTGTGCTGATTTTGGACCAAGTGAGGATTACAAAAAATAAGGGAAAGGGAAAAAAAACAACAAGGCATAACATATACACTTCTTCCCAAGTTTGGAGACAAATAAATAATTAAGTGCTTCCTAAATGCATTTGGAGTGCTGGTAGCACAGAAAACTTAGATCCTGGTGTAACCATGAGGCAACATCCTATGTTTGTGTTCATCACTACCTATATATCTGAAGCAAAATCACACTGTGCCCTGCAGTATCCAGCCTTCCATCAAGCCAAAAATCACTGTATTCCTGCAAACTACAAGTTCATTAACCAATTTCTCCAAGAGAAACATTTTATTTAGTACTCCATTCATCTATCTGTAATGAGAAGCATGAGCTCAAATTTAAATACATGGAACTTAATGATTGGTGAATGACAAAACTGCATTTTTTGTCAAATGATCTATTGCAAGTGTAGTGTCCAATGCTGGTAGTGGTGGCATGCTGTCAGAGGCTGGACAGGTAGAAGGCTGTCTGAAGTTATTCACATCATGGACAGCTCTGTTAGGATTCCCCATCTGATTCTTAAGGCTGCAGTATCTTCCGGGAATGTATAAAATAAAGGTTCCTAAAATGGTCCTGTCATTACTTATTTATCAGCTAAAGTTGTCAGGATTGTGCAGGGATATAGCATGAACCTTAATCTTCCACAAGGATGTGGGATGTGTATCTAACAGAGATGAGTATTACTGAACAACATAGTTTTAGTAAGGTTAGGAGGTCAGCATTCTCCAGGATCCTGTAGTGAAATTAACTGTAAAAAGCTCCTACCATGTGAGTAAGGGAAGTAGTTTATAACAATCATACTCGATACACAAGGTAGAACAAGAATTTTAAGTACAGGCTGATGATTTGATTTCTGCATTGGAATTCAGTAAAACTGCAGCTTAGCACGTGAAGCAGAACAACTGCTCGAGCTTTTTCTCCTGTCCTGTAAAGGGTAAAGAGGTTTTTTTGAGAAGTCTCACTTTAGAAGACAGTAAGATGAAGATATATGCATACAAATTCAGCAGAGTCTCAGAACTGCAAACAGCTGAGTAGGTTGCCTGATGAAAGCAGCACCAGTTAAGTCCTCACATCATCACTTCTCTATTTTGCAGTTGTGTGATGCCTTATTAGTGAAATAACTGTTTATCCCAGGGTAGGCATCATCTCTGCTCTGCTGGAGCACTCCTACACTGTATGGGTACTTGCATGTGAACAGGCAACTCTCCCACTTTTCTATTTCTCCACTAGAACACATCTGTATGATTATCTTTTTCCAAGAAGTCTTCAGTGTTTTTGCAAAAGCCACAACAAGAAGTTCATACACAACGTCCCAGCAGTAACTGGGATGTGGGAAACAAGGACTGAGTTCATTCCTCTGACTAATTCAGATCACAGATTTCAATCTTCTGCTTCCCTGGAGGACATTCATTTGCCAGTTCCCTTCTCCACATGTAAAGAGAGAAGGGAAAGACTGTCTTCACCCAGCTATTATTGCCCTTAAATTCTATGTCAGAAGTTATGTCTCCCACAGATTCTTTAAGAAGAAGTACTTGATCCTAAAAACAAAAAGTTTCAACTGGTTGGATAATGGTTTTTGTACCACAAGTAGATTTGGAGCAACTCCAAAACTACTTTGGATTATTTCTGGAGTTTAATAGATTGATGTAATGGACAAAACAATGGCACTACATCTGATATCGAAGGCTCTAAAGATTACTTATTTTAAAGCTGAGGTAGTCCCTTGCCTATGAGCCTAGCTCTTCTTTCCTTAGAGTTAAGATTTTACTGTATACTGCACAAAATAATTCTTCATAGTCCTTCCAAGATACAACAGAGGCTAGATGGTTTGATATGCAGCAATATCTGGACAACTGCTTAATCACTTGTCACTTAGAAATTTTGCTAAAAAATTAGAATATTTGTTTTCTTATGGTGTGGGAGGGGCACGGTAGCAGATATTCAAGCAAACAGCAAGTATTTGCACAAAATATAGCTTGTTCACTCTCTGTTACAGACCACACTCTCTTCCTGCTCCTCTAGCTGGCTGTGCTAGCAGAAGCCCAGCTACCATATCAGAACATTGAGACAGTAGACATGACATTAGTTAGACAGGGAAAAGTACTTTAAAAGCACTTCCATGACATCTCCATCTGTCTAGGGCACCTGCAAGGTGATTAGGATGAGTTGGGGTTTTGGATTCCAGATGGAGTCTTTGAGGTTACTGAATGTCTAAACAGGAAGTTATGTACAAACAAAAATATCCATGAAACACCTCAATAGCTGCTCTTGCCCAGACCAGCTGGTCATGTAAACCACCTCTTTGTGAGTTCCAGCCTCAAAGTCAATGGATTAATACTTTGGAATGAAGCCACATTTGACTGAAGTAGCCCAATTAGTATGAGAAACAGCAGTCCATCTGCTCACTAAGAGGGGCCATGGAAACACATCACTTCTGCATACCTCACTGCCTTCCAGTGAAATCCATATCTCTGTCCTAATAACCAGAGCATCACAAGTTGCTAGAGTGTTTGTGAAAGAAAGGCATGTAAGCAATAGCAGCAAGCTCACTGCAGGATTTCTACAATACTAGAAGTTGCTTTATGGAGGACAATATTTCCATTTCCATTATGGACAGAAATATCTCTGCTAGAGCACCATAGTCCCAAAATAGAAGTGGAAGAGCTTGAGGAGCTGTTTAGCCATATTGTGCAGACTGCTTTCCATTGCAACAAACTCACTAGATGAAAGACTGCGTGTTGTATAGTTATTCTATTCAGAAGACCTTCAAAGGTCTCCAGGGGAACCTGAACTGCAACAAGGTTCACAGGCCGCTGGTCTTCAGAGAAAAGGAATATAGTAATCTTAAACATCTTAAAAACAAAGAAGAAATACACCCAAAAAACTAAAAAACTAAATATGTCCGTAGAATTGTCATTCAGAGGAGCACTGCTCCTCTTGTCAGCCTTTCAGCCAAACACTCCGGTTCTGTGAATGGCTACAGCACATGTGTAATTCCTATGTTAATCTACACACAACGGTAGAGTTTTGTTTTTTCCAGCTACTGTTGTTATGTTCACCGGTGTTTTACTGATGGCATGACTCTGCTGTCCTTGATTGGACCAAAGACCTACACAGCACAGCATTTTACCTCTGACAGTGATGGTCGTTGGAAGAACTGAAAATCACGGCAAACCTATTTCATCTTTTCTCTAATAAACCCTTCCAACGACCTGAGCCAGATGTTGTATTCACATTTAACAGCTTCTTCCAGGATTTTCTTTCATGAAATTGGCTTATAATACAGATTTTAATCCAGCTAGTTGTTTGGTATCCATAATATTTTTAGCAGCAAGTAATACAGTTTCATTATGGAACTGGGGGAAAAAGACTATTTCTATTTGGTTTTAAATACATTTCCAAATGTTGTCCCCAGTGGGGGAGATATTTCTATTCCTTCCCTACTCACTGTCTGTTTTCTACTTTTTATTTTACAGACTCCCTATTTCACAAAACTTCAGTTATCTCTCCTCCAAGTTGAGGACCTCTTGCCTGGAACAGCTTCAATAATTCAATAAACCTGTCTGGGCTCCTCACCTATTGTTCTGAGAGGAAAGAGGTGGCAGAACTGTACTGAGCAGTCATGATGTAGACCCTGCGTACCAGTCACAGAATTATCCAACACAGTTCAGAAGTGTTAGATAACTGCTAGATCAGCACCCTTCATGTGACATGTACAGTCCTCAACTGGTCTGTCCAGTGTAAAGGGCTTTGTATTTATTAATACTGCATTTCATTTACTACCTCGTCTCTGAATCACTTGTCATTTCGAGATCTCAGTACACCTTCTAATAGAATTGCTTAAGTCGCAAAAGACCTTCATGATCACCAGGTCCAACCCTTAACTCAATTGTCCCAAGGCCACAGCTAATCCATGTTCTTAAGTTCCAGATCTACACAACTGCTAAACACATCCAGGGATGCCGATTCAGTCCCCTTCCAGGGCAGTTCCAAGGCCTGATGACCCTTTCTATGAAGAAATTTTCCCTAATGTCCTACCTAAACTTCCCCTGGTACAGCTTGAGACCATTTCTTCCACTTACATTTTTACTGCTGTAAATAATGCAATATTCAGCAAATGGTTCCTCTCGAGTGTTACCTTTTTCTAACACTATTTATGAGTAGGTGATGGGACATACTAGTATTCTCCCTCCTTATTGAAATGCACTAATTTTTCCTTTATTTGGTTTTATGTCTCCTATTAATACAAAGTCATATTTTCTTTGCATCCTTTGACTTTTTAGTTCTTGTAATAACTATAATTTGATACTTCATTTGAATTTCTTGGAAATCCAAATCAAATTCTATACCTTCAGGGATTTTTTTAACTACTTCTGCATCTAGCCATTGAGTTTTCTCTTAGATAATTCTGCTGGAGACTTATGTATAAGCTATGGATTGAAAGCACCAAATGCATGTGTATTTTAAGGAAATAAGAGGTACTATAGCAAATTTTCATTAACTATGACACTACAATATCATGATACATTTACACAGGGCAGACAGAAATAGATAAAGGCTACTATTTGGTCATCTTAGAGAAAACAAAACACTTTTCATTTAATAAATAATCCATACTGCACCTTGATAATGTTAAGTGACAACCTTTTCTCAAAGTGGAGCATGATTAAGTTCCTTCACATGACATAACTGTTATGCCAATTAAGACACAACAATGATGGAACAAGGAATAATTTATTTCCTTGAATGTTCATAGAATGTCCCCTATATAAGATCAGTTTTCCTCCATTGTTTTCCCTCCTTCCTAAGAAATATCCTTTAAACCTTCCACAACAGGACACACAGTGACACAGAACTTGAATGGTAGTCATTGCTTCTGGGTATTCTCCAAGCAACACCTCCTTCCATAAGGAAGGGAAATTACACAATAATACAGAAGAATGTGACAAAGAAATATCCTCGAGCTGTCTGGAGAAACAAAGTGTTTCTCTCTTAAAGACACAGCCTTGGGAGAAAGCGAAAACCTGTAGAAGCAAACTATGTACAATATGACAGTCTGAAAAGAATTGGGACTGGACAATAACACAAGATGGAAACACTGTATAAAACACTCCCATGGCAAATATGAACCAGTTTCTAGACACATAAGAGAGTCAGAGTATTAACTCTGGCAACACTTCCCTGCTTAGTCATGCCAACAGAATAACGGAAAATGAAACACTGATTGACTGAACTGCACGCAAATTGCCATGAGATATGGACTACTTACAGAATCCTGAGTAGGTTCTGGTAGTTCTTCTTTGTAACAAGACAGTGTTTTGTTTTTAACCACTTCAGAACTGTAACAGCCACGTTTTGCTGTATTTTGTGTTTCAGAGACTGCTGTTCCACAGCACAATGTGAATCTAGGGAACTGAAACAATCAAGTCAAAGTCCAATGCAATAAAGTCCACATTTGCCTTTAATTGTGCAAATGCTTAGAAATGTTGAATGCACATCCTACTTTACGCAGCAATGCTACAAGGCAGACAGATTTTATTGAGCTAGGCTGTAAGTGGGTTCATATTCAGACCCCAGTGAAATGCTGTAGGTCTTTATTCTGTTACCACCATAAGTGGTGTACTCAAGCGTTCCATGGAATTGGAGGACAGTGCTTTCCCTTGACAAAAACTGCAGTTGCTCTGATATTCAATGCCAAGGTCGTGAAAGGCAGCAAGTGATTTCTTCTGAACTGCCCAGAACCCCAAGTAAAGTGTGCTGAGTAACAGAGCTACTTAAAGGCACTGAATAAATGCAGCCTCCCAGGTATTATCAAAGATTATCAAGTGAGTTGGCAGATCCAAACATATTTTTAATATTAAAATGCTGGGAAACTACTAAAATATTAACATGTTCATTACAAAAACATATTTTCAGCATTTGCTCTCAATTAATGCCTTTGCTTTAGCACCATCATTTTTACTCATTATACCCTAATGTGTTGGCCAAGTGAATGACCAAAGGCGATTATGGAAATGTTGATCCACGTTCCCTGAAATGGATGTTTGTAAGTAGGCTGCCAGTTGGAAATATTTGGAGATCTGTCAGGAGTTCAAGCACATTTTGATAGGACATCTGTGTACAAGAAGCAATCGAAATCAACAGTGTTATCACAGTAACACTGGGTAACATGGCAGAGGTGCAGCTGGTGAGTGGTACATTGCATCAACAATATATCATTCAGCTGTACCATACCACTGCCAGTCTTAGCTGTGTAGTTATGACAGAATATAAAGCAACAAATACTAATTTAAAGGTAAATCATAAAGTTGTGTCATAATCAGCTGGCAACGTGGGAATAATTTCTTTCCAGAAGTCAGAATATTAATGAGTTTTTGCAGTACAAAGCAAAGACACAACAGAAACCACAGCCATGTCTGTCAGATAAGTAGTTTGTTTCAGAAATTAATTCCATAAATTCTCGAACAGATGTACAGGACTTAGGTTCAAAAATCCATGGAAGTAAATAAAGCATGAATACTGCCCATTACTCATTTAGTGAGACTTCATTTTTTTAAGCTGTTCGCTGAATTTATTCATATTCCCACATTTGACTTCTGTTTTGAGGGAGTTATTCTCATTAAACAGGTGGATTACAAATATTTCATTACGAAAGGGCTGTCAAGCTTTCTAATATGTTTCAGTCAGCATTCATCTTTCATAACTAGCAACATCCTTTAAATTGCAGCCCTAGCTACTACTCGTGCTGAGCTACCCAATGTAACTAAAGAGTTTCAGTAGCAGAGAGTTCACTTTGCCTAGAGTACCTCTTGGATACACTCCAATACGTGGGCAGAAACTGCCCACCTCAGGCCATGCAACACGAGAGAGAGATCAGCTCTTCTGGTGAAATGACATGGTAATTTTCCCCAGTGTGCTGCTGCTGACTGTACTGAGAACTCCTTGTCACAGAAATCATAGAAAATTAATTTATGTTATCGAGTAGCTTTAGATAAACCTTGAGACCTGAGACTTTAGGGGGTTTCTTCTGCTCTGGTTTTTGCTGTGATCAGCCTGTGATAGAATAGGGAATGTTAGCTTGTAAGGACATGGATAACAAAACCAACAAACAAAAAATCAAATAGGGAGAAAATAAACCTGTTGTAAGTTTAGGGTTTTCTTGCTTTGTAAGTTTTGTTATTATTTCTCCCAAAAATCTGCTTATATACAACATACAACACTTCAAGCTTGCAAAAACGACATCTGAAATCCGACTGACTACTTCCAGGAGTTCAGCCAGCAGATAATATTTAGAAATGCCTACACAATTCTATTTAAGCATGGCTGTGCCATGTTTAAATAAGCCCCACAGAAACAGTCGGGTAGAAACAAGGAATAGAAGGCTGTATAAGCCTTCTCAGGCCATGTTTGTAAGGAGCCACTGATGCCAAATTAAAGTGTGAAACGTGAAAAGGTGAAACGTTTCTGCATTTGTTCCATGCACGAACACAAGTTAAACTTTGCCACTGGGCAGCATTTTGCTCACATCAGGCTGATTTCTTTCCACTCACAAGCTCCTACTGAATCAACCACCAGTTTGTTCTCATGATATTTTTGTGTGCCAAAAATGTTTTTATTTAATGGGAGAGTGGCAGATTGAATAGCAGATGTTCCAGCTTGCATATTGGAACAGGTGCCCCTCTGAGCTGTTTCCTGACATATTTCTATGACCTACAATCCACCCAGGCACACAAGAGGGCACACAAGTGGTGAACCTCACCAGTGATCCCAGACTTAACCATATCTTAACAAATCATGTTCTGTAGGATTATATGATTTCTCATCAAGACCAATGGAACGACATCTGAAAATACAAATTTGATGCTTTCTGTCTGATTGCTGCAAAATGGGACCCTGGAATTAACCCCTCTTCCAGTAGAGTGATTCTCAATAGAAATGTGCTCAAACACAAGCAATAACCACTATTCAAGGCATCCAGGCATTGCTCCCTCGCATCAGGCAGTGATACCCAGAACTACATGGATTACAAATTAAGAAAAGTTTCACAAATCAGGTATTTAGCACTTCAAAGTGCTTAAAAGAAGACACTGACATGCACTTCAGCTAAAAGGCAGATTACCAGAGATTATCAATTCCAGAAATGTACTGAACACATCAGTGTGTGTGGAGAGGTCTGCCTGGTGTTCTGGTATTCTTCTATCTGGATTCTGCTATAATGATTTGGGGAACTGAATTTGGCAGATAGATGTTTTTAGCTTGCAAAATAACTGCACAAGAAACCAATCCAAAATGTTCGCTGTCATGGTGGATCTGAGCTACAATACAGTAACAAGAGGCGGTCAATTAGCTATCACTGACAGGATGAATTGAGGTTCCATATAAATATCAGAAGGAGCTTCTTCACAGTGAGGGTGACAGAGCATTGGAATGGGCTTCCCAGGGGCATTGTGGAGTGTCCTGAACTGGAGATGTTTAAAACCCGCCTGGATATGTTCCTGTGCAACTTGGTCTAGGTGATCCTGCTGTGGCAGGGGAATTGGATTAGATAATCTTTTGAGGTCCCTTCCAATCTCTAATGACTCTATGATTCTATGAAGTTAAAAAAATTTCTTGCATGTGTTTTTGGTGGAGACTCGAGAGCCTCATATGCTGCTATCTCCCTCAGCAGAGTATATAACACAATGCATCTCAAATAAAAATTAATGACAGAAAATAGTCAAAAAGGTTTTCTAATGAGTGAATGAGCCATAACAAACCATCAGGACTGCATGACAGCTGTGAATAGCAAAAAGAAATTCAAGATTAGCTACCAACAGTGCTATTCAACTTTTAGACTTAATTTGCTTTGAGACAAAAGGAGATCTGGGCAATCATGGGCCAGTAATGTCAAGCAAATTGGTGACAAAAGTTTTAAACAATAGAGTAAGCGGCCTTACAGACAGTGAGAAAAAGAGATTTTTGTAAGGATGTTCTGCCGTGTTATCTTTAAAAGTATTTCCTAAAAGAATCAGTAGGTACAATGACGACACAAATCCAGGCTGCATTTATATAGTCACATGCATTTGACAAGTCCTTAGCTAAAAGATCTTCAAGAAACAGCTGGTGTACAGGAAGTCATCAAATGGATAAACAAATTGTTAAAAAGCAGTAAAGAGAAGTTTTAGAGTACACGTAGATGATAAAGGTGACAGACGTGATTTAATAGGCAAAACAGATTTGCAGGGAAACAGAGATGACATCGTTTGTTTTTACCACCCAGACAGCCTGACCTCTGTACTGACCTCCTCAGACCCAAATGCATGGGGCATCCTCTCAGGAGGGAGTAGACACTCCTTGTAGCGAGATAGATCCCTTTCATCATCAAAGGCACAACATTTGTATATAGGACTAGCATTTTCCAATCACTTTTTTGACAAAAGATGAAGACCTGATGACTAGTGACAGAAAGTCTTTGGAGATGTATTTTTCTGCCATAAAGATTGGTTGGGTACTTTCTGTTTAAAATATCTCATTTGAGGAACCTGAAATAACTAAAAAAGGGTGTGTTTCTATTTAAGCTTGGCTAAGATCTTAGTTTTATCCTGTGCACTTTATTAAAATGAAGAAGAGAGGCAATCCATGCACAACAAGATGCTGTATATTTAGGTCTTAAATGACTTTTGGTTCTTCTTTTTAATAGCTTTTAGAGAAGTTAGCTTAAGTGGGAAAAACCATCCCTATTTGATTCTTCTTATTCCGTCTGCACATCCCTTTTCCATCCCAAATAGCCCTTCCTTCATTATAAAAACTACACTTTGTGTGTTTCCTGGTTTTAAATACCCTGAAATCTGCTAGACCAACACATTGATTTTTCTTCAGTCCCCTGGCCATGCCCAGAGCAAAAGCTGAGAATTTACATGAGAAGGTAGAGGACACAGACATTGCCCACTCTGATGCCCTTTGCTGGCCACGTGAGGTAATGAGGCAGGGCCAGACAGCAAGGGAACGGTTGGCGTCATTCCATGGTCTCTTGTCTGCTGTAAAACCAAACTTCATTGCTAACAGCACTGGGAACAAACCAGGCTATATTCTCCTCCTCTACCCCTGAAGTGGCAAAATTCAATTTAACCCCTGTTGCTGCAAAGTCTCAAGCTGCCTCTTTTGAAAAATGCTTAGGTTGCTGCTGGGTCAAATACAGTGGGCCCTCAACGGGGAACGGTGGTTCCTACTGCTGCTGCAGTAAAAACAGCAACTGCTTTCACCTTCTCCCACAGACCAGTGCTGCCCTAGCAAAAGTTATAAATATTTAACTGTTCCCATTATGTACAGTAGCCACACTGGAGTGGAGTATGAAGAATCTGGGGCAGTGCTGGATTTTCCACTGAAATTTCATGAGAAATTATCTGAAATAAGAGGGCAAGTTCCTCAAATAAAGAACAGAATTTCTGTTATGAATATTATAGGAGAAACCCCCCAAAACCTCTAGCTTATATAAAAACATTAAGAGATTAAAAAAACTGAATACAGAATATTGAACTTCAATGAGTTCAGTTCTCTTTCAAAAAGAATATTAATCCCACATCAAAGAGATATATATTCCCCTCTGACCTTCCCTTTCATTCCCATCCCGAGAATCTATACCCTGGGATGTCTCTACTGTTATCCGTAAAACTGATCTCAGTATTCAGATCATTTACCTTTTCTGTGATTCTCAAAATGTTATTAATTAAAAAAATACACTTTATAAGAATTCGATTTCTAAATTTAATACATTTCTAAAATAAATAATTTTTTAAGAATTAAAAGCAGATGTGTTTTAGTCATATTGCACACATCTTATGGAATTTGCTTGCTTGAAACTTCACTTGTGTAAGTCAGTTGCCTCATCCCACTCATCAAACACAAGGCTGTAGAAAGACAAACAGAATTGCTTGTGAAATGTTATCAAGGAATTTGCTAAGATGATGCAGAAAGTACTTATGAATGATCGGTTAAATTACACCTATTCCAAAAAATATTTTCATGCATTTCTGTCAGTGTAAAACAGTTCTCTAACTACATGAAACGACAGTGGTATTGAAAAAAAGGAAAAGAGGAAATCAAGAAATTCTGTGTTAGGATAAAGGAAATAGAAAAGCAGTATCTAGTATACAAAGTAAGACAAGGACTGTGGTGTACCGCGGGCAGTTTTTCAGTGCACACTTTAAGCCTATCAATGTTTGTTTCACATTAGCGAGTTAGATGCAACAAATTCATATTTAAAACCACATGTCTACTCCTTTTTGCAATTCCTCTGTCATCTATGTCTTCACTGATGCACAGTAAAAACAAAGTAAACATTATTTTAATTTGGCAGTGATTGAGAAAATGTTTACTGATCACGTCAACAGGACTAATAAAATAAAAACCAGAAGCAATTTGAAGAAACACAAGACACGCTTCTGAGATTAATATAATGGTATGTTCTATCTAATTTCTTTCTTTAAGTTTTAAACATAGCAAAGTTAATTATGAGAATAATTATAAACACAATAATTAGATTATCATGGGGAAATAAAATCTTTATAAAATCTTTATAAAAATCTTAGAGGCTACAGAAAGGCCCTAGGAGATACAAACAGAACCGTTAGGAGGCCTTAACTAAGATGTTAATTTATTTGTGTCCTGACGTAGGGAAATATCCAAGAGCTCTGGCTAGAGTTTTTGAGGAAGCAATTCATTATCGCTGGCGGGTGCACAGGGGCTCGTGCCCCTCGAAAATCATGTGCACCCACTGGCTACGAAACCATGACTATACGTTGTAAAACAATACATATTCATTAGATTTCCCAATATGCCTATACATATTCATAACCTGTCTCTGCCTCTCCCCACTTCTCATGTAAATCAGGCCTCCTCCCATCTGAGCAGGCCCACTATTTTGTGAGAGTGGGCTCAGCATCTTGTACAGATTAAGTAGCGAGTTTTTCTCATCATGAACTACTTCTGAACTTGGAGTCCTGCACAAACTCAGAAGACTCTTTCCTCATTAAGGAGCGCATCTGCTTCTTTTATCTTCATTTTAACCTTCACCATTGGACAAAGCACACTTAGTCTGGCTCGCTATCTCTTTCAAGGCTTCTTCCTTGGTGTCAGATTTAATGACTATCTACTTCATAAGCTCAAGGTTTATGCTCATGTCTTAATCAGCAACCATTTGTTTTTAAATTCAGAGTTATGCCGCCCTGTTAGTCAATCCCCCTTTTTTGTACCCTAGGCAAATTCTTTTGCTTTGTATTTTTCAATGGGAACCTGAATAATAACTTGTTTGAGAACCACTTCTTAATGCATTTTTGTGCACCCTGGATGTAGAGGCTAAAATAATGAATTGTTGTAACATTTTCCAATTCCAAATAAACAGTATGACTGAAAAAGTTGAGCTAATTAAAACTAATATCGAAAGAATAATAATGGGGACACACAGCTTATTTAGAATGACAGTTGCAGTGGGGGGCCATCCAAAAAGACTATCCCACCAGTTATGGCTTGCATCTGCCCTTAGTCTTTTCAGGACCCTGTTTACTTCTTCAGTGTCATGATAAAGAGTTACCAGAGTCTTTCTTCCATTTCTTGGACTTAATGGTTTCAACTAGATCTGAGTGTTTCATTAGTTGTCTTACCAGGGTAAGAAAGATTCATTCTAACTGGCAGGTGATAATTCATGAAACATCATATATCCG
The DNA here is from genome assembly GCA_013400115.1 of Rhinopomastus cyanomelas. Lineage (NCBI taxonomy): Eukaryota > Metazoa > Chordata > Aves > Bucerotiformes > Rhinopomastidae > Rhinopomastus > Rhinopomastus cyanomelas. Next base: position 64,894 of record VXBP01004259.1, read on the forward strand.
GGTTTTATCAACTGGTGTGAGATGACTGCTGTTAAATAAGAAAAGTCACATCCTACAGTCTCAACAAAATTACAAATACGAAGGTTAGAGTGATTTTTACAATCTGCAATTACTTTGTCTATTGTTATTGAAGCACAAGCCATTCTTAAGCACATACACAGCCCTGGCCTATATATACAAGTGCAGCCTTGCATTTCAGGGGCCAATTTGGTTAACAACATGTAGGGGTTGGCTACTACTGGGTGTATATCTTCAGCTATTCGGTTAATTGCCCTCAAATCCTGCACTAGCCTATAATTCCCATCTGGTTTCTTTACAGGTAAAATAGGGTTATTGTAACTGGATTCGCACTCGATCAACAATTCATGTTTTAAAAACTTTTCTATTATAAGTTTAATTCCCTGTCAGTCCTTGACCTGTAAGGGATACTGTTTAACTCTTACAGGTTGACTACTCTCCTTTAATCTTATTGTAAATGGTTGGGCAGCTGCAGTTTTAGCTTTCCCTGGTGTTTCTATAGCCCATGTCCCCAAATATACTTGATCAATAATCTCCTCAGGTATTCCCATGAGTTCTTTACTATCTATTAACGCTAAGCTTAAACCTTCAATGAGCTGGTCTTCCCCTACCTACATCTCTACCTTCCCATTTTCAAACCTAATTTCTGCATTCAATTGTTCTAACAAATCCCAGCCCAACAATGGTTTTGGAGAATTTGGCATATATAAAAATCTACATGTTCCCAATTTCTTCCCCGGCTTAAAGCCCGGCTTAAAGCCCAAAGGTTTCTCCTTCTCTGCCCTCTCAGTTTGGCCTGTAGTTCCCCTCACAGGCACAAATTTGTTTCCCACTGGAGTCAAAGCTTGGTTCAACGCCGAAAAGGTTGCCCCTGTATCTGTCACAAATTTGACATTCTGTTGATCTTTCCCTAGCTTTCCCTAGCTGGATCTGCTAGAGAAGAGTCCCCTGGTCTCCGTCAGTCTCGAAGCGATGCAACCATAGGTTGTTGCCTTCACTATCCACTCCCTCTTCCAATGCCCCCTTCGTTTGCTTTCTGCACACTGATCCTTCTTTAATCTAGATTCCCTTCTATGGGGTGCTTGCTCTAAAGCAGCCACCATTGCCATCACTACCCGTTTCTCCAAATTTCTCTCTCTTCCTGCCTCTCGATTCCTAAAACTTTGCCACGTCTCCTCAACTAACCAGCAGCGATCGGGCTCTCGGCCCGCGACAGTAACTGGAACAGACTCCCCAGGGAGGCCGTGGAGTCTCCTTCTCTGGGGACTTTCAAGGCCCGCCTGGATGCGTTCCTCTGTGATCTGTGTTAGATAGTTTTGTCCTGCTCCGGCAGGGGGGTTGGACTCGATGATCTCTTGGGTCCCTTCCAACCCCTAACATCCTATGATCCTATGAACTTCTGACTGGGCTACACCTTGCTCTTCTCTCTTCTCTTCTCTGATGCATTTGAACATCAACCTCCTGAACAGAAGGGTGATCAAATACAGAGAAATTAAGTGTAAAGCTTCCTGTCTTTCAAGAGCTGCCACAGTAGAAAGGCTAAAGGGAGAACAAACATCAGGTTTATTCTGCAGAACAGTTATTCTAATAAAGACTTACAAAGAAAACTGTGTTCCACCACCAAGCAGGTTTGCTATAGGGACCGCTGGGATAGGAATGTAGCAGCTATCGAGATCTTTCATTTGCAGATAGTATCTAAGGAAACAGAGGCAGGAAAGAAAAGAGTCTCATAGATGGGATAATTTTCTATTCATGCGCTGGTGCTTTCAGTTTCTGTAGCTTTCTCCTAATATCATAGAAACACTAAGGATTGAAAGGGACCTCAAAAGATCATCTAGTCCAATCCCCCCGCAACAGCAGGATCACCTAGACCAAGTCACACAGGAACACATCCAGTGGGGTTTTAAACGTCTCCAGAGAAGGAGACTCCACAACCCCCCTGGGCAGCCTGTTCCAATGTTCCGTTGCCCTCACTGTGAAGAAGTTCCTTCTGATGTTTGTATGGAACCTCCATCATCAGAGGATTGTCCCAAAAGCAAGGAAACCAGCTGCTGCTGATCTGCCTCTGACGAGGGATCTAATGTAGCATGCTTTTGCATTGCTGATCTTATTTTAAGAATTTGATGGAGGTTTCTGTAGGATTTTGCTTAATAGTATATAAAACAGACCAATTAATGTTTTTTGGAACTGCATTTTCCAATCCGTATTTAATCCACCCCTCATACCTTTGTAATGCAGCATAATCCCTATCATCATTTGGGTCCCATCCTTGACATAATGATCTATCTTTCCTTGAAGGGTACCGGCATTTATCGGTATTTGAAAACGGATCCTAGCAGTTTTCAAAACGAATTGTTTCTTGCTTTCGGTAAGGGTACTCATCAAGTCAATATCCTTCCAGTCCAGATCCTGATTCTTGATCAATAAATCAAACAACTTTGCTATCCCTATAGGATCATCCCAATACCCCTTTACCGCTTCCTTCCATTCAGCTAAATTTTGGGCAAAGGTTTCTAATCCTAGTTACACCAGTAGGACCCATAGCTTGTCTCAGAGGTGCTTGTATGATCGATCCCGCTTTACTCCTTGTCCAGCAAGTAACAGGAGTAGACTTCTTATCACCCTTCTCATCCTTTATAGCGATGTCAGGACTCTCAGGATCATCAGCTTCCCCTCCTCCCACTGCCCCGTCTCTGGCAGCCTGTGACAGCATGAAATCTCCAAAGTTATAGACCTCCTCAGGCTGATCAACCTTGTTTGTGTTGGCACACAACTGTCCTATGCTTCAGGCTGAGCAGCAGCATCTAAGGTTTCCTTTGGTCCCTTTTAACCGATCCCTTTCTAATGCCAGCACTGATGGGTCCTGTGGGGGCTTTATTCCACAGTCCTTCTGCCGCTCTGGGTGTTTCTGCAAAGTAAAGAACATGTCTGCATAATTGGCTTCGGTCCACTTTCCCTCCCTAGAAATAACATTAGCTGTAACTTCGTATTGTAGTTAAGGGTGCCGTCCACCAGCCACTTTTCTCCATCACCTAATTTATACAATGGCCACCACTGAATGCAAAATTTAATCAGTAGTTTCTTCTTTTCAGAGCCACCCCTTCCCACAATATCCTTCCAGTGTTTTAACTCACATCCCTAAGGACTTGGTTCACTTATTTTACTTTGAGAAGATCCCCGCCCTAGGCCCATTATACGCCTGTGCTTAAAGTCCTGTAACCAAATTACCCGACCTAAATTCCTTCCCTCTAACGACCCACGGCGTTATGCACTTGGGATACACTCTAGCACTGTTCCTACTGCAACAGTCACATATATAATGACAATTGTCACACAGTTTTCACTCGTGCTGGAGAAATGCATGTTTTGAACACAGAGTCCAAGTTATCCGATGCATCAGTGGGTCTCCAGCATGATATTCATAGAAGGGCAAACAGCAACCATTAATTATAGACAGACCCAACCCTCTACCAGTACATTTTACTGCTTATGCCAGTCTCTTCACTCACTCATTAATCTCTTTGCCTCGTCTCTCTCTGGCCATTCCCCTCGCGGGGATACGGAACCATGGATTAAGACTCCGCTCTCGCTTCGTAACTGAGTTATGTCTCTTATACACACAGGCACACAGAGACTTGGAACACAAATACTCAGTTTCACACACACACACACACACACACACACAAATACATACAAAGACTGACAAACAAATTATTCCTCCAGATCGACCTACGTAAACACAATAGGCACCCGCAGGAAATGGTTGACCGCTTTTACCGGACTGTAAAATTCCAGTTCCTCCCTATATCCCAGTCAGGGCCCCAGGATCAAGCGTATCTCGTCCTCTCCCTGTCATGCTTCGGGCCCTAATTTCGGATCTAGCGGTTCAGCATCTGGTTCCCAAAGATCCGGGACTCGAACCCGCGGACTGCTAGGTTGTAAGGCGGGAGGCCTCCTCACCAACCAATTCCTTTCAGGAACTATAGCATGTGTGGGATGTCTCCACGCGGCTTGTCACTTGTCCCAGCTGCAGCTAAAAAAATTTTATTTAAAATTACCTCCTCTGCTTTCTGGATGCAGGTCTGGTCCCTCTGCTTCCTTGGAGATCACTCCAGGATGCAGAGGCCCTCCGAGAAAGTCTCTTGGTGCCATGGTGAGCGTCCATTCCCTGTGGCAATTTCATCAGGGCAGTAGAGGGCTGCTGCGGTCCTGCTGCAGTCGCCAGAACTGACATATGGAACGACCCAAGAACTCTGGCTAGAGTTTTTTGAGGAGGTAATTTATTATCGTGGGCAGGCGCACAGGGCTCATGCCTCTCAAAAATCGTACGCGCCCGCTGGCTATAAAACCATGACTATAAGTCGTAAAACAATACATATTCTTTAGATTTCCCAATACACCTACACATATTCATAACCTGTCCTGTTATGACATCATAAGTAACATCACCAAGAAGAAGTTTTTCACCCAAAGTGCATAACATTCCTCTGTAATTTCCATTTTGCAGATAGAAGGAACAGAGAAGTGATTTGGTTACTGTGACTTAACAAGCCAGGCAGCAGCTGCCCTGAGTTCAGCCTCCTAGCACTGTTCCTTCTAGAAGTGTTTATGCATTACCCATTTAAGCAAACAGATCTGCAGGGTCAGGTGCAGCTGAGCTAACCTAAAAAGGAACGTGTCATTTCTTGTGGTCAAGTAGATGAAGCCCATTGCCTTCTGCAGCTTGGGCAGGTCACATTTGGAAAATGAAGGGGCAGCCACAGGCAGATAAGCAGAGGGTCAGACACACAGATACCACACTGCTGCATGACACTTTTAACAATCTTTTCAGTCACAGTATCACAGTATCACAGTATTATCAAGGTTGGAAGAGACCTCTGTGTGCTTCACCCAGACTTATTTACTTTTCACCAGTGAAGGTCTTGTAGCTATATACCAAAGCGTTCTAAGGGATGAAGGGTAGCAAAAGGTGAAGCCTGAGAGAGCACCTAGCTTATCTGAGAGAAGAAAGCAACACAACCACCAGCTAAATGGACTCTTCGGTGCTAAACTTGTGAGTATTTTTGCTTGACAGGAATGTTTAAGAGTAAGAAATTACCCTACATAGGGTTACTTAGGATTATTTTTAATAATCCTATTTCCATTGTTATTCTCAGATAATACAATCTTTATTGCTTGAGTTCCAACCCCCCCTGCATGGGCAGGGACACTTCCCACTAGACAAGGCTGCCCTACCCAACCTGGCCTTGAACACTTCCAGGGATGGGGCTTCCATAACTTCTCTGGGCAACCTGTTACAGAGTCTCACAATGCTCACACTAAAGAACTTCTTCATAATGCCCAACCTATACCTCCGGTATTTGACAGTTGTTAAGTGTTGAAGTCAGTATGGGATTTCTCAGCACAACTAGATGATTTATTTGATTAAATCTCTGTAAGACATTTTTCTCCAGAATTAATCATATCACATCACTCAGGAAAATATGCTGACAGCAAATGCTGCTTTAATAACATTCAGTGATCCAGAGCTTCAAAAGCTTTCCTTGCAGAGACATGAAAAACAGAAAAAGAACAATTGTGTTCAATCGCTGACGTTCCAACATGAGCTGTCTGATGAATACTCTACACATAGAGAAGGGAAACTAAAAAAACCCCAAGCAGTTAGAGGATAAACTAATCATACAAATAAGCCTAATTACACAGACGGGCAATCTTTTCAGTTTAGTAAAAATCAGATGCTAAACATTCCTCCCATTCTTAGCAAAAGCCCTGATACCATGAAAACAAACAAGAGCATGAAAACCAGTGAACTAATCAAGCTGATTCTGCTATAAAGAATATCCTTGCTCTGTAAAGGAAAAAAAAGTTAATTTCACTGTAGCTAGGGCTTTTACTTTACAACAAAAGGCATGAGAGAGGTAGCAGAGAGAGTAACTGCAAACCGATGTTATACTCGGAGAGATGTATCAGGCAGGGGCAGCAATAGCCTCCAGAATGCTGTTTCGGTGCAACGCTGGCTGCACACAAGGTGCCATTTCACAAAGACCAGGAGCTCTCCAAGTTACTTCTACAGAAGGCCCCAAAATAAGAGGATTACAGATAAGGCATAGTCCTGCACCTTCCAATTCTTAACTCGAATAACCATTCCCCACAGCATGTCACCATCATCAAGCACCCAAACAATGCCTTCAACATGCATCTCCATCATACAGGTGAGAGAAAAATATATATATATGTTTCAGCATATACTTAATTGCTAAACTGAACATTAAATAACAAGATTTAGAATGGTTTCAGTTGGACCTCAAATATAATCCAGTTTCAAACCCCATGCCATAGGTAGGAACACCTCTCACTAGGCAAGGTTGCTCAGAGCCTCATCTAACTAGGCCTTGAACACTTCCAGAGATGAGACATCCACAATGTCCTTTGTTAAGGATTTGTTGAACTTCCTTACTCTGTGTGTATTTACAGTGAATATTTTAACATTCATTGTATTTCAATAAGTCTTTATTTGGATGCAACACCAGAGCTGTCTGAGCAGAGATGTACTGGACTATTAGAGTGGAAGTTGAATGATGAGAATATTAGGTTAACAATTAAGACTGGATTCTACAAAGTCTACACTAAAATACTTACTGCTATTAAAAAATTCTTTCTTCATAGAATCACAGAATGTTAGGGATTGGAAGGCACCTAAAAGATCATCTATTGCAATACACCTGCCACAGCAGGATCACTTAGACCAAGTTGCACAGGAACATATCGAGATGGGTCTTAAACGTCTCCAGTTCAGGACACTCCACAACCCCCTTTGGCAGCCTGTTCCAGTGCTCCATCACCCTCACTGTGAAGAAGTTCCTTCTCATATTCATATGCAACCTCCTATGTCCCAGATTACATCCATTGCCCCTTGTCCTATTATAACTAGACTAGATGACCTTGAGAAGAGCCTGGCTCCATCCTTCTGACACCCATCCCTCACATATTTATAGGCATTAATGAGGTCACCCCTCAGTCTCCTCCAAGCTAAAGACACCCAGCTCCCTCAGCCTTTCCGCATGAGGAAAGTGTTTCACTTCCTCATCATCCTCACTGCTCTACGCTGGACACCTTCCAGCAGCTCTATGTCCTTCTGGAACTGAGGGGCTCAGAACTGGACACAATCCTCCAGAAGTGTTCTCACTAGTGAAGAGTAGAGGGGGAGAAGAATCTCTCTCCATCTGCTAACCACCCCCCTTTTGATCCACCCCGGGATGCTGTTGGCCTTCTTGGCCACAAGAGCACATTGCTGGCTCATGGTCATTCTGCTGTCCACCAGGACCCCCAGTTGCATCCTAAGTACAAGAACAGAATACTTATGGTATTTGTGTAATGTAGCTTCCATATAATAAACTAGAAATGCTGATAACTTTCTTACTACAGCAGTCAGAAGCAACTGTATGAGGGGAATGTTTACTATGCTGCTAGTATTTGTATTTAACAACAAGGAAACAGACCACTCCCACATAAAAACATCTTAATACTGAGGGAACCTCTTCACTTCCAAAATTCCAGATCCTGTCTCCAATGAGCTTCATGGCTTCTTCGATCTGATTATCTTGTGACTTTTGCCAAAGTGCTACAAAGCAGTGGAAATGACACTGGATTTCTAGACGACTGCCAGCTACTGGAGTTATTGAGAGCTGTTACTGAACTGTGACAAGCAGTAGCTGTCACAGGAGGTTGTGCAAAGGTACACTGGAAGTTAAGGTCACACAGCATGGAAAACAGTAAAGTGTCATAAAACTATGACATGCACAGTCCAGTCACTGCTAAAAAACTGCAAATTTCCTACCCAGGGTTTTTGAATTGCAGCAGCCCATTGCCCCAATTACTCTAGCTGGACCAAGAGTTCCTGTGCACTTGATGCTTCACCAGATGGATGGAGACAGTAATTGATTTGCTTGTTTTCTGTAGCTGTGTTCCATTGCTCACAGTCTGACTGATGGACTAGACAGATTCTACAGGATGCAACAAGCCTTGAAAATTGCTCTGATAATGGACAGCTATTCCTAGATGTTTGTCTGACAACATAAATGGGTGCCTAAGATGACATTATCACTGGCTATACAAGAATCTCTGAACACATGACTCTGCAGAAACAGCAGTGTTTTTTCTGACCACTGAGGAGTGCTCCTGCCCTCAGCGTGTCAGCTCTGGCAAATCCTTCTTTGCTCTTCGCAGGGCATGAGGAGAAAACTGGAATATAAATAATCCACTCTGGTCCCTTCTCATGACTCATTCATATGCCCTTTTCTTTCTTCAAGAAACTGCAAGACAATATTAAAGCTCTGGTGCCACACTTCAGTCAGATCTTGGTAACTCCCAAGAAAGAACAAAGTTCCGTTTGCAGATGCAGAACAACCTCTTTTTTTTTTCCCTCCCCAGCAAGAAACATGCCAGTGAGATACTGAGAACATGGAGAGCAGAACAGTGCAGATATCCCTTTCCTGCCTGTCTGTAGTTAATCAGCAGATGTCTCCTCTGGACTGTCTGCCAGAAACCACAGACTTACCCTTCTGGGCACATTCAGATTTTAAGGGAAATCCCTGTGGATTTTCATGAGCAAAGGTGACCAAAGAGTTATTTCTATCTCTATAGGAATTCATCTGATTGTTTATGGAGCTGGAAGGAGTAATGATAACAGTTTATCTAGCACACAGTAGTGAAGACTAATTCAGAAGACTTTCCACTTGACATAGCAACACTTTTCCAATCTATTTAACCCAAGCAATGACTCCAAAATATAAATGAAATGGCTTTAAAGGTCTTACCCCAGGTGAAAAATACATAATACAGTGCACAAGTCAAAATACTGATTCAGTATAAATTAATGCTGTGGATCAAATGTGATAACCTTTTTTTGCCTGAGGAGTTAGCTTTGTACCATAGAACTTCTCTCAGACAGTGTCTCATCCTGTCTTACCACTGAATCATCATGCTTGACCTGGTATCATTTCCCATTCTACACTTGACATGAAAACTTCAAACCCATTTAAACTTCATGTAGCAAACACAGTGAGTGATTTCAAAGAGCCAGATCATGAGCTGTACACCTGATCAGCTCCGTGTGCTATGCTTAGTCAAATAATGGAAGCACATCCTGTTTCCATCCACTCCTGCAGCAATTCTGCATTGACTTGGTGTTGGAAGAGATGGCTACTTTCTAATTGCAGACATGGGCCTGTTGGTTACGTAGAGAGCCCTGAATCTGTCTGTAGACTACACCACAGTAGTGAGAGAGAGCGTTGCTTTAACATTCTAATAATTTACCAGGTATAATGCAGAAGTAATGATTTCTTTGAACCTGCTGATAGTTCTTTAGCCACACAATTAGCTCACCCAGCTGCTCTTACAGAAAATGATGGCATCCTGCTGAGCACTAGTGAAGACCTGGAAGAATATCTGTTCTGTTATGTACTCTTTGTGAGCAGCTTCCTTTATGGGGCTGTTTGAGGTCAGGGCCTCTTAGAGACACAAAGGAAACTGTCAACAGGTTTTACCTGGGATTTTGCAAGAACTAGCTTTCAGTTCGCAGATTTGTCTTCTATTGGTTGGAATGATATCCTCCCCACATTCTCATTTCCTCATGCCAGCCTCTATCTGCTACTTGTTTATGATGATAAATATTCACAAACCTAGGAGCATGAAATGACTGATTTTTTATTAGATTGCAGCTTGCGTACATAAACCAGATCCTTACGCGCATCCTTCTGTGGGCTTCTCCGAGTGCACTTATTTTAACAGAAATGTAAATGCCTTTTTGATGACCACAGGTAGGAATACAATGTAGCATACAAAAAAACCCCTAAACTACCCAAAACACCAAAAAACCCCTCAACATCAAACAGAAAAACCTGGACATCTTCAGAGTCTGGTGTAAGCAAAGACTTCAGCAGCTGGATTTTAACTGGAAGTTTTTCAAAGATTAACTGTCAGCCTGGGTTGTAAATAATAGAAATTAAACAAGATGTTCAAGTAGCCAATTTCTAATTTATTTCCAATAAAAAAGACTACATTCAGCTGAAGTCATCTTCCATCCTTTGGTAATCTTGATAAATGATTTCAAGAGTTTTTTTCTTGTAATGGAAGCATCTGAAAATTGTTTTGAGAAAGTATTCCCTGGCAGAAGCAGCTGCAGGGTGTCATGGCGAGGGCACTGAGGTTGCATCTGACAGAATGGCCTAGCAGAAACTTGTATTTGCCTCCTTTTTTGAGAGATCTCGACACACCTGTATAGTGAGCCAGCTGGTATGGGTTTTCAGTTGCACCCACACAGACTTTGCCCACTCTGCTACTGCTACAGAAAAGAAATATCACATAATACTGCACAGCAAACTTCTAAAACCTGAATCTAATAGTGACACAGCATTGGTTTGAGAAAGGAGAGGATGGGAAGAAGCAAACTGTTGTCAGTGTGCAGGAAATAAAAGTATCTTAGAAGTACAGAGAGGGCTGCACTCACAATGAACTGCTGCATTCAGCACTCCCTCATGATGTGCATGTGGGGTTATGCCCTACACATCAGTGTGGAGTACCTGACCAGGCATGGCATCCTGCTGCAAGGCAATCGGGAAGGCAACACAGTAATGTGGGCAGGAGATGATTTTTCTGCCTTGTGCAGTCTCACAAAGGAAAGGAACGATTAATCTCTGCATCCAAAGCAATGGGCCAGGTACTTCTGGCAGAAGACAGAAGAGGCAGTGCCCAGGCAGTCACAGACTGTGATGAATATCCCCATCACTAATCTGATTGAAATGAGAATGCTGTAAAAAGATGAGAGAAAACTGTTGTGTGCTGTACAGCGCAGAACTGAATGAAGATTGGCCATCTGTTTGCACTGGATATTTCCCACTGGTTTAGAGACAAGCTACTCCCTGGCTATATGTTCACCAGTTCAAGAAGTCCCACAAATGCTCTTCCTTTATGATTCCACTGAAAGGAGCAAGTAGCACCGTTTTATGCTACAGGAAGAAGTTAAGGGTGCTGGGATGCTGATGACAATGGTCAAACATTTCTGGATTCAAGACTTCTACAGAAGCTTTTCCATCCCTCAGTGTGAGCAAGAACACATGGGATGATTCACTATGAATTCCTAGAGTCCCTACAAACTGCAGCTCCAACTCTTAAACACAAAAATTGAAGCATTGCATCTAGCATAGCACCTGTGAAGAAAGGAAAGAATTCTGCTTACCAGTCTAAAATTGTTCCAGCTTTCTATCAGCCTTCTATCTCTTGTCCTACTGCTAAAGAACAATAGTGAGTCTAGAATAAAGTGTTCTGTGTAGTATCTAGGCAAAACTGCATGCTAAAGCCTCTATCTGTAGATTATGTATTTATAAATTACTGAGATTACCTGGCACCAATGTAGCTTGAGTTGTCCTTAGTCTGCTGCAAACGTTGTACTTCTTTCTGTTCCAAACTACTGTTTTGTAATTTGCAAGTTTTATAATCTTTGGGTCTGAAACCTGATTTTTGTTCTGAACTTGCACAGCATCTACAACAGCAACCTCATCAGTAGCCTAAATAGTAATGTAACAATAGCCTCTTCCTCAAATACGTGAGAGCTGCCTATGAGACAAGACTGCTCTGTGGGTTTTCACTTTGATTTGTACCTCAAAAGAGAGGAAAGCTGTCTGGATTTCAGACCCATGCTGATACTATGATCAAAAAGGGTGAAAAAGGCAGAGCATGTTTAATGTTCCTCTCGTTTAGTGAAACCAAACTGAACATGCTGACTTAAGAATTACAGTCATCCAACACTTGCATTTTTTTCTTACACATCAATTTCTTAGGCAAAAATGCTAAAACAGGTCAGTGAATGTATCCGTGAAATTTTCACTAGAAAAAATAATGGCAGAAAAGTTGTCACAAAGACTAGTGGATTTTATTTCTGATGTTGCTTTCAAAAGGTTTTTTGTTCCTGTAGACATAAAGTGCAAAAGTTTGCAAAAGAACCTCCATCCTCCTGCTCTTTTGAAGCCGCTGCTGATACAATACTTGAGACGTGGATGAGGACATTACAAGTGCATTTGATCTACGCTGTTAACTGCGGGTGTGACCTTATTTGATCAGAGTCTTTAGGGGTTTAAACTTCCTTACAATCGCCAGAAAGTCATTTCTGTGACTCTTCTAAAACAGCAGTGACATATTGCATATCATGACAAACATCTCAAAAGGATTTGAAAGAAAAAAACAGTTCATGAAAAAGATATAAAAGTCACAGTATTGCTAAACCAGTAAAGCATATTTCAAGACAGCCAGCTGAAAGCAGCCAGAGATATGATATACTTTTCTTTTTAGGTGTATCTTATCTTGGGGAAATAAGGGCAATTCTGGGGGGGAATGGGCGGTGTTTGCATTATAAGTGCTTTGATTACTTGTTTGCACTAAAAATGAAATGTGTTTCAGATGCTCTATCGCTATTTTAATTTTACCTATAAAGCTCAGCTACAAATAGGAAGACTGATCTTCTTCAGCGCTACCCTATTTCATTTTTACAGTTTTAACAACAGCCATTCTTGAATGTGCTTTTTGTTTTTGAGTTCAATACCTGAAGATTTTATACTCTTCATCACGATAATGACAGAATCATAGAATATTAGGGGCTGGAGGGGACCTCAAAAGATCATCTAGTCCAATCCCCCTGCCAGAGCAGGATAACCCAGATCAAGTCGCATAAGAACGTGTCCAGGTGAGTTTTAAACATCTCCAGGGAAGGTTTAGTCACAGTTTAGTGGCAGCTTAGCCCACAAAATTACATTCTGCCCAGCCATGCAGAAGGAAATGTCCTCCCACCCCCTGGGGGAGAGAAAAGAGGTAAAGAAACTGGAATTAGAAATATTAAACTTTATTGAACTTTATTAAAGACTTTGTTAAATAGAAAAGAAGAACCAAAAAAAAAAAGGGGGGAGGAAAGGGAAAAAGGAAAAAAAGGTGTTCTTCCACAGTCACTCAAGTCCACCTCTCCCCCCACCCAGACCTGCTAACCCCTAATTCCAAACAAATGCTAAAATCTGAGGACTAAGAGGAAGTAAAAGGAAACACTGGGACTCTCCCAGGCAGTGCTTAACTGCTCAATTTAAGCATTTTCCTATGAAAAGGTCTGAGATTATGGGAAGGGAGATGAGAGATAATGAGGAGAAGAAGGGAAAAAGCTGGGGGTGGGGGGTGGGAGTGGAGGGGCAATGAAGCAGAAGAGGAACAAAGAGCTGCAAAGGGACAGAGAGGCTACAGTGTTCTACAGGCCAAAATGAAACCAAAACCAGACTCCCAAGGCACACAATCAGGGAGGGGGTACCAAGAAAAGGGGAAAAGGAAAACTTTGTCTCTAAATAAGGACCTCAAAATTTGTTTGCTCTACTCTATCTGCTCAATCACACTTGAGGTGTGGCAGCCACCTCTTCACCACACTCCCGCACCCAACGACCTCCAACTCCCCCACTGGAGGGGAAAACACACATTCCCCCAGCCAAGGCAGGTCAACTCCTTACATGCTAGAAGAGAGTCTGATGCAGGAATATCATGAGGAAATATGATTTAACCAAACCAATAACACTCCACCCCTTACTCCTGCATAAAACTCTCCTACTACATCGATAATCATAGAATCATTACGGATTGGAAGGGACCTCGAAAGATCATCTAGTCCAATCCGCCTGCAACAGCAGGATCACCTGGACCAAGTCACACAGGAACACATCCAGGCGGGTCTTGAATATCTCCAGTGAGGGAGACTCCACTACCTCCCTGGGCAGCCTGTTCCAGTGCTCCGTCACCCTCACTGGGAAGAAGTTCCTTCTCAGGTTGATGTGGAACCTCTTATGTTCCAGCTTGCACCCACTGCCCCTCGTCCAATCACTACATGACACTGAGAATAGCCGAGCTCCATCCTCCTGTCACCCACCCTTCAAATATTTGTAGACATTAATGAGGTCACCCCTCAGTCTCCTCTTCTCCAAGCTAAAGAGATCCAGCTCCCTCAGCCTCTCCTTGTAAGGGAGGTGCTCCACCTCCTTCATCATCTTGGCCACAAGAGCACATTGCTGGCTCAGGATCATCCTGCTGTTCATCAGGACCCCCAGTTACATTTCTTCTATCTGCATCTGAGCTTGTTCTTGCCCAGATGCAAGACTCTACACTTACCCTTGTTATAGTTCATTCAATTTCTCAGTGTCCAGCTCTCCAGCCTGTCCAGGCCCCGCTGAATGGCAGCATAGCATGATGTGTTGGCCACTCCCCCCAACGTTGTGTTATCAGCAGACTTCCAGCCTTTAACATACTGTGATGCTGTGACATTTCTTTGCAAATCCACAGAAGGGATAGATCCGTAATCAAAACCCGACAGAATAATTAGGCTATTAAAATATTTTCTATTTAAAGGCATTTTAAGCTAAATCAAATGCTTTGGCAGTTTGGAGTGCCAAATAATTGGAAGAAGGGTATCACTGGAAAGAGGTTTCTTCTTTTTCTGTAATTTGTGCTATTCTGAAATACATACATTTGGACAAGTTATTTCAGTAAACCTCTCTTCCAAGCTGAGTATCAAGAACAAACACATGCTTGTATTAGAACTCTGTAAATTTTGTCTAGAATACCAGAGACGCTGGGGCTGATCTAGAGGTCTTCTAACTGGTGGGCATATTAGATCTTCTCCAACAAATCAGAACTTAGCTTCCATACAGGAATTAGAAATTTTTCAGAATTTCCTTTTTTCCCCCTTCCAAGCACTAGCTGGTTTGGACTTGAAAATACACAGATTCACAGGAGTCTGAATCATATTTGGTAAGTTGAACATAGTTACAGGTTTCGCACTTCTCTGTGGTAATTCTGAGTTTATTAACATAGTTTACAGACCATTTTTACATTGGAAGTAGAGTCTGTTTAAATGCAGTATTTCCCCAAAGTTTTATGAACTTTTTAATAGCATATTAATTCTTTTAGATGTTCTGGGGTTTTTTCACTGAACCGACCTCTGACCAACATCCCTTCTTCAATAATTTTCAATTATTGTGCAAAGATTCCCTTTCAATATATTCCATTTCGCATTCAACAGCATGCATTAATGTCCTACACCTTACTGTTCCTATACCACAGCATTGTCACCTTCTGATAGCCTGCTCTTCCTCACTGATTTTTCACCCTACCTCACCAAAATGCTGAAATTCAAACAGTACAGTTTTTTACACTTTCATCATGGTTTCAGTATTTTATATATTTTATGGTCTATGCCTGTTATTTTATTATCTCTCATTTTTATGTTGTGAGTTTTGTTAGGGGAAAAAACCTTTTATCTCTCAATAGTTATTTGATGATTAATGCTTATATATATGTGCCTTACATGTTTTCATTATATCTGAAAACAACTTATAGTACTATAAAACTTGTGAATTTTATAGTTCTTACAGAGTAACTTTTGTTCTACCTCTGAATGTTTATGTGCTTTTATGTGATTAACATTTACATATAGCAAACATATTCTTCTCATGCTCAGTAGCCAGCCTTCAATAGCCAGCTCCTCTAACATAACTAGAAATGGGTCCTAGCTTTCTTTTTTTGATGGGTTATTTTTTGCTTCTTTCATAACCACAGAGAAAACACTCTAAAATGCTAAAAATGCAACCCAATAAACATTTTATGCATATTTCTTCTGGTCTTCTCTGTTCCCTGTCACAATCAACTCCAGCAGACTAGTCTACGAGACACTCTCACTCCACAGTAGGAAAGAGACTATTTGTTTGCTTTTCTGTGTGAAGCATAACAGAAAGGCTAAATCATTGCAAATATCTATGCCTTGCCAACAAGCCACGTAGCATTCATTTCTGGCATAAAGTGTCTTCATGTGAATCAATGGCACAAGACAGCTTTATGACCTTCATTCCAGTGCCACCTTTGAAAAGATTTATCCCAGTGCCTGTAACATTTTTACCTGTGCCTGACAGGAGACGGTATAAATTGGGATGCAGAAAATGTAGATAAATTAAAAATTAAAAATGACCACTCCAACAAAACCAAAACAAAATCTGAAATACCTTAAAACATTGGAGAAGCTGGTGTTTAACCACAGGTGTCAAGACTTTTTAAAAATACAGATAATTGTTATTGAAGGAGCTACAGTACAAGGGTTCCTAGAAAATCAACTCAGAAGGCCAAGACTTGGTCAGCTCAGTCTACAGGCAAGTACAAGTAGACCCAAAGCCCTTAAGACTCAACCTTATGCCTCTCCTCCAGGGCCCATTGCTGCCCTAGAGAGATGTCTGCTCACACCTACAGCAGAGTGTTATGAATGATCTTTCAGACGTTAGGAAAAAATGACAAACATGAAGGTAATAAAGCATATTTTTTGAACACTGACACTGGTTTTTTTAGTTTTTTCAAGTTTTAAACTCAGGGCTAGCAATTCAAAAATGAAACATGCAGAGATTAAACATTCCACTTTATAACTTGTTCTCAAGTGCCAGGTGGACAGAAGGAGATGCAGTGTAGAGGGATGACATTGAGAAACTCCTGGAGATAGGTGAATTGCCCTCAGAGATCTGTGTGAACACATGCAGAAGACAGAGTGTCAGAGCCCTCATTAGTATCTGGCTAATTCTCTCCATCAACACGAGTATGTGTCTAAGAGTCTTTACCACGGAACACTCAACAGAGGAAAAAGATAAAATTAAGTTTGCTTATTTTAACTAATTTTCTACTGTAAACAAGCCTTTTTCTGTATAGTGAGCTCCATTTAATTCCTTCAGTGGCATGCAGGAAACAAAACATTGCTTCCAGTAGGCTTTAGGGTAATTTACTTTCCAGCCCATGTGACGATCAAACTGCCAGATTGTGTTTCTCTATACTTAGTCCCTTAAAAAACTGACTCCAGCCTTCTTTGTAATCATGAAACATGTACATAAAGAGAAAAATCTCTACCTTCTGTAAGACCCTGTAGTTTCTGCAGCCTTAAAGCCAAACTAGACAGGTGTGCAACTGGTTCTGGCACCAGTGGAAAACTCAGTCTTACCACCAAAATTACCACAAGAAGAGAACACATCTTCAGAGCAGAAATACCTTGAGATCCAGCTTTAAGGCTCAACACATTTTTAACCAAACAGTGATCATTACACGGTGTTATGGAATACACAGATACAGAGATCATTAGGGGTTGGAAGGGCAATTCAGAGGTCATCAAGTCCAACAGCACTGCTCAAGCAGGATCATAAAACCCAAGACAGGTTACACAGAAACACATAAAGATGGATCTTAAAAATCTTCAGACAAGTAGATCCCATAATCTTCTTGGGCAGCCTGTCCCAATGCTCAGTAACCCTTACAGTAAAGACGTTTTTCCTCATATTGAGGTCAAATGTCCTGTGCTCCAACTAACACCCGTTGCTCTTTGTTCTATCACAGGGCACAAGTGAAAAGTGATTGTCTCTTTCTTCTTGACACTTAGCCCTCATGTATTTATATACAACGATTAAGTCCCCTCATAACCTTCTCCTCTCTAAGCTGAAAAGTGCTAGGTCTCTAAATCTCTCTTCATAAGGCAAGTGCTCCTAATCATACTTGTGGTCCTCTGTTGAACGCTCTCAATCAGATCTCTGTCCCTCTTGAACTGGGAAGCCCAGAACCACACACAATATTCCAGATGTGGCCTCACCAGGGCAGAGTAAAGGAGGAGGAAAATCTCCCTTGATTTGCTGGACACACTTGTCTTAATGCATCCCAGGATACCATTGGCCTTCTTAGCTGCAAGAGCACATTGGTGTTCCATTGTTGTCCAAAAGAACTCCAAGGACTCTCTCCATGCAGATGCTCTCCAGTAGACTGTCCCCCAACTTGTATTTATGCAATCCATTACTGCTTCCTAGGTAGTACTGCTTCAAGGACTCTGCACTACTTCTTATTGAACCAAAGTTCAATTGAATGAAGAAATACGTGCACCTCTGAAGAAGTGAAAGACTTACACAAACTGACACTCAGATTCTTAAATTCACAGTAACTCATGAAGTTGCTCAGGTGTAAGCATATGAGGTTGCAGGCATAGAGCTATGATATATGAGATGTATGAGTGAAGTTATCAGTTATGAATTAGATCTCTGACTTCATAACCTGGCAACGTTCCCATTCACTTCAGAGATAGCTCTGCGCCGGTAAGACTAAATAATGACTGTCATTCTGGGCACAATTCTTTACACTTGCTAGATATCCTGAACAGATTTGACAGCAGATATGCAGACAACGTTGAGGAACAATTTATCATCCACCAATCTAGCTATCAAATCTCTGCCTCTGGCAGTGTCTGTGCATTGTCCTTACACAGATCTCCTCTGTATTGAAAGCTCAAATTTTGTGAGCGAACATAAATATATTGAACATAATGAGGAAAAAAAAACAACCTAGGACCAAAGCAACAAAAATACACTTCTGTTTCATAACCAACACATTTGAGATTTAGACCTTTTCATTATTACAGATTGGGTATGCCACTGCTGCTATTAACCGCTCACAACCGGTTAGAGTCTGTAGAGGGTGTACAGTCCTAACGTCTTTTCTCTTCATGGAAATATCAGAAATAGTTCTTCCGGCTTTAAATATCCCAGACACTGTAAGAAGCAACTAAAGGCAATTAGCATTTAATTATAAAATAAGCATTATAAAAGCATAATTGTTCTCTTCTGGATACTATCGGAAATAGAAATCTTAATACCATGCAAAATGATTGGCAGTAATTCCCAGTTTTCAGAAAGCAGCATGATAGCCTGTATCTCTCTTCCCTGCAGCAACACAGCCTCTTTTGTATTCCAAACTGAAAACGTGCCTTCGACTACGAGATACCAGTTTGCATGTACAGTTACATCCACACAAAGAGGGAAAGAAAAAAACAACAGCCCAAGCCACAACCTGACAGGTGCAACAAGCATATAAGTCTTGCTGTTCTTTCAAAAACACATGTAGTCTCTCTTCTCCTAGGGACTATTTAAAACTGTATGGGTAAAATGTCTGTGTACCACTTCTGTGGATGCTGACATGCACAAGACTGCAATACACACAAAGTATAAATACACCCTTATAATGCTTTGGCTTGAAAGCAAATTAATGGCTCTGCCCCCTTGGTTTTCTGTCTCCAAGGTTACCACTTCTGTTTTTCATGAATGCTACTGTAGACTTGCTTCATTTGCTTCTTGTTTAGTCTATGTGAAAATAGAGATTTTTTTAAATATGCATAACAAATACCTATCACTTACAAATGAAGACAGAAGATTAGGTACCAGTGACAAAATTGCCAAGCATCTTCCTTTCCACTAGTCTGCAAAAAGGGCTCAGAAAGCACCACGGCACATGGTGGCTGATGATTATGACTCTGATTAAAGTCTTGGATCACAAAGCCCTGCCAACATCAGTTTTTCAGACATGACCTGAAGGAAGAAAAGTGGCAAAAAATGTTTGGGGAAAACAAAAAGAGGAAAGGAGATTCCTGTTATTAGAAACATATAAAATCCACAAATAAAGTTGTGCCAGAAGTAACAACATTTAGAGTGAAGTAAGTTATAGGGTAGCTCCTCGTTTTGGAAGCTCCATGCAATAAAGCCTATCTTTCTGATAGGCTTGCAGAGTGTCTTGCAAAAGAGATGGGGCCATCAAAAAGAGGCAAGAGTTGCTCTAAGAATTTGGAACATGAAAAAGAAAATTTGTATTTACTCTAATAATAAGGCTTCCAGAACTCTGTTATCTTCCTTTTGAGTGCAAAAAATTCCCCACTTTGGTAATATAAATCCATTAGATCCCTACATATCTTTCAAAGTAATGGCTTTACGGTTTTTTGAACCAGACACATGCATTTACTCTGCCCGTGCTTTGTGACAAAACTACTACTAATGCAACCTGCAATTCTATCAATTTCCATTGAACCACAGGGGTTTTTCATCGTACTTGTTGAGAGCCTGACCATTGAGCCTGAGAAACAAAGACCACACATGTTTCAGATAAATTTTTATGCACCCATTCTAGAAAGTAGCTGCTAAGACAACTTAAAGATTTGAAACAGGCCGTGCTACATTTAAAAAGAGGGCAGTCTGCAAAAACTGTAAATATCAAGTCTGCTGTCTATGCTAATAATATTATCTAAGAGAACAATGAAATGGGATAAGTTTACCAGAATTTTCAGATGTATAGATTTGTGCTTTCATCAAGAAAAAAGTTATGTTGCTTTAAGAGGATCCCCCTCCAGTGACCTGTCCTGGAGGAGGTTGCACTATAGAATTGTCCTGGGTACCTGCCCTTGAGGGATGGGCTAGGTGAGAAGGTAAAAGGGGTGAGTGATCTTAGCCCTGCTTCTTTGTGCTGAGGGATCACAGCCCATCATGGGGCTGCTGTCCCATGCTAACCCCCACACACACACTTCCAGGGTGGTGGAGGGTGGGGAAAGACAGGCCTGCTGTGGCCCTATCCTGCACCCCCCACTCCAGCCCTGGCTCCACGTGGCCCTGACCCGGACTTGGCAGTCACGGTGTCGGCTTCAACCCAGCCCAGTGCAGAGCTGGCACAACAGACCAGAGAAGCAAGACCTTAGTGCCAATCTAACACCCCACCACCACCACAGAGCAGCTGTTAAGTGACCCCTGGTGAGCTGTAGGGATTCTACCCTTTCCCCATGGAGCTGAGACAGGAGGAGAGAGGAGAACCCTCTTGGCCATGTTTGTAGAGTGTGGGGGGGGGGCACTGCTAACACAGCCATGCAGCTGGTCTCCATCTTGGGTCCCGCATGTGACTGGGGCCACGTGGCCGCTGCAGCCACCATCTTAGAGAGCACTGATCAGCAGGAAGAGAGACTGTTTGTCATTTCTGCCACCGAGGAGAACTGGGGATGCTCAAGTATTGGGGAGAATTCCCTCAGGCTTAGCTGAAGAAGCAGAAGGACTCGAGAATACTTAAACCTTGGGCATGAAAAAGAGAGTCTGGGTTCTTTGTTTGAGAGCATGTCTCTTGCATCAATGGATGCGGTTCAGGTGCTGAGGAATCAGGCCTGCCTGATGAGCATCCAGGTCTCTAATGTGAAAAAACCCAAGGACCAATACAAGAGTGATCTCCCACTGTATTTTTCTCAGAATATGTGGTGGCATTTGTGACACAGTGTCTAGTTTGTGTGCACTAACTTGCTTAACCCTTTCTTCTTTTCTGTATACAGTTATAGAGTTAATAAAGCCTTTTCCATTTTCCCTAAGCTATACATTGTCTGGCAAATTTTATCCAAGGTCTCTTTGAGACCTAACTGCTTTGTCTCCTTTTCTTTTTAATTGTGGGATTGAACCTGCCACAACATGGTTCCCATACTCCTTTTCAGATACTCCTGAAAAGATTGTTATTTGAAATGAGGACACTTAAGGCAGAAGAAGGTTATCAGTTTAGGAAGGCAATGTGACTGGAAGGACCTTATAGCAAGAGAGACTAGACAGAAAAGGCCAGACAAAAATCATCAGCCTCCCAAGTGGAAAACAGAGAAGGTAACTAAATGAATATTTCATGCAAAGCAGAACTTATTAATTCTTCTATTTCCTGATACATATCCTAATCCTCTGCTTTCTGGATCCCATCTGCTCTCACCTTCAAGAAGGCTCTCAGGTTCCTTTGAGGAGCCATAATGTATACAGGTGAATAAACCAACCAAACTGTGTGCACATGCTCTCAGGTACATGGGCAGGCTAACCAGTCCTGGGAATTTTGATGTGTTTTCACCAAACAGAACTGTTCTGAGGATGGCATGCACTAGGTCTCCAGATGAGTTTTCTGTCCATATGTAAGGTAGAGCACCTTTGAATGGAGACAGCCAGTAGGGGAACAGCTTGTCACAGCCAGTGACTCTGAAATGTCACGTTCCGTAGGGGAAGACCTCAAAATCCCTACCTGAACTATCATAGTTTGAAAAAAATGTGGGTGTTATCAAGATATTATGCCCACATTCCTGGTTTTCATCTGTAACAGTCACAGAGTAGATCTATTTGGCCCAACGAGCACCATGCCTGCAGGGCCCATCTGCAAGACATGGTGACCACACAGACCATGCCCCTTGATGAAGGCAAACCACTACAGGCTGGGCCTGAGTGACCTTGGGCGAATCTCAGAGGAGAGTGGGGTTGGGGAAATTCTATGATGAGAGAGAGGGGGAGAAAAAGTAGGGATGGGACTGAGCTGGAGAAGAGAAGGCTCTCAGGATATCTCAATGTAGCCTCTGGTAAAGTGTAGTCAGAAAGTGGGACCAGGCAAGTGAGCAAGGGGCTCATCAGCTGATCTGGCTGAAAACCTAGGGGGATGGGGTGGTGTTGCTAATAAACTCAGTAGGAAAATTGTGGTTACCACCCCAAAAACCTGTCAACTTTTGTGACCCAACTCAAAAGCATCCTGGGGCGAATCAGAAGGTGGGTGGTTAGCAGATCAAGAAAGGTTCTTCTCCCCCTCTACTCTGCCTTGGTGAGACCACATCTGAGACACTGGTTAGTATCTCTATCAATGATTTAGTGACTTGGTTTAGGTGATCCTGCTGTTGCAGGCAGATTGGACTAGATGATCTTTCGAGGTCCCTTCCAATCCGTAGTGATTCTATGATTCTATTTGGATTGAGTGCACCCTCCATTAAGTTTGCAGATCACACCAGATGTGTGTATATGTTCATCTGCTTGAGAGAATGGAGGCTCTATAGAAAGATTGGGACAGGCTGGATTGCTAGGTTGAGGCCAACTGTATGGGCTCAACTAAGGTCCTACCCCTGAGTCAAAGCAACCCAGTGAGACATTACAAATGTGCGAGACAGTGGCTGGAGAGTTGGTTGACAGTAAGCGACCTAAGGGTATTGATTGATCTCTAGCTACATATGAGCCAGCAGAGTACACAGGTAGCCAAGAAGACCAATGGCATGCTGGCTTCTGTCAGAAACAGTGTGGCAGGGAAATGACTTCCCCTGTACTTGGCACTGGTGAGGCTACACCTTGAGTACTGGGTTCAGCTTTGGACATCTCAATACAAGAAAGATATTGAAGTGCTGGAGTTGGTTCAAAGAACAACAAGGCTGGTGAAGGGTCTGGAGATCAAACATTGTGAGGAGTGTATGAGGGAGCTGGGGCTGGCTAGTCTGAAGAAAAGGGCTGGGGAGGGGTGTCTTCTCACAATAACAAGTGACAGGACAAGAGAAAATAGTCTCAAGTTGTACAAGGGAAGTTTAGATTAGACACTAGGAAAAAATTCTTCCTGTTTAAAAGTCGTGTGGAGCTTAGGGACAGGGCTTAGTGGTGGCCTTGGGGCAGTTGGGTTAATGGTTGGACTTGATGATCTTGAGGGTCTTTTCCAAGCTAAATGATTCTATTGTTCTAATCTGAAAGTTCATCTTAATTCTCAGTCTGATGTTTACTAGGTAAATGTTGTTGAAACTCTCCTTTGCCTACTGGAGAACATTTTTCCGCAACAAATATCATGAAGTCGCTATTATATTGAGCACTTGAAAAAAAAGGTTTTGCAAAAGTGACAAAGATGTGCAAGAGAGAAGAAATCTGACATTGTTATTCTTTCTTTTAAAGAAAAATGAAACACAAAGATGGAGAATTCAGGGGAAAGATGACCAAGAAATTCCAGTTTTCTGAAAGTGCAATTCTCAATACACACAATAATACACTCCTCAATACACTCAATAATACACTCCATAATACACTACTGAATGCATTCAGTAATACACTCCTCAATACACTCCATAATACACTACTGAATACACTCAGTAATACACTCCTCAATACACTCAATAGTACAATCCTCAATACACTCCTCAATATACTCAATAATACACTCCTAAATACACTCAATAATACACTCCTCAATACAATCCACGATACACTCCATAATACACTCCTCAATACACTAATACACTCCTCAATACACTCAATAATACACTCCTCAATACAATCCATAATACACTCCTCAATACACTCAATAATACACACAATACTACAATCCTCAATACACTCCTCAATACACTCAATAATACACACAATACTACAATCCTCAATACACTCCTCAATACACTCAATAATACATTCCTCAATATACTTAATACTACACTCCTAAATACACTCAATAATCCACACAATACTACAATCCTCAATACACTCCTCAGTACATCCCTCAATCCACTCAATAATACACTTTTCAATACAATCAATTATACACTCCTCAATACACTCAGTAATACACTCGTCAATACCCTCAATAATACACTCTTCAGTACACTCCTCAATACACTCCTCAGTACATCCCTCAATACACTCAATAACACACTCCTCAATACAATTAATTATACACTCAATAATACATTCCTCAATATACTTAATACTACACTCCTAAATACACTCAATAATACACTCCTCAAAACTCTCAATAATAGACTCCTCAGTACAATCAATTATACACTCCTCAATACACTCAGTAATACACTCCTCAACACAATCAATAATATACTCCTCAATACACTCCTCACCTTTATTACTTTCCAAGAAAACCACACCAAACCTACCTATGTGCTGTTTGGAGGGAAAACATGAAAATCATCTTCCTCTTGCCCTATAACTATAAAATTCCAATTATGTAATAATAAAAAAAACCTATTAATCTATTCCTTTCCCTTTTTGCTATGTAAAGATCCTATTTTGACACCTCAAACATTTGTATCACTGAACCAATTTCAATACAGAACAAGAATTACATGAAAGGAAAATTGAAACCTGTCTGCAGCTTACCTGACAGGCAGAAAATGTGCAGAGACAACTGAATCTTGACTTATTTAAATTGTTACCAGCAGACAAAGTCTGTATTGTCTGATAAAAAGGTCTGTTAAGATACTAATACCATCTCAGACTGGAATACCTCCTTGGTGCAGTTCACTCTCAAAGGAATATACCAAAAGGGATGCCTGAGCCTAAAGATCCCATGAAATTCTGTACTTGTTGAGATCTGTGGTACTCCTAGATTTCAGATTTAATCAAAGTGCTAATGAACACATTTGTCTTTCCTCATTGATCCAGACTTGACTACCTCTTACAAGTGAGTTTCTTCATCAGTCTCAGAGAGTCTAATTCAGAGCCCTATATAAAGAAAAAATATTTTAATGGGAACCTTCAAGGTTGCAACTCTTGAGACAATTTAGGAAGCCTAAAGCAACACTTGTGCTTTACCAAGAGCAAGACACAAGAAATTCTACAAGGAGTGGAAAGGAGGACAGCTAGAATGGGGGGTATATAAGGAAGCTGCCCTAGAGATCTCCATCTTGGATCCCACACGTGGCCGGGGCTATGCGGCTACTTGCCACCATTTTAGAGAGACTGATCAGCAGGAAGAGAGACTATTTGTCATTTCTGCTGCTGAGGAAGACAGAGTGCTTAAGTATTGGGAGAGAATTCCTTTGTGCTTAGCTGAAGAAAGCAGAAGGACTTGAGAATCCTTAAACCTTGGGCATGAAAGACAGAGTCTGGGTTCTTTGAAATGCATGTCTCCTGCATTGAGGGATGCAGTTCCGGTGCGGAGGAATCAGGCCTGCCTGATGAGCATTCAGCTGGAGAAGCTACGCTGAAGAACTGAAGAATTCACCAGTCTGCAAACAGCCTGGGTGCTGCTGTACTGCAGATGGGGGTGATGCATGAATAATAGAGAGGCTGGTGGTACCCATCTGTAGTTGACTGACGCACTCTTTTTCCCCAGATCTCTAATGTGAGAAAAGACTCAAGGACCGATACAATAGTGACCTACCACTGTATTTTTCTCAGAACACATGATAGCATTTATGACAGTTCCTAGTTTGTGTGCACTAACTTGCTTAACCTTTTCTTCTTTTCTGTGTACAGTTATAGAGTTAATAAACCCTTTTCCAGTTTCCCTATGCTACCTGTTGTCTGGCAAATTTATCCGAGATGCCATCGAGACCTGACTGCTTCGCTTTCTTTTCCTTTATCTTAAATTGTGGTCTTGAACCCACCACATCTATAGAGTTCAGACTACTTTACCTCACCAGTTTTGAATGTGTTGTATATTTTTACTCACAGAAATATTCTATCTATGAGTGAATGCCATGTACCTTCAACATCATTCTTTAATTTTTCCTTTGGAGTGGTAGCAGCATTGGTTGTAGTAAACCAATAAAAACTGTAATTAGCCTTCATACTCTGCTGTGGGAATTTTATTTTTCTTTATATTTTCTCTGCCCAAGCTTTAACTGGATAGTTACATGTGACTTACTTTTGACAACATTTTCTGTGATCCGCGTCTACAGTGACAAAGACAGTTAACTCCTCAAGCCCCAAGAGGCCATTCATGCTCACTGAGAATTCTTTCTGCAAAGATTTGAAGGTAATTCTAGGCCTGAAAACGTGCTGAGCTTACAGACAGCAAATAAACTCTTGTCTTCCTAACTTCCCTCCTCTCATCTCACACCTTCGGATTATTTCCGCAAAAGACTTGTGAGAAACAATCACAAAATTTGTATCTTCTACTTTATGTTTCTATCATTTATAAAAACAGAAAACCCCAAAAGGACATTAAAGAAGCAAACAGCACAATCTGTACAAGAGTTCAGTTTCATCAGACTTTCTAAGGAAAGACTTCAAACATTAGTCATACGTTATCATAAAATCAGTTGCCAACATGTCTCAGCTCAGGCACTGTTCAGTTTAACCTGAAATAGAAACAGTTCATGGAAAGATATTAACTGACTCAATAACAAAAACACTTCACTGTATTCTGGTGAATATTTTCAACGTTCTGTTCTATGAACAACAGGCACTCCACTTCCTGCCATCCACCCCCTTCGCCAAATGTTGGTATCTCCACACTGACATGGGCATGAGTCTGTCAGAATCTTCCCTGGATCACTGCACTATTCCAAACAAACATCATGATAAACAGCATAGATCATACCCAATCCTCCTGGCATTTTCTGTGCTCTTCCAAGTACAACAAGATTTATGGGGGCAATAAGGGGCAGCTCAACATAAATGGTATCAAAAGACAAAACCCAATACTGATACTGTTATAATATAGTCACTCTAATAATATCTTGGCAAAGACATCTAATTTCGTACTTCCCAGATGGAATTTTGATAGCATCTCTGTGCCCAAAAGCCTGCCTGGCGGCAGATGTCTGTTCCATATAATGACAGTACATGGCAGGAGACAGCAGTCCTTGATTCAGAAAACTAGTAGTGTAAGAATATTTGAGTTGTGTGTGGTATCAGCATTTACTATTACATGGGTTTGCTGCATTCCTCTGCTTGTGTTCACGACAGAACAGATGTATGTGCTTATATATCATACTGCCTGATACAGCCATTGATGCTGGCTGGAGGGTCATTTTTCTTCAACCTTTTTCAAGTCTGTTTTAAGACCAGTTTCCTTCTCATTTAAGCATTTGCCTCATCACTTCTTGTACCAAGTAACATTTAACTAAACACAATGAAAAACAGCTAGGAAAGCACTGCCAGTTACACCACTAAATCTGCAGTCAACATTTCCAGTGATGTCCACAGGACTTGGGCCATACTATGACCACTACAATCCCATTCTCATCAGCACCCGGCACTGTAGCACCAAGTGCTGTGCAAAGACTAAAACCGCTTTCCTCTAGAAATGGTGTAAGGTATGAGTCAACAGATAAAACCAGACCAACAGAGAAGTACAAAGCAGCACAGCTCAGTGATGCAGGCAACACTCCCAGAGCCTCAGCAGCCTCACCACAATCAAGTTGTTTTATGGCCATCATCAAGGAGGCATAAAGAAGAGTGTTCCTGAGATCAAGGGGCATCACAGAAGGGATAAGATGCATTTCAAAATGGGACATGCAGTCAGTGGGGGTCTAGCATGAAAGGTTTATCCCACTGATGAATCGTTATTCTGTATGTGAGGGAATGGTAACTCATATTGATAAAATGAAAATATCAAAAAGAGGTGGTTTGGCCAAAGCACTGATAGGTTACTGCTGCTTAGCTTACTATTTTTTTTTTAATGTGGGCACTAGAGAGGAGAGCTCAATTTTGTTAAAAAATTAAAGATAGTCTAAGAAAATACTTTCCTTAGAGCAGTAGGAATTCAGCTGTGAAATGTCTGTCTGTATACCCTGCACATTCCTTTCTTGCATGCTGAGACTGTGCTTTGATTTAAGGATGTAAAAAGAACAGAATGAACAGATGACACCTTTATTTCCTTCTCATGGTGGAATCATAAACTCACGGGTTCAGTATGTCACAGCTGCAGCCATGTTCTTCACCGTTCCTCTTCAAGGAGAAATCAAACACTACAAGAAGTACTTATGCACCCCAAAGCATAAAGAAGGTCATTGCCTGTTTTAAATGAAAGGGGGAGTCAGAGTTGCACCACTGTAAAGCAAGAAATAGAAAGCTTCATGCTGAGAAAGGAAAATTAATACATTTTTTTCCTAAACCCCATCTGCAGCTTTAATAGGCACAGGGAAGTACAGCACAAACCCAGGTTTAGCCTTGCTGTTACTGGGTTAAACCTTCCTTTACACGAAGTAATGAAGCAGCAGAATAGGAGACACATTGATACTCCTGTTCCAAAAAGGAAATCTTCCCTCCACTACGGAATTTCAAAATAAGACTGTATGTAATCAGAGATATTCTTGGGGAAGCAGATGAGGCTTTGCTTATGCAAATAAAATGTAATATATCTTCAGAGCTCTCTGACTAATTATAATTCCTAAAACTCAATTTCTTCTGTAAAGAACATGCCTGGCTGCCCAAGGCTGCAACTTGCTTAAGCCTGCAGTGCTGCCTAGCACCCCACAGCACCCACCTGGGGCAGCACAAAGAGACAAAGGACTAATCCCAAGACCCCAATGCAGACTGATTTCATCTTCTGTTCTTTTCTAAAGATAAGCACATTTTGCAAGTGCTCCAGGCATTCAGATTTGACGCACTCCTCCTGCCCATTGTTTCAAACAGTAAAATAATTTGGCCATGAAAGTCTGGAGATATTTTTCATTCAGTCATTCACTTTTAGACTACTACTTACCCCTTCCCACTTCTGATACTTCTTGATATCCCCTCAGCTTCTAACATCACTTTGCAGAGTGCCAACATACTGAACTGGGTGTGCAATTTTCCTACTCTCCCTTTTCCCCTCAGTCTGGTTTTGTGTGTGCCACATTTTGAATAATCTCAAGAATCACCCAAGGATCAGGTTTTCTCTACCCTATGACAAACTACCTCTCAGGTACAGAACATAGAATCAAATCAGAAATAATCTAGTGTTCTTTCTCGTGTGTATTATTTAACATTTTACCACCCTGTCAGTGTCCTGAGATGTTTCACCTCATGTTCCCATTCAAGTCATTCTCATGATTATAATGTCTAACTTGTGCCACTACACTGTTTGCCTCCTGAGCATTTCACAGAATCACAGAACATTAGGGACTGGAAGGGACCTCGAAAGATCATCTAATCCAATCTCCCTTGATCCTTGACTGGTTATTAATTCCTTCAAAAAATGCACAGTGCTTAAACTTATTTAAAAATACTGGCAAGGGACATAGTCAAATGCCTTTTTCAGAGCCCGAACAGATTATAGAGCAGCCAGTGTCATGGTTTATCTTATGCAACTGCTTAGCTAGTCCATCAGAGGACTCAAATGGACTTGTGCAGCTTGAAATTCCTCCACAACTGTGATGACTACCCCAAAGTATCAGTTTTATCTGTGTCTCCATTTATTCTATTATGGTTTCTATCTTTTTTTACCCTACAACAGACATTCGGCTTCCTGCCATTAGTGCTGTGGAACTTGTCTCTAGTAATTTCTTTCTTTTGCTTGGCAACCTTGTAGACCAGAATATCAACTCACATGACCCCTTTAAAGACACTTCCAGCACTTCCAGTGTCTCACCATTTTTCTCCATACAGATTGCATATAAAAACAGGTTTCCTCTTATGTCTTTACATTAGGCTTCATATTTCCATTGTCCATTAAAACATCACAGTAACATGACCAATTTTGTTGTGGTGGTGGTTGATTGTTGTTTTGTCCTATGACATTGTTCTCGTATTTCACAGATGTGAAATATGCAGGCCATTGAGTTTGGTCAAAGCAGAACCTAGGCTAGATTAGTTTACCATCCTTTCCGGGTTTCAGTTTATTTTTTTAAGGTTATTGTCTCGTTTCTGGCCTCCTCACTTACCCTGTAACTTGGCTAGGCTGATTTTTCTTGGATTGTCTTGAAGGAGCTGTTCAAGGCAGGATTGGACGTGGCACTTGGTGCCATGGTCTAGCCTTGAGCTCTGTGGTGACAGGTTGGACTTGATGATCTATGAGGTCTCTTCCAACCTTGATAATACTGTGATACTGTGATTTTTTTTCAATGGTGATATGCATTTGCTCCAAGCCACCCATGTGCTGACTACAAGAGGTAACACACATCAGCCCATTCTGACAGCATCATGTCATAGATATTATTTTTCTCAATTCACTGCAGTAATTTCTGCAATTTTCTTGGTGGACCACCGCATGGTACATATCTCTGATCACTCATTTTGGAAAACAGTACTATCATCATTCTTCTTTACTGTGTGTTCAGACTGCCATACAGGTGGACAATACAATACCTGCAATGTCAAGTCTCATACTAAATATTTTGGGTTGTCAACTTTTATTTCTGCAAAACTTTGACATAAATTTCTAGCGCTATGTGTGTCGCAGTTCTCAGTTTCCTACTAAATGAAATATAACCTGATGACAGCCTGCATTTCACTGCTGCTTTTCTGTAATTAAATATGCTAAGTGTACATCAGACACCATTTCTCAAGGCTTTTTGTTCATTAGATGCTTTATTATTCTGACCTCGTTTCCATTAGCATATTGAATAGGGTAATGGATACGTATTGCCACCTATTTAAAGCCAAACTACATTGCAGTCTGCTTCAACGCCAGATCGTAACTAATTAATTTCTTTTGGATTTGTAATCAACTATCAAGTCAATCTGTTATTGGAAAAGTAACTCTTTACTCAGAGAATGGCTGTATTTTCTGGTCATCTTAGCATTTGTCCCACGTTTCAAGCAACAGTATGTTCAATAGGCAGAGAAATTAGGTAAATCCTTGAAACTAGTACAAGAAAATCTTCTAGTAGTTCAGGATAATTATGCTTATATTTTATTAGAAGATGAAGCCTTAAACAAACTTAAAGTCTGTTTTTAGTGACTTAAAGTCAGTGTTTTAAGAGTCACTTTTAAGTCACACCACGCCTGTGAGGTGCCTGTGGCAATGCCTGTATGAAGACATGTTTTAATTCCACGACAATCGCCTTGGTACATCAGAATTTAAATGATATATCCTCTATAGCATTTTGTAAATACTGTTTTAAACAAGATTGCCATCCCGCATACACTGCACAACTTTTCAAGTGGGTGGCTGGTTTGTGACATGCATTTCCTTATAGTACAACATTACGAACAATTTGTACTCTTCCTTCTCATGTATGCTCATTGTGACAAGGTTTTACAGCAGCTTGAATTGTATTGACTGTAATGAAGTTAACAGATAAATCCTTAGCAGCTCAAGATGCAGTTAGATAAAATTGTCCCTGATGCAAGCAATGATATTCATCTTCCAAGAGCTTAAGTTGGTGATTAAATAAATTAAATTGCAAACAAATTTTTTCATTTCACTTCTGTGACCAATGTTTATACCAAAAAAATCATGGTATGATGTGATTTATCTTGTTCCTGCTCTGTTTTACATATTTGAATATGCTTCAAACAATGAAGGAAGCTTTTCAATGTAACTAGCATTACAGCAGTGAATGCACTGCAGCTAATATTGTGGATGGATTTCTGTGCTGTGTTTCAAAAACACATGACAAAACTTCACATTCTCAAGCAACTAAGGGCTGTGTGAATAACAGCCACTCTCTGCCACCCCTGATAAGGCCGGTTGTGAAAACTGCAACAAGCCCATGTGCGATGGCATGAGCATGTAGCAACTCCCTACCCACTCTTTTCATGCTTAAAGGATCTCTACCCTATTCTTCTGGTGCCAGGCACCTGCAGGAAACACAAAGTCTTCTGCAAGTGTTTTAAATAGTACAATGAGGCTGGTGTGGGCAACGAGACTAGATACTAATGACATTGTTCTGTGGGAATTCTTTAAATTAGTCTCCAAATCCTACACAGTTTGCTAATTCATGTGGATATCTAACTATTCCAAAAGACAAGAGAAATATGAAACAGTGAAAACATTTTAAATATTTAAACCCCAAACATTTCCTTCAGAAGTTCTAAATTGTTCTGTTCAGAGAAAATAGAAACAGATAGAAAACACTGAGAGAATCCCACTCAAGTCATTATCTTCCCATTCAGTCTTTGCCATTCAATCATATTTTTAAAGAAACGACAGAGTACAACTGCATACCAAATGCAATTTCATGGGGGGAGGGGGTGCTCTGAGGCAGCACTATGAATCATTGCAAAGTTTGAAAATTGCTTTGTTTCATTCTACCAAACAGCAAGTTGGTGCCAGATTACAAACACAAAACAACAAAACACAGAAATCCCACACCAACCTCATTAAGAGCTTTACTGTGAGATACTGCATTTGCCAAGAAAACTCCTTGTACAGACTCCACAGCCTTCAGCAGTTTGAGTAAATGAGGGTAGTTCCAGGTTTTTGCCCTGCACCCCCATCCTAACTAGAAGTACCTGTCCTGCTTTGGCATCTTTCTCATTGTCGATTTTCACTAGTGATTACAATACCACTAGTATATTTATTCGGTATGTCTCATACCTGTCTCTCGTTCCAGCTCTAACTCAGTAGGCTACAATTCACAAAATACAGTAATTTTTATTTTAATACAACACTAAATCCCAACCTGATAGCTCACTCAAGCCTTCCTTTCCTCCCGTGTGCTCAGCAGGTCTCTATTGAGCAGGTGATCTCACATTAAGGCAGGCATGCAGCAATGGGTAGGAAAAGAAACCCTTGCTTAAGCTTCTTTTAGGATCCAAGATCTCAAGCCCCACATCTTCACGAGGAAGATAACACATATGTCTGCTGAGTCCAATCTCAAAATTTCATATTGGTTCAGTATCTGAGGGCAGAAATAAGTGTCTCCAGTGTGACTCCTGCAATGGCATCTCTCCACAGCACAGACTGGGCTCTATTTGTCCAGGGATTGCTACAAAGAAGTGCTGACCTCTACCCTAAGAGCCAGGGCCCTTTGGATGGGCTAGAAACACCAAAACAACCAAGGAAGCAATCCAGAGATCCACAGCCTTTAAATGGCAAGCTAGCCAATGGAGATCAACTGCACCATAAAGGTCACACTCCAAAGGGATTACAGGGCAAAATGGGGCTCACACACAAACTCACACAAATGCATACACAAACATATAAGCAGCAAATAAACACTTTCAAGTGCTCAACTATGCATTTATTCTCATAATCAATCATGACAAAATCTCTGCATACATAATAAGAGATTATTGAACATTTTCTGGTGTATGTCCCTTGTTACTAGATGCACAGGAAAGACATGGACTTTATTCAGAAGTTAAGACGATGCTGGCATTTTAAGGACATAATAGAAAGACAATGGGAGCTGGGATTATGATTTCCTGTCCAGGGTCTAAACTATAGCTTCCAAAGTGGGGTGTATATACTCCAAGGGATTGGCAAGGTACTCCTCAGGTATAAGAACCTTTTTTTTTTTTGCACCATTAATAAAATAAGAAATAATTTCTAAAATACTGGGGCTTTCAGTATTATTTTATCCTTTTCCAATTTATTTTCTTGCAAACACTTTATAATATACATATGTTCCCACAGTACTAACAACAAATAAGCTACTCTTTACGGAAAGCATGTGCTCAAATGTTTTTTAACTAATATGGGTGTGCAGTCAAAAAAAGTTTGGAGACTGCTGATGCAATGTTAAATCAATAGTCTGATCTATTCATCATTGTTGTCTTCAGTGTTATACACTTGTTCTGGAATAACAAAGAACTGAAGATCTGGAGGTCACTGAATATGAAAATGGAAGAACTATTAGCTGCTTGGCATGCTCTCACTTATATATACAACAAGGATTCTGCTACGAAGGGGAGATTGTATCTTCACTAAGAAATACACAATCACTCATTCTTCTTTCCCTTATGGGCATATTTTGCTGAGCAACAACTTGATGCACAGTAATTTGACTTCTCTAATTGTCAAGAATGGTAACTTCTTTCCCCCCTCCCACTACCTACATTAATACATCGCTCCTGAATGACTGAACTGAATGATCACAGCTAATGGCTAAAACTTACAGCTTCTCTACCTCAGAGTATAATGTAAATCCATCTATGACTGCTTTGCTCCACAGCTTTTGTAATCTATCTATATTCCACTTTTACCCAGCTTTTCATGAAGACAAAAGAAATTCCATGCTTTAAAGTAAATTTGCTTGAGTAAGACCCATGATTCTGACTTTCTATTAATACAACGAACTTTACTATTCACTGTCTCCCTAATAATTATTTTCACAAGGTTAGAAGGTCAGTAGTGAGAATCCAGGCTTTTTTGCTAGCAACAGTAGTATAGCCAGATAGGCAAAACAGAATTCTAGCACTTCTAATAAGAGTAATATGAATTTCATTTTCTTCTCAAATGCAAACAGTGACATACAATCACTTGCAGTTGCACTACTGAGTGCAGCAGCTCAGCTGTTTGTCCGAGCACTTTAATTGTTATGCTTGAGTGCACCCATGAGGAAGTTTTGGTGGCTGCTGCCATACTGTCAACTACAGACCTTCCTATGGAATAATTTTTGACCCTTAAATTCCCAGAACCATGGAGGGTAAGAACATGATAGAAACAGATTACGAAACAGAGCCCTTTTACTATTGCCTTCTGTTTGTTTTAAACAGACCTATTTTATACACACTGTCATTATGCTAATTTTCTAAAGGGTAATTACAAAGACCCTTTAAAGAAAATCAATTTTCTGTGTGCCTGAATGACTGCTGCTGACATCTGATGTGATTTGACTTTCTGTGCGTCACAAGGTATAATTCCTTTCACTGGACCCTTTAATAAATTTCTTGTGGACATCCCCAATAACTAATTCATACATTCATACCTGAATCATTAGATCCTGTTCCTCTAAAAAAGCCTAGCAGAATGCATTAAGAAACATACTTGCAATCATTGAGTGCCCCATGAGTGATCTTAACAGATTATCTGAGTGCATAATTGTGATTTATGTTTTCATTACATAGAAATCAGCTTTCAAATTAATAAAAAAGCTTCCAACTTGTGGTAGGTTCAAGACCACAATTTAAGATAAAGGAGTGAGGTCTCAATGACATCTCGTATAAATTTGCTAGACAATGGATAGCTTAGGGAAACTGGAAAAAAGGTTTATTAACTCTACAACTGTATACAGAAAGGAAGAAAAGGTTAAGCAAGTTAGTGCACACGAACTAGAAACTGTGTCACAACTGCCATCACACATTCTGAGAAAAATAAAATGGGAGGTCACTATCGTTTGGGCCTTGGGTCTTCTTTCACTTTAGAGACCCGGGAAAAAGACCATATCAGTCAAGTAGAGACGAGTACCACCACCTTCTCTATTATTCATGCATCACCCCCATCTGCGATACAGAGAGACCCAAACTGCTTGCAGACTGGTGAATTCTTCAATTCTTCAGCATAGCTTCTCCAGCTGAACGCTCTCGGGATGGCCTAACTGCTCAGCACCCACACCTGCATCCCCTGGTGCAGCGGACATGCATTTCCAACAAAGAACCCAGTCTCTATCTTTCAGATCCAAGGTTTAAGGATTCTCAAGTCCTTCAGCTTTCTTCAACTAAGCACGAAGGAGTTCTCCCCGAAAACTTAAGCGTCTCCAGTCTTTCTCAGCGGCAGAAATGACAAACAGTCTCTCTTCCTGCTGATCAGCCTCTCCAAAATGGCGGTGGCATAGCCCCGGCCACATGTGGGATCCAAGAAGGAGACCGACTGCATGGCTGTGTCAGCAGGGCCACAACCCCCACACTCTACACATGGCCAAGAAGGTCTTCCAAAGATCCTCTCCTCCCTTCCCATCTCCCCTCCTCGGCTGCTTCGACAGTGTCACCTCCCCAGGACAGGTAACTTGGGGAAGGGTTCCTCTTGAGAGTATATTTTTGTTTTTCATAAAAGCACAACTTCTGCACATCTAAAAATTCTGGTAATTTTCAAACTGCAACACAACTACACATCCCACATCTTCCAAAGTGTGCATAAACCTATAGCAGGCATTTTTGTCTGAAATCTCAAGTCAATCAGTACCTTATGTGAAATCTAGACTAATAGGCTATCACAGAAATAAATAATTTCCAAAAGTATTGAGCTGCTGTATCCATTCCATACAAATGAAGGGTTTAAACCAATAGAAATGTGGTTTTTGTCAAATAATGCTTAAATACCTAAACTTAGCTATATCTTTAATTTTTACAAAACCAGTAAGAACTGTCTTTATTATGAATGCATCTGGTTGCACAAATATAGCTGGTGAAAATGAATGCTGTTCATCCCTGCAGAGTATCTTGGATTTTTAGCTTGGCCCATTTCTGTGTAACTTGGTCACTGGCTAGGATTACTGCAGGGCCACCCAGTGACAGCAAACCACAGTAATTCCAGACCTTCCCAGCCAGCACATGATGTTCACAGACAAAGCTCCCACAACCAGGGAAATTTAAGGGCAGCAGCTGCTGCCAGACCCTCCCCAAGAAGCATAACCTGCTTCAGAATGAGTACCTAGAGCAGGGGTCCTCAAATTTTTTAAACAGGGAACCTGTTCATTGTCCCTCAGACAGTGTCGGGGGCCGGGCTATAGTTTGTGCTGCCTGGCTGGTCCTGCCTGGGAGCTGGAGGGAGGGAGGGAGAGATGGGGGAGCTGCCCACCTCACTGACGCTGCCGCCCCCCTCCTCGGCCCGGCCACACAGTCAGCAGGAAGTCATCTGCGGCTGTTCGGTTTCCCCCCACCAACCCCCGCTGTAAATACCGGTGGGCCGCACTGGAGACCGTGGGGGGCCGTATCTAGCCTACGGGCCAGGGTTTGAGGACCCTCTGGCCTTGAGACTGCACAACAAATTAACATTGTAGAGAATATCTGTTCAGGCAAACTCTTGTTTGGGATCATTTTTAATTTGCACATGGTATTAGGAGGCAGACTGACCTACAAGATCCTCACAGAGAGAGAAAAATTATGACCTCCTGGCATGTGCAGGTGGTAGTTACATGTCTGAGTGTGACCTAAAGAACGATGACCCTGAAAAACTGATTGCTGAGTTCCCCTGGGAACTGGGAGTCAATTGGAAGAATACTACAGAAGTATACTCCAATATATTCTAGGTTCAAGTAGAACTGCTAGGTCCTTAGAGAAGTAGTGTTAGCTTTTGATTGGAAAACATTGTTTTCTGTCTCTCCTCTCGTGGTATATAAATTACATGCAAGAATAACACTCTACATTAAGCTCTTGTGACTGACTTAGAAGGCTATTTTATTTCTAAAAAAGGTGGTCCCCAAAGCTCACACCTTTCTTTGTGAAGAATTTATGAACTACCTTTAAGCACCATTGACAGCCTGATACATGGGTCACTTCCTAATCAGTTTTTCTTGCTGAATTATTACACTATTAACTTTATGGTTTTCCCAGCTTTACAAAGTGCACTTCTGCAGTGTGTGTGAGGGATGAATAGCCTCAATAAATTCCATTATACAAAGGAACACTGAGGATAGCATATTGCTGACTTTGGGATAATTAAAGCAACAATGGATTTCAGATCGTTTTGATGTGATTAGCGTTGTGTTCTCATTTCTCTAGGTGAATGATTCTTAAGGCTCTCATTTTCCAGAAGTATGTATGAGAAGTGGATTCAGGAGATGAGACAGAATTTCATTATTATTTATTACCATATTATCACTACAGTAGCATCCATATGACCCATCTGATAAAAGGTTTCATCATGTTTTACATTTGATAAGCATCTAATAAGATGCATGTCACCATTTGCCTGTAACAGCTTGCTTAAAGCACACAAAGAGCAGGAAGAAGGAAGAGTCAGAGCCTCATTTGTACAACTGGGAATCAACACTCAGATCCTATCTTTGCCAGACTTGAATTACTTTCCTTATGCATCGAGATCAACGATGTCTCTTCAGACACATCTCTTGACAGTTGCTATTCTAGGCTGCATGGGCCAGTCTCAGAACTAGCTATCAAATACATCAAATACTGGTAGTCTGAGAAGTTACTGCTGTTGAATTTTTTTGGGTACAGGTTTAAGGCTTCACCTGGAGTATGCAAGTCATGAGATCACTGCTACCAAATAAAGCTTGAGTTAAGTAAAGGCCTCAGCTATGGAGCCTTTCAGTTCTCTAAGTACTTATTTTTGTTTAGTTCTGGTGGTGTCAATGGTCACTTCCTCAAAAGCATTAATATTTCTGGGTTAATATTGTGCTGAAAATATAAAATCACCACATAACATTACTGCTTTATTCTGAGTGCCAGCAGAAACAATTATCAGATACATTTTGTACCTATAGCCCACAGAACAGAAATCATTCTAAACCAATCTTTTTAATGCTAGATCTGTTCAAAAAAACCATTAAGCTAGAGTCATGGAAAACTTGTAATAGACGTAAGCTGTCATTCCTTGATCAACACAACA
Organism: Rhinopomastus cyanomelas; assembly: GCA_013400115.1. Taxonomy (NCBI): domain Eukaryota; kingdom Metazoa; phylum Chordata; class Aves; order Bucerotiformes; family Rhinopomastidae; genus Rhinopomastus; species Rhinopomastus cyanomelas. The sequence continues at coordinate 103,666 of VXBP01004259.1, forward strand.
GAGATTTTTTTTTAATTTAATAATTTCTGTAACTGTCTCAGACACACATACCCTCACCAACATGAAGGAAAACTCTATATAAATGAAGAAAGTTATTTTTCCTAGAGGCTGAAAACTAAGAAACAGAGAAGGCAATACTCTGAATACACGTATGAAACTAAAGCTCCTTAGGACAGAGTAGGTCTCTCCTCATCATGACACTCACTAACATTTGGTAATTACATGAAATAGTCCTGACACTTGGTCAATGTTCAGCAGAAAACCAGAATATAATGAATGTATCACATTAATGATCCCATCAATCATTTTAAAGCTCTGTAAATAGCCTAAGGAAAACAACACAGCTGAACACAGCTGGCTACCTTTCTGCCTGGCACTGTCTTTGACAATTTGAATAAACAAGTGAATGTGCTTCGGAAATGCAACACAATCAAACATTGTTTTAAACCCTAAAATTGTGCCAGCCTCTCCCTAGGATCTAGCAGAAATATCACTGTGTTGTACAAAGTACTGACAGGCCACTCAGCACGTACAAAAAAAGTCAAGCTAGCTTCAAACTCATTGGCTTGGATACCATTCACAAAGCAAACCATCCAGCATAAAACCTGTCCAAGACAAACAGGGAAACAGTCTTATTAATAAATAAATAGGAGAAGAAGAAACAGAGCCTGAGACCAAGGAGCCACCCAAGGGTTGTTATAGCTACATGGCTAGTAGTACCTGAGCTGACTTGTTTCAAACCAGGCTGAATCCACCTTCATGACCTATGTTTGCAGCAGAGGCTACAGGAAAAGAGTATGTCTTGCCCTGCCCGAACAGTCTCTACCATCACTGAGGCAATTCCAGCAGAGCAGAGCAAATGAACAGAATTCCATAATCACTCTGGTTGGAAAAGACCCCTGGGATCATCAAGTCCAACCATCCACACTACCTCACAATTTCACCCCTAAACCAACTCCCTCAATACCTCATTCAAACAATTTTTAAATGCATCCGGAGATGGCGACTCAACCACCTCCCTGCAAAGCTCATTCCATTGCCTGACCACGCCTTCCTTCTTCCTAATATCAAGTCTAAACCTACCCTGCTGTAACTTGAACCCATTCCCTCTTGTTCTATCACTAACTGCTGGTGAGAAGAGATCATCAACAACCTGTCCAAAACGCCGTTTCCAGTAGTTGTAGAGAGTGATGAGGTCTCCTCTCAAACTCCTCTTCCTCAAACTAAAGAGCCCCAGCACTTTCAGTCTTTCCTCATAAGATTTATTCTCCAGGCCCTTCACCAGCTTAGTTGCCCTGCTCTGCACCCACTCCAGCACCTCCACATCTCTCTTGTATTGAGGTGCCCAAAACTGGACACCATATTCAAGATGTGGCCTCACCAGTGCTGAATACAGGGGGATGACAACCTCCCTACTCCTGCTGGCCACACTATTTCTAAGACAAGCCAGGATGATATTGGCTTTCTTGGCCACCTGGGCACATGCTGGCTAATAGTCATCTTCCTGTCTATTAGAAGCCCCAGGTCCCTCTCTGCCAGATGGCTCTCCAGCCACACCTCCCCAAGCCTGTAGCGTTGCATGGGGTTGTTGTGGCCCAAATGCAGGACCTGGCACTTGGCCTTATTGAAGCTCATGCCATTAACATTGGCCCATTGCTCCAATTTATCCAAGTCTCTCTGAAGAGCTTCCATACCCTCTGGCAGATGAACACGCTCATCTAACTTGGTGTCATCTGCAAAGGTACTAAATATACATTCTGTGTCCTTATCGAGACCATCAATAAAGATGTTAAACAGAGACAGTCCCAACACCAAGCCCTGAGGCATGCTACTTGTGACAGGTTGCCAGCTGGGTTTAACTCCATGAACTACCACTCTTTGGGCCCATCTGTTCAACTGGTATTTTATCCAGCAGATTGCGTGCCTGTCCAAGCCACGAGCAGCCAGCTTATCGTGTACTTTAAAGCAGGACTGTAGAAATGCTGGAGCACAAAGTGCCCCAGGCCTCAAAATAAAGCAGTGAGATGTTTCCCATTTCAGCCCACCCTCACAGCCCGACAGGGTTACACATGAACACATTTCTGAAGTTACTTTTCCTTTTAAACTGCACCTATAGTCCCTTTTTCTTTTTTTCCTTTCCAACAAGAAAGTGGAATACAAGTCTACAGATTGGACCTGGGGAATGCAAACAGTAGGCAGACTTTAAAAGTACTACTTATAAGCTTACAGCAAAATAAAATTATGAGCATTTACAAACACACGTAAGAATCCTGAAAAGTAAAATTCTAATCTTTAGAATCATAGAATCACTAGGGATTGGAAGGGACCTCGAAAGATCATCTAGTCCAATCTGCCTGCAACAGCAGGATCACCTACACCAAGTCACACAGGAACACATCCAGGCGGGTCTTGAATATCTCCAGTGAGGGAGACTCCACTACCCCCCTGGGCAGCCTGTTCCAGTGCTCTGTCACCCTCACTGTGAAGAAGTTCCTTCTCAGGTTGACGTGGAACAACCATTGCCCCTCGTCCTAGCACTACATGACACCGAGAAGAGCCCAGCTCCATCCTCCTGTCACCCACCCTTCAAATATTTGTAGACATTAATGAGGTCACCCCTCAGTCTCCTCTTCTCCAACATAAAGAGACCCAGCTCCCTCAGCCTCTCCTCATAAGGGAGGTGCTCCACCACCTTCATCATCCTCATTCCCCTACACTGGACTGTCTCCAGCAGCTCCACATCCCTCTTGAACTGAGGAGCCCAGAACTGGACACAATATTCCAGGTGTGCTCTCACCAGTGCAGAGTAGAAGTCCACTGTATTTCTTTTAAAATGTCAGTGACAGGCAAACCTTTTTCATTTCTGCCTACATCCTTTTGACAGGGGGATAATATTATACACACACACACAGACTCACTCACAGACAGAGCTTTCTCAGATGCCTGAGCCTTTGGGTCTGCTTCATAGAGCTCTGGACCCCAATGCTGGGAGTACATGTCAAGACTTTCCCACTAACGTAAATCCTAATCAATGGGAGCAAAAATATTTTCTGTCAGTGGGATCAAAAGAACAAAATTTATCCCCAAATTTGTGTGTAGAGGTGTCCACTGCCCCCACACAGGGCCCTTCGGAGAAGCTTTTGGAAAGCCACAGGCCAAGGTCCCAAGAGTGAGCTGTGCTGCTGATGCTGCAGCACCGGCACAGAGCTCAGCTGATACCCCACGCACCAATGCAGCCTCAGATGGCAGAGGACAGACCCTGGCATGACCTGTAGCTCATCTATGATGATCTAATTACACTATTAAAATTCACCACAAAAAAGATTTAATTCTGAAATAAAACATCCTCGGTTGTTTCCAAAGTGATTTAAAATAAAGAGGAGAGAGGAAACGCTTTATAGTGCTGTCCTGGAAGTTACAAAGGTAGAATTGGATTAGACAGCTAATAAATGCAATTTTTCCTGGCAGCATAAACCCACAGACAGATCCCAGACTTCCAGGGCTCATGGGCCGAAGAGCTGTGGCTCGGGAAGACACACAGATACCTGAAAGTTATTCCAAATCTCCTTTGCTGAAAGCTGCTTATGCACATTCTGCCTATTTAGAGACAAAATCTCATTCTCTCTACTTCCACATTTATCTGGATAATGTTTCATTAAAATAAACAAATAAATAAATAAAGATGTCCTTATAAATTATTGGCCTCAACTTTCAGCATGTTCCAATGACATGCTGTAGTGGCTTTCAAAGCAGATAATGGATCTGCTCACACGCATACTAAAAATCACCATCAGGTTCCTGAGTAAACCAAAGAACAGGGCCTTGAATGTTCAGTGCTCATTCAAGCAACTGACACACAGAGTCCAGGGCTTTCCTCTGCTGTATGACAACAGGGAGCACTAGCCCTGAGGAAGCATGTCCCTAGTTCTTAATAAACTGATGAAAAGATTTTTACCTAAAACAGAGTACATCAATTTACTCTGCTTATCAGTTTACTAAAATACTTCTTTGTTATGCTCAAAGAGTATTAAGGATTTATTACAGTGAAAAAAGCAGATACCACCCTTTCTTCAGCACACTTAACAAAATTAGTTGTACTGTATGTCTAGATGTAATATTCAGTTATCCTGAAGTTTCCATGAATTTGCTTTTTTCCCTGCTAAAATATTAAATCCATCTCATTTTGTATGAGTGCAATTCATTTCAATAAGTCTGCCTACAGTGGTTTGCTCAGAATTACGTGGCAAACGTTCTAAATCTGTATTTCCCGAGCATACTGTCCTATGGCAACTGTTTGAGATACTGTCTTCTTCTGTTCTGGCTCCCTGGAGAAACATCTTTCCCACATGACTCTCAGCAGTTTAGTCCAACAAGTCCCATCAGGCGGGAGAAGGGACTTTTGTGATCAGTGTAATCCCTTCGCGTAGAGCACATATGCAGAGCGCATGATCAGACATTAGCACGGTCCAGCAGTGATTTTTTCCAATCAGTATTTTGCACAGCACTCGGCACCAGAGGGAACTGATCTCAGCAGGGAAGTCTAGATGTTACTGTAACATAGATAAAGAATAATAATGATGTTTATAAAAGCAATGAGGTCTTCCGATGAAATGCTCTACATCAATGTTATCTGTTACGAGAAATGAGTCTTTTCTATGGAAAAAAACTTCTAAACCTCAACTTAAGAAGGCTGAAAAATGATGCAGCTCCTGCAGAGAGAATGCATTTTCCATTACCACAAAATGTCCTATTATTTGAGAATGTTAACGACCAAATGATAACTGAACTCTAACAACTATTTTTCATAACTAAGATTCTTAATCCACTTATCATATGAATAGGAAATAGAATTACTTTTGGAATACTTATAATAATCCTTACACTGTGCATGAATAGCACAGAAATGATTAATTCTTAAGAAAACATTGAATTATGAGAAGGGAGCAAAACACTTAGTAAAATGTGCTGTCAAATATTTTATACTACGTGAGCACAGCTGCACATGATGTACAGATTCAGCAGAGCTGAATCAAAGCATTAAAAAAGGTCATCGTTTTGTAATGTAAAACATTGTGAGGGCTTTTCTTTGGTTGGTTTCTGAGGGTGATTACAAAATGAAGCATAAATTAATGTATCTGTGGTCCTTACTGGACTTCAGCATAAACATCTTATGGAGAAACTCAACCCAACTTGCATCCCCAAAGTATTTCAAGCTCCATTTGCTGCAGAATGCTGATACCCACCATTACCTGACCTAACTGGCAATCATTATGTACAGCTCTAACAAAAGGTCCTCTGTGATCTCTAAACCTGCTGTAACATCTTCATGAGAAGCAGCACCCAGTGAGAGCAATTGCTGTACAGACCTGACTTCTAAACCACAGGCCCAGAAGATATTTCAATTTATTGTTCTGAAACACTGAGGGGAACATTTAATGAGTGCTTTAAAAGCAGACAGGGGCTACTGAAACACAGGTGGTTAATAATTTCCTTCTGGGAATACTCATGGTTTAGATTTAAATAATTTACCTTTTATTGCATTTTAGTTTGCTTACTCATAGAGCAATTTAAGATATATTAGACTAAATGCACAAAAGTAAACTTTCTTAGCTGAAACCTACAGAACACATAAGGTTAAGTTATGTTTGGTCTTTTAATTTCAGGCTATCAAAAACACATGCAATAAATTGTAAAATAATAATATTTCTCCCATTTTGATTAAAGCTTCCTCAGTAATTGCCAATCATACTTCCTATTGAATTACACTAATGTTACTATGAGATTTGTATTAAATCATCTTTATAAAGACGAAAGAGATTTCAGCAGAAATAGGAAAGATATTACGGAAACAGAGTGTTTCAATACATCACGATGTTATTTAAGATGTAATACAAAACAAGTGAGAAAACAGCAAGAAATAGCAAATTTTTCTATCAACACTATCACATATTACAGAATGACGCAAAAACTGGTAAGCATTTTGTCTTACAAAAAAGAGGAGAAAACTGCTCTAACAAACAAAATATCTGTGTTGCAAGCAGTCTTTTCAAAATAGTTACACACATTGAGAAGACACAGAAGGCATTTTATTAGCATTTTTACAAATATTTTTAATTTATTTGTTTTACTAGTTAAAGCAAGGCTCCAGATGTTGAATTTAACTAAGAAATAGAAACAACACAATTAAGTCCTTTAAAAAGACAGTAAAGATATTTAAATAAATCAGCTGTGTCATAAGCAGCCAGCACTAGAATTTAGGTTGTGCATAATGCACCGTTTTCAAAAACTGCTAATATGAACTGAAAGACTCCCACTGCCAGAAGAGCTCCAATCAGCCAGCAATCATACTACTCAGAGTAAGCAGCAAATTATGAAGTAGTCCAACTGAGATAAAGACATAATAACTAAAAACTCAATTTCCAACCAAATCAAACACACTGAAGCACTGAAAGAAAACATTTAGTCAAAAAGCAGCGCTAATATTTGCAATCTCATTCAACACATCAAAATCTTCTTCAGAAAGGGAACATACAGAGGAATTCCATCAACCATCTAGGGTTTTCACATCCAGGTTGAAGTCTGATTCAGAGCCAGTGGCTTTTGCTTTTCCTCCCAAATAGAGTGAAACTGATGGGCTTGGGAGAGCCAGCCTGGGATAGAAAACTACCTCAAATCCTACTATTACTTTACTCAAATAGTGAGGTGAGACACTAGTTTTAACTGGTGATTCACGTGGAACCACTGGATGGCTACCCCAGGCTCACCAGGCAGGCGACCGTGCCCCAGTGCACTTTCATCAAAACACTGACAATGCACGACACGCCTTGCCACAGGCTCAGTCTTTGGGCCATTGGGACACCCGTTCAGATGTCTAGCACAAGGCAGAGCTGTGCACGTCCTGAACAGCAAGCAATCACATACTCCAAAGAGAAGTAATCCCCACCAGTAATGCCGTTACATTAAGAGCTAGTTGGTTTTTTTCAGAGCATATGAGAATGCAGTCCCTGTATCTGTGTTGTTAATGCTGGAAGAACAGACTAGAACCTGCACGTAAACAGCGAGCCTCTGACAACACAGAAACACATACAACCATCTCTACTGGAGACAAAATTAAACTCTCTCAGTGTCAAACCAAAAGAGCACAGAAGACCTGCAAAGAGCACCATGGGCTTATCACTGCCACCAACTGCTCAAATCACTCAGCATCTACACAAAGTGTTTACCTAGAATGATGATCTTAGAGGTCATTTCAGCTGAAAAGATTCTTTGATTCTGAGTTCAAGTCATACTAATTTTCTTTCCTGCAATGTACAGTTAAGAAGTAACAGCTTTGCACAGCGTAACAGAAATTACAATGCTCTTCCACCTGGCTTATGAAGCCAGAGGAAACACACCGAAGTTTCCTACAAATACTTTGCACCATGGACAAAATCTGTACTAGGTGATTCTACTCTTACTTTTCAGAGACAGCAAGACACAAAGCTGAGTAAGCACATCACTTTTGCCTCTTACTTTTCTAAAAAACCTGAACAAAAACCCAAAACCACAAACCACTCAAACCCCACTCTAAAATGGTGCAGGGATAAAGTTATTTTTCACAGGGTTGGGATCCCAACAATTTTCATCTTGCTTATGATCTGCTCTTATGGATTTCTTTCTACCCTCACAGAGGTACAGCCATGTGATTATGCATGTTACATTCCTCTTTGACTTTCAGTTTACCTACTCTATTGGGACAGAGTTTACACTTCTTTCAGATGAAAATGGGGTTCAGAAGAAAAAGGATATAGTTATTAGCAACAACTGCTAAACTAATTTTTGCTTTCAGAAACATTCATAAATCTACTGCAAACAGTCTTAAATCTTTAACCAGCAAAACAAAGGAAAGAAATCTATTTTCATAGAATCATTAGGGATTGGAAGGGACCTTGAAAGATCATCTAGTCCAATCTCCCTGCCACAGCAGGATCACCTAGACAAAGTCATACATGAACACATCCTGGTGGGTTTTAAACGTCTCCAGTGAAGGAGACTCCACAACCTCCCTGGGCAGCCTGTTCCAGTGCTCCGTCACCCTCATTATGACAAAGTTCCTTCTCATATTCATATGCACCTCCTCTGTTCCCGCTTACAACCATTGTCCCTTGTCCTATCACTAGATGACATTGAGTAGAGCCTGGCTCCATCCTCCTGACACCCACCCTTCAAATATTTGTAGACATTAGTGAGGTCACCCCTCAGTCTCCTCTTTTCCAAGCTAAAGACACCCAGTTCCCTCAGCCTCTCTTCCTAAGGGAGGTGCTCCACCTCCTTCATCATCCTCGTTGCCCTACGCTGGACTCCCTCCAGCAGCTCCATATCCCTCTTGAACTGAGGGGCCCAGAACTGGACACAATACTCCAGATGTGGTCTCACCAGGGCAGAGTAGAGGGGGGGAGAAGAACCTCTCTTGATCTGCTAACCACCCCTCTTCTGATCCACCCCAGGATGCTGTTGGCCCTCTTGGCAACAAGAGCACATTGCTGGCTCATGGGCATCCTGCTGTCCACCAGGACCTCCAAGCTAAGTGAAAAACAATGGATAGACAGCCTGTGGGCTGTCTCACCCAGTCCTATTCATCCCACATTGAATCTAATAATGATCCATCCTTAAAATCTGTTGTTTTGGTTTTCTGTTCTTTTGACTAATTTGGATTAGAATTGCCTTAATCACATTTTAAAATAAGTTTCAGTGATGCACTGCTGTATTGTCTTGCCTTTTGAGAGGATCACAGAACATAAGGGATTGGAAGGGACCTCAAAAGATCATCTAGTCCAATCTCCCTGCCACAGCAGGATCACCTAGAACGAGTTGCATAGGAACATATCCAGGCGGGTTTTAAATGTCTTCAGAGAAGGAGACTCTGCAACTCCCCTGGGCAGCCCGTTCCNAGACTCTGCACCTCCCCTGGGCAGCCCGTTCCAGTGCACTGTCACCCTCACTGTGAAGAAGTTCTTTCTGATATTTATATGGAACCTTCTGTGTTCCAGTTTACACCCCTTGCCCCTTGTCCTATCACTAGATGTCATTGAGTAGAGCCTGGCTCCATTCTCTTGACACCCACCCCTCACATATTTATAAACATTAATAAGAGAGAAACCCAGTTTTGATTCTTAGCTCAAGCAGTAAGTGGTGATTACACAAGACCTGTTCAGAAGAACTGTCAGACAGGACAGCATTGCTCTGAGAAGACTGATGATTGTCTAGCATAGGTTTGATTGTGGGCAAAGCATGAAAAAAGGATCCCATGATTTTGATTAGCAGTTCATATTCTGAGGTTGTTCTAGTTTAAATAAGATAACATTCTGGAAGGAAATCACTGCATCCCTTTTATGCCTTTGTGATGGCACAGGAAACATGCAGAATTCTTCACAGTGGCTCATCACACCTTGGAAGAGTAAAGGACAAAGAATAAAGAGCTTTAAGCAGAACATGAATTTGACTGTAGATTTTAAAGCTTCAATCAATTTTTAATTAACTTCATTATCTGAAGGAAAAAGAAGATAAGAGAAACAATGATTTTATACAAACAGCAGCTTCACAGATACTTCTTGCGCTGTGGAGGGAAACCACCAACTAATTTCTTTTTTTCTGGGCTTCTACTGCTAAACAGCACCAGAAACAACCCAGAGATGACCAGACTGCTAATACAAACACAGCACACTACTACAAACCAGCATAGTCTGGCTGGATTTCAGTGACAAGCTATACACATTTTGCCTTTGTTTCTTGGAATTCTTAATTTCCAGAGAAAACTGTCAGAATTCAGCAACAGCAGCAAACATCTCCTTGGGAAGAGCAGCATAACTCAACGGGAGACACTGGGAGCCAGAACACCTTACTGGAGCTGCAGATTAACCTTGTGTTTCTGTTCCTTGTTGTAACAGCAATGCCTGATTAAGCTGTACTATTGCTCACTGCTCAAACTAAGCTCTTTGCTGATCCTCAGTGCTTGTGAAGTGGTTAACATGATGGATGCTGGAGCCATGATTGAGGCAGACTGCAGAAAACTATCACAAGAGAAAGCAACGACAGAGGTAGCCCTCTTTTCTGCTAGTTTTAACCATCTTAAGCTGCAGCTGTCTCTGCAGAAGCAGCATGGATCATTCAGCTGTTGTCACCTTACAGGACGTCTTTTCTCTAGGTTTAGTTACGTTTTCCAAGAAACATTGACCTTCATGCATAAGTCCTTCAAGTTCTGACAAAAGCAACCCAAACAGTAGCAATAGCAAATCTCCACGGATGCAAATCAGACAAGACTGAAGAGATGGGAGAAAGAAAAAATTGTGTTTAAGATGGAGGGAGTATTAAAATATACATTCTGCTCTTTTGCTCCAAGTATATGGGAAGTTATCCAGATTATGGCAAACCTGAACTTTTCTACTAACCTTCCTACCATCTGTTTCTCAGTTCTTCCCGTGCATTACAGGTCACCAGTCAGAGATGTCAGTCTGATTGCCTGTCAAAATCATCCAGGTGATCCAAAACCTCCCTTGAGGTCATCAGTACACTTCTCTCCCTCAATAGCACTTATTTCTGTATTCATCTGCATCACCCTAGTTACTAACTCATATGTATTTAAACAGCCTATGAAGAGCCCTCAACTTTCTCTTTCATACAAAAGTAGGAGAAAGGTTACGAGCTTTGTAACAGCACGTGTTGCAGTTTGAAAATTACCAAAATTTTCAAATGTATAGATTTGTGCTTTCTTGAAGAAAAAGATGCATGTTGCTTTAAGAGGACCCCACCACAGTGACCTGTCCTGGGGGAGGTGGACTAGGTGACACTATAAAAGAGGGCTTGCGGCTGTCGCCGCCATCTTAGAGCCACTGATCAGCAGGAAGAAAGACTGTTTGTCATTCCTGCTGCTGAGAAAAGCTGGGGTTGCTCGAGTATTGCAGACAGAAGGAACCTTGCCTTAGGAGAGGCACCTAAGGATTCCTTCGTGCTTAGTTGAAGAAAGCAGAATGACTCGAGAATCCTCAACGCCAGGGCATGGAAGCCAGAGACTGGATTCTTTTTGAAAGCATGCCCCCCTGCATCAAGGGAGGCAGTTCCAGGTGCTACGGAATCAGGCCTGCCCAAGCAGCATTTTGCTGGAGAAGCTACGCTGAAGAATTGAAGAGTTTGCCAGTCTGGATGGCCGAGGGTTTGGGGTCTGCAGACAAGAGTGGCGACACATAAGGGAGAACAGAGAGGGTGGTGGTACTCTGCTTGACTGACATGTTCTTTCCCCAGGTCTCTAATATAAAAAAACCAAGGACTGATACTGTATTGTATTTTTCTCAGAATATGAGATGGCATTTGTGACAGAGTTTTTAGTTTGTGTGCACTAACTTGCTTAACCTTTTCGTCTTTCTGCATACAGTTATAGAGTTAATAAACCCTTTTCCATTTTCCCTAACCTGTCCATTGTCTGGCAAGTTCTATCCAAGATCTCTTTGAGACCTAACTGCTTTGTTTTCTTTTCCTTTATTTCTAATTGTGGTCTTGAACCCACCACAGCACGGGATTACATTTATGCCAAACAAATTAAAAACCAGACAAAGATGGACATTTTGAAATTAACTTCACTAATCCTTTTCCAGCACACCTTAGCCTTGTATTCAGTCTCTCTTCCTATAACCCCTCCTTGTCAAGTGTGAAATTCTCTTCGGTCAGACTCTGTCTTTTATCACTGAATTGTCTTTTATCATCATCTATTCAGAAACAGGCTCAAAAGTTATAAATGGCCCTACATTTTGTTGTAAGAAGATGGAGTTTCAGTCTTTTCTTTTCATGAGAAACAAAATGATTCTTTGTGTCAAGTCAGACAAACTCTTTTCTGTGACCCCCCCGCCAAGGCAACTTGGAGCACGGGCAATGACCTTGAATCCCCTCCTATGTTATTTGCTTCAAAGTGAGAAGAGCTTTTAAAAGGACTGCTAGTGTGGGTTTCCTGAAGGAGCAGAAGTATGTTGTATAGTCAAAGATAAAACAGATACTGACACTTAGCTGAGCCGAGGAGGTCAAACAGGAAAAGGCACACTTGCCAGAGCACTGCTGCACTGATGTGATGGAACAGTGCTACTTTTGCACACTGTTCTTGTGCAGAGACATATACAGCAAGACAGGCAAACTTAGGAAACTACTATCACTCTCAGTCAGGCATTATCCCTGTGTCATTGAACTGTCTTTTGATTTGACCAGCCACTGAAAGTATGGGAACTTTGCTGCATTGGCTTTCCTGGCATTGAGCTCCCTTGTCAGGGAAGGAAAGATTTTACTGCTTCTTCTGGTTGGCAACTACAAAACCCCTGAAAAACTGACAACTCTTGTTTGAAGAGTAGGAATAAAATACATCTTATCAGTGCTTGCAGATTGAGTGGTATGTAAGATTTTGATCTCTAGCTTAATTTTAATTAATTTCTTTACCTACCTCAAAGCCATTCAGGCAGTACAACGTTCAGATTGGTTGGTTAGCAGTGACTGTAACTCCTAAAATTATAAAGATTTTGATCCATTCTATTTTCAACTGAATTTTCATCCTTGAACTATAAATGAGGTGTGTACAAACAAACTACTTGACTCTACAGCTGGTTTTGATGCCTGTAGGCCAGATGTATGTCAATAAAAACTGATCTAATTCCACTGATCTCAATGGAAAGGCTCTTGTTAACCTTCATGGGCTGTCATCAGTCCTTAAAATAACTGAATTTACATTACTTGAGCAATACTTTTCATTCTAATCTAAATCAGGTTTTTCATAAACTATTTTTGAACATTAAATAAATATAAAACAAAGCTGAAGGATAGGATAGTTTTACCTGAACAGCACAAATAGAATTAGCCAGCTGTACTTTTGAAAACACTCTTTTCAAAAGTGGCTGCAGATAACCAACCAATAACAGTGAAGAAATGTCACTCAAGTCAATATCTATTTAGTTACTAAATTCAGGATTCTACATAAATATTTTGCAAGCATTGCTCCTCTTTTACTGAAATAAATCTGTCCCAACACCTGAGAAAAGCCTACCATTTGCTGGCAGCCACTGAACCCTTATTATTTCTTACCTGAAACGAGCAGACATTTAAAGGTCATTTTTGCCTGAACATTCTTCAGGTTCCTTTGGTTAGATAGCAAAGCAAAGCCCATGTCATTGAGAAGGTCAAGAACAGTCAAGTGAATATTCTTAATATTACCAGAATAACTGGGTCTGGAATATAATAAAGTCCAATTAAAAAAAATGAAAAGTCAAGAAACCCTCACTCTACAAACTTTCCTTTATCTCCTGTGGAAATTAGTCTTGACAGTGTTAAAAATAAGGAAGTTAAGTAATTGAATGCACCAAGACACCACATTTTGAGCTTTCAGTTTCAAGCTACCACTTGTGGAGAAACAAACTGCCTTAGCATATGATAATATAGAGGTACTTTGTATTATATTTACCCTTCTGTTTGCTTATTCTGAATATCCTCAGTTCCCACCAATAATGCAGTTCTGTTTTCAGCTGTTCTGCCTTTACTTAGGAGGGGGTCATTGTTATTATCTTATACAAGATAAAAACACAACTGTACCCTAAGGAAATTTAGATTGTCATCAATTTTAAAGTGTCAGTTGATCCTGTATCACAAAACATCTCCAAAAGAACAGTGAACTATGCAGCACATGATTCTCTAAGTGCTGAAGTGACACAGAGCACTACAAAAGTTTTAGTCTCTTGCAATAGCACTGACACAACAAGACAAGGCATCCTAGATGGTGAGCAATGATCCTGAAAGGTAAGCACTACCAGAAGGCAGATGAGATTCTCCACAGAACTGTTTTCTCAGTTATATTTAGGAAAGAAGACCTGGAACCTTTCTTACTGGTTGCATGTAGTTGCTACTTCAGAACATTTTTGTGAGGTGTTTGTTCCCTTCTGAAGCCAGTTTTAAAAGCTGAAGTGTGAAGCATGCTTCAAATAGTTTAATAACATTTTGAGTGGTTGAGATCTCTAACTCTTAACAATTCCCTTAAAAAGCAGGGACCCTGGCCCATATGAAAAACACATGGCAACTCTTCCCACTTAGACAAATCAGTCCTGCAAGAGTTAAGGTCTGTCCCATGTTCTATTAATGCAGGCAATATTTCCTAATTACTCTTGCTGATCTATAGAATTAAGACTCCATTCATTTTACTGAAAGTTCCTTAATTAGTGTGAGTGAAACAAGTTAATGCTAATTAACCTACCCTTGAAGTGTTCCACTATCAAAGCAAATGCTTTCAACACGTTTTGAGATGCAGCTCCCAATACAGCTGCTGACCTGTTCCTCCTGCAGAGACTCATACCTATTCTGTAAGTGCACTGTAGGTGGTGAACTTGTTAATGTCGCACACTTGCTCTGTTTGCATTTGTTCCATCAGGTGGACACCTGTTCCCATTGACCCTGCTCCTGTGGGTTACTACATGGAGGCTGAGAGACTTGCTGTAGGGAGGATATTGGACCCCTTGAGCCACTGAGTCAACCGTAGATCAGGTTTTGTGGATATGACATTACGGAAATAGTCAATTTCCCTTTCAAAGTCTCTTATAGCTCTCAGTCTTTCCAATTCTTCTTTTAGCTCAGCCACCATGTTCATCAGGTCTCTGATCTGCTCACTCCTAACACAGGTGCTGTACCTGCCCTCCTCCATATCGAGTGCCAGGCTCCAGCACTCACTGCAGCCACCTGCCTGAACATCCGCGTGCTTGTGTGTCGCCTCTGTTTGGGTGCCCACCGTTTTTTTACTGGCCTTTGTCCGAGTAGACACCATGTCTGATGGTAACTGTAACTGTCCTCTCTGATTTCCCTTCCCCCCCCCCCCCCCCCGCCTGTCAGCGAGAGGATGAGAAGGTGCCTCCTCATCTCGCACACCCTGGGTTCTGCTTGGTTGTCCCGCGGTTTCTGCAGCAACCCCTCCCTGCTACATCACTGCCTGCTGCCCCTCCTCCTCTCCTCAGTAGCTCACCAGCGGGTAGCTGTCCTTACCCGAAAAGAGTCAAAGAAAAGCCAAAAACAAGCTCCCAGAGCTGAGCTGGTTGCCCTGCCTCCTGATCTCACAGTATGTGCTGGGTTCAATATTAGCTGACAGCGGTCACCAAATGATGATGGTCCCAACTGTATGTGTTTTTACCTATTTGTTAGACAGTCTCAGTGGTTTGTAATCCTCTTCAGGACTCTATTTCACACGCAGGTGAAAAGAACCAGTTTTTCTCTTAAATGTAAACGGGTCACTGAGGCACAGGCCCTTACCACATTTCAGCAACAGTGATCAGGTATTGCTGCCTATTGCAGCAAGAACAACAGGTATTAGGCAAACCGCCGTTGCCACGCAGCCCAGCTGAGCTCCAGTATCAAATGAGAATTTATCCCTGCTCACTGTGGTTTACATCTCATAGTCAAACAATGTGGTAGTAGGTACTATGCAAATCTTTGCCTTTTATTTGTCATTAAACTCGTTTTTAATTTTCATTTTGATCATATAAATTACATCTTAACCAAAAGTAATAAAACAACTGATTCTGACAGCCTGCACTGAACTCACTACAGATAATGTACATGAACCTGTGTGAATTGCTTCTGCTGATGGGGAAGGAATCACTTTTCCTAGCAATGAAGTACTGGAAAGGAGAACCACATGAGAGCAGATAATATGAAAAGCTATAAAGAATCTTATGGATTTCCACAAGATTTATTTTTCTGTGACATTGATGATATGATGGAAGAAGCTACATTTTTCACCCTCTCTCAGAAAACGCATATCACTAGAAATACCCCAAAACAGTGCAACTTGAAGCCCAGATTCTGTTCTTCATACTAAGAAAACAAAGTACTCCCCACATATCTACCTTCCAATCTCCTCCCTGACCAGTAACTGGCTGGGCTAGGCTGGAACAAGAGGGACCTGATAGCAGAGCCAGCTTGCGTTGCACAGGGAACACACAGATCTCACTGGAGTACCACAACACTTTAGTCATGATTTCAATATGTTTTCTGGATGAATGTTGCTGTTCTCCACAGCTGAGCGTTAATGGCATTGCACAAGCAGCATCACTGTGTGGAAACTAAGCTCTGTGTGGAAAACCAAAACCAAAGTTGTCTGACTTTCTACTACGACATTGAAACAACGGTCAGCTGGAAGACAGACTGCAGAGGAGGACCAGAATAGAAGAATGTAGGGCTAGGCAGTAAAAGAGTTGGAAATTTGTCCTATACACCCATTTGTTCCATTTCCTTCCAGCACAAACACATTCATTTAGTCATAAGTATCAGGCAGTGCTGGTTGCTAACTCCACAAACTCATTTAGGCTCGTGGCTGCAGTGGCAAGTTTTACTATCATGGCCTGTAAGAACACATAATATTTATGGAAAGTATTTAATTTTTTTTTTCCCTTTCAGATAGTCCGATCACTACACAGCAACTACTTCCCATAACAGAGACTTACCTAAGCCAAAGTCAATGCCTTTTGACACACTGAACTTAAAAAGTCCAAAATCCTTTCCCTTCTTTCCAGTTAGAATTTACTTTTTTCCCCCCTTTTCTTTTCAAAAACACTTCTGAGCAAACTCCAAATGTTTCAAAAGAGACAAGATAAATGTTGATGCCATTCTAGAGTCCCCAAAGCAGGATGCTGGCTGTAGATGACACTACCAGGTGCTGGCAATGCTCTGCCAGTTTCTACAGTTGTTTCTAGACCTGTTCTCTATCATGTGCCATGTGCTGCCATAGAGTGAACTCTCATTCTGATTTTCCTTGTCTAGTTTTCATTCACTACTGGACTCTGTCCTTTGCCAGGCCACCATGTGTTTTCCCATCATTCTGCTTCACTGTTAGAATTGACTGAATAAATTACAATCTGTAATTCACTCATTTCCACATGGAAAATACCAAGTATGGTCCACAGTCATACATAAGATCCTAAAAATATTAATTATTTTTAAATATTTGTATAACACACACCAACTCTGATCATTTTGCAAGTTTAAATACAATACAATTTGGTGCTAAAACGATACTGGTCATTATCTGCTAGTCATTATGCTGAATCTTCCATTCTGCAACCCCACCAGAATACAGACAGACAAGGAAACTTTCTCAGACAACAGTACCAATGCAAAAATGTAGCTAACAGTCAGTATGCCCACTGAGACTGTGTTTTTCAAGTTAATGATAAATTCTCTTAAATATCCCACTTTCTCATGCACACTTCTTTGAGTAAACTCTTAATTACTATTCATAGAATCATTACGGATTGGAAGGGACCTCGAAAGATCATCTAGTCCAATCCCCCTGACACAGCAGGATCACCTAGACCAAATCTATTCTTTAATGACATCCAGCTTTCCTGTCCACATCAAATATATAACAATGGATATCAGAAGTTGAGTTGAAGCTGCTGTAAAATTCACACTGACTTCAAGAGAAAATACAAACTTCTATCAAAAAAATGATGTTTAGCTCATCAAGTTCAAGCCTTTATCACTGAAATTACTTAAAAATAGCCCAAGGTAAGCATAGAAAAGTGGCCCCCATGTGCAGAATAATCTTGTCTAGTTCACATGTTAATAGCTCAGAGTTAAAGAGTCTCAGAAAAAGTATGTTTTGTTTTCCTAAGTCTGAACTGTGATGGCACAGCCAGGAGCAATCTACGGTTCAGATGGCAAACTTAGCCTTCCTGCCTCTAAATTCTGGATTTCTTTCAAAAGAAAAGTGGGGCCTGTGGGAATGGAGAAAGCCATATCTCAACTACCTGCAGAACAAGGACAGTTAAGGCAGCAGGACTGCAGGGAGCCATGCTCAATATCCCTCCCCAGTCAGGTTTCCATGAGCCTATAAGTAACTTGTTCTACAGGTTTGTTAATTCAGCCCTGAACCAAGCCTCCTAAATCTATCTGTCTCAGGATCTCTAACCTTAGAGAAGCTGCACTAAATTAAAGTGCATGTATTTGACTATTTTGTACTGGTAATCAGGCAGAAAACTGTGACAGAGAAAGGTAATGCAAACTGATATATCTCAATTCACCTTGAAAATAATCTATGAGTTTGCATATCCTCAGCCCTTCTTTCTGGACGACAAAATTAATTTAACTTTTCCCTACATACAGCTTAAAGACAGGAAGTATTCTTACCCAGCCAGTTGGGTACCAGGTATTTCCCTCAACACTTTTTTACATAAAATGCTATTTATTGTGCTTAAAAACCTAAATTCACTCAACTAGCATTTGCTACCTTGCTGTCAGCAAAAAAACCAGTCCGTGCACTTTGTCACTGTTTCTATTTTTCTTATTTGATGTGCTGAGGGAGCCAGCTGGGGGAGGACTAGAAGATGATAAATGTCACTCCTTTGGTCAAGAAGGACAAGGAGGAAGATCTGTGAAGTACAGGCTGGGCAACCTCACCTCACTCTCAGGTGAAGTGGTGCAGCAAATAAGCCTGGAAGCCCTTTCCATACATAGAAAGGGCAAGAAGGTGCCTAGCAGTAGTGAGCATGGATTTACGAAGGAAAGATTATCTTTGAACAACATGATGGCCTTCTGCACTGAGCGGTTCAGTGGATGTGGGAAAGCAGCAGATACTGTTTATTTTGATGTTGGTAAGGCTTTGAGCACCACCTCCCATAACCACCTCACTGACCAACTGATTAAGTACAGACTAGGTAAGCGGAGAATGATAGAATCACAGAATCATTAGGGATTGGAAGGGACCTGGAAAGGTCATCTAGTCCAATCCCCCTGCCACAGCAGGATCACCCAGGCAGTGTCAGGCTCAAAGGGTTGTGATAAGAAGCAGAAAGTCCAGCTGGGATATTGCATTCAGCTTTCACTATTCTGAGAATGGCTGGTGAAGGAAACAGATCTGAATGCACCAACAGGAAAGTGATTTACAAAATAACATTTGTTCTGGCTGACGCAGCGAGCCTGGCAGAGCTGCGCTGCAGCTTGACAGCAGAAACACAGGCCAAGCCTTCATCTCCTTCTGGCTGTTCTGTCAAAAGCAGAGAAGTTTCCAACTAACTATAAATACATCAGTGAACTGAACTTCTTCCCTTGCAAACAAGAAAGGCTGCTGTAGAGAGGTGCCAAATGTGTATTTTATCGGCATCAGAACTCTCCATTAGCTTTCAGTGAGACAGCCAAATGAACAAGTTTCCAAGTAATTATATTTTAGTCATCAGACTTTCTCTCAGGGGCATCCTACACGGTAAAAAAAAGAGCATCTGGCATAAAATTTCCAGTGTGCCTTTGTGGTCAGCTCGCCAGTACTCAACCTGTAACATTTAGTGCAATTTAGCCAAACAATCAGACTGTTCCTTCAACTGTTCCTCAAGTTTTGGAAAACACTCTTTCATTTGAAATAAATACAACTGCCCTCCACAAACTGCTGCTACAAGCCAGCTTCAGAGTGCTGCTGCAAGTTCTCTGCTTTTCACCTAGTAACCTGTTCCTTTATGTGATTCTAAAATTGTGACATCTCCAGATTTAGAATTACACGTTTTGCTAAAAAAAATGTATGTACTAATAGGCAAACACAATTACTGGGAATTTTCCAACGTGAAACAAGGAATTTGTAAAGCTACCTGCTGACAGAGGCAGGGTCAGAACGAAGAAGCATCTCTGTTTTCAGAATGCATAGGTATGCGGACTGTCATTCCATGCATGTTTTGGCACATTTGTCCAAAGCATCTTGTAATTTGGGACCATCTCTCACAAGATCTATGTTCCCAAATTCCATAAAGACCTTAATATTCCTTTTTGTGTGGTATTTAGATAGTCTTTCTTTAATTTGGTTATGGGTATAGATCCAGAAAAAAACCATAAAATTAACATGAAAAAATATATTCTTAAATACACTCTATGATTCTGTGCTCCGTTACCTGAAATCAATGTACAACAGCTAAATGAGATACAAATACGGCATACAAGTCTTACTTTAAATGATGGAATAGCTTGGATTTCAGCTGTTCTTACTTTTGAAAAAGAAGTGAAGTGTTTTCAACTGAGTTTCTGAGAGGGTAGGGATTATTTTTTACCTGTGACAGTTAATTCCGACATGCTGGGAACAGAGAGGCATTCAAGACAGCTGGGAGGCAGGGCCAATCTTGTTCCTCAGTTCTGCCCTTTCCCTTCCTGCTCATGGCTGCATTTCTCCGAGTCTCTCCAGGTGCTCATCTCTCATTCTAAGCATCAATTCCTCTTCTACTTCAACACACCAATTCTGAATTCCCCTAAAGAAACAACTCTAACAAATACCAAAACAAAACACAAACATAAGCACCACAAACTAAACCCCCCACACAAACCTCTGCCACAGACATAAACATGCTATCTCAAGTTTTGGGTTCAGTTTCAGGCACCTCAGTACAAGAAAGACATTGAGGTGCTTGAGTGGGTCCGGAGAAGAGCAACAAAACTGGTGAATGGCCTTGACAACAAGTCTTATGAGGAGTGTCTGAGGGAGCTGGGGCTGTTTAGTCTGAGGGGCAAACTTATTGCCCTCTACAATTACCTGAAGGGACTTTGTAGAGATGTAGGTGCTGGTCCTGTTTCGCAGGTGATTGGTGATAGAACAAGAGAGAAGGGCCTCAGGCTGCACCAGGGGAGGTTTAGGTTGGACATTAGGGAAAAAAAGAAAAATCACTGAAAGAGTAGTCAGGCCTTGGAACAGGCTGTCCAGGGAGGTGGTTGAGTCACCATCCCTGGATGTCTTTAAAGGTCGTTTAGATGTGGTGCTTAGCAATATGGTTAAGTGGTGAACTTGACAGAATAGGATTAATGGCTGGACTTGATGATCTTGAGGGTCTTTCCCAGCCCCAATGATTCTATGATAGACCTAGACATATAAGCTTATCTGTATGTGGATACTCTCCTTCCCACAAAAGTTAATTTGAGTGAATTGGGCAATCTTGGATGAAATGGATGTCTTTCCCAAGATCAGCAGAGGAACCCATTAAATGTCGGTCCAGATACTACCTGTATCTAGATCTACATACAGAAATTAGTTCCAACAGGTGACATTACAGAACTGATTGTGTGTATGACAATTAGCATCATCTTGGGATAACCATAACGGTGTATTTACACATAAGTGGATACAACTATCTGTGACAGGTGACCACAGACTGGGAACACATCCACTAAACAGACAGAGGTTTCAAGTACCGGATGAGGGTGTGCAGCATCACCTGCTGGGTGAGACACAGCGTGTTCTCATACCATATACTCCAGAGGGGACTCTGAAGTAGTGTTTCACTCACTGTTTTATGCCCTTCTCACTCCTAGTTACTCCTGACTCTTCAGTGGAAAGAGGCACTGCTTGGCCACACACAGCAGATTCGCACGTATCACCAGTGCTCTGGTGGTGGTGGTACAGACAGGTACTGCCCCAAGAGCAGAACCCAGAAGGCAGAAGAATGACACTGCAGTTTGCAGAGCACAGTGCACCTGTGTGTCTGGGCAAAGAGTGCTTTTGGGAAAAGGCATTTACAGGACTCTTGCAATAATATCTGGGAAATTTGTACTCTTTTTGGCTGTTCTTGTTCAGGCTCATCACCAAAATTTTCACATGTGCCCAAAACCACACAACAGAACCCCTCCAAAACCCAGAGGAGAAGCTGACCTAGAGCCAGGGCAAGCACAGCTCTGTGCAAATGCCCCATTTCCCATGGAACTAACACCAAGCTAGACTTCAGCTAATATGGTAAACATGCTGAACTAACATGGTATACGATTCTCTACATTTCAAGTTCTGGAGTATAGAAACGGGACTGACTAGCTTTGCTGGCAGGCTTCTTAGAGCAGACTGCAGTCCACGCAGAAATAACTTGCTTTCACATCTGAGACAAGCAGAGAGCAGGGCCACTACTTCTCTGCTGCGATGCACCCGAGTCAATAGGGCCCACCACATCTAACCTGGCACTCCAAGGAGCTACCCAATCCTGCACCTGCAGCACTGAGTATGCAGAGTACAGTCAGCTACTCACAGACAACTGAATATTGAACTCTCTGACAGAGTACATCCCCACAGATTCTTGTACTGTCCCAGTTGAACCCTGACGAGGGAACTTTCCTTCTTTTCTACAGTATCACGTCTGTGAGTTCTGTTCTGCTCTGAAAACAACTTTGCTGTCTCTCCTGAGTACTGTGAAAACGTTACAAGCCTTATACACACGCAATGTAATATTGTGCTAGAGCAACAGAAATGCTCACTTGCAGATAACACACAAAGTTACACACCTTGTTATGTTATTTTGTCTTTGTTACTCTGACCACTCTTCCACTACTTCTTCTCTCTGGATCGTATAATTACAGACAAAGTGTCAAGTACAGCAAGTTAATGTTTTACACACAGTAGAGGATTCTTCCATACCTAGTGTTCAGAGCACCGGCATATCCTGGTGGAGCTGTGCTAAGATTCTAGAGGTTGTTGTCTCCCTTCAGCACTACCTATTATTTAACTTGGGAAAACTATCTATAATTCCTTCAATAATTACATTTAGGATTTGCATTAATGAATGTAAACAGACATATGGCAAACAATATTTATTAGATAATAAACACAAGTGTAAAATAAAAAAAATCCAAAACCCCCCAACAAAAGTCAGATTTTGATATTTTGACAACTGTTTAGCCTACAAAAAAAGTTTCAGTAGAAGTCTCATTGTCTATCCAGCGCAGCATAGATGAATCCTTCTTTTCCAAATAGCTTGACTAGAGTGGGATACGGAGTTTATTATTTACATCATTAAATTTGAAGACTGAATTACACTTGAATGATCTTTAGCAAAGTAGATCACTAAAAACCTTTCCAGTAGATTAACAATTCTAAAGAACTTTGTTAATTTTCCAGAATTACTAAAGAAAGAAAAAATATGTATCAGGTTCAAAGCAGAGACTGCAAAAGCAAATACTGATACATGAAGAGCTGAGAGGTTTCAGAAATTCCTCATCTATGACAGGTCCCTTAAAAACCCAAAGCTATCAATCTTGGCCTGCAATTTCTGTGAACTGTTGGAGAGCACAATCCAGTTAATACTCCTACTCACTACCATGCTTCTGCAAAGCCCTGCAAAAAGTAAAAATCTACTCATCTTCAACAAACCATACAATAAAATTGAGCTCAAGTTTAATGGAGGACTTCAAACATTATGCTGAGCCTGACCCTACCAAAAAGTATAAAGTCATCGCTTAACAACCCTCAGTAGCTCTATTATCCTACAAGCCATGAGCCCAAAATAGTTTGCAGAGGCAATTAAACACAAGAAAATCACGTGTGGCATTCTGATCTCCTTATATTATACAGGTGAAGCAAAATATAACAAACATCCCAGATTTAAACAAATCTGGGGCAGGAAACATAGACGTGAAATACAGATATGCCAAACACAAGTCATATTCTAAAACACAGACCTTTTATTAGTTGGAATGTACCTTAAGTGCAGTGGCAGCATGCCAGGCCTGTGCAACAAACCAGGATGCAAATGCCTGCTTTGATCAAACGACTGATCCTTCTGTTTTTCTTACCATCTCATAAATACTTTGATATGTGTCCTCATCTTCCTGGCTGAATGGTTTAGAGGTGGTTAGCTCCTCAGATAATGAACAGTTGCCAGTCTGACATATGGAAAGCAGGAAGGGGCTCAGACATAGGAGAATGGCCTCCCTTTGGGAAATCAGCAGAGATCCTGACTTCTGGCAGAAGAAGAAACATGCTCCCATGGAAGACAGAGTTGGTTCAGGTTCCCAGCATTAGTCTCAGTCTTACCAGATCAGTTTATCTTGGAAATTTGTTTTCCAAAGGCAAATAACTATCGTGTTTTGATGCTGTATATATTGAGTAAGAAAACTAGGATATCTGAACAGGAGACTACTGAGATAATGTGGAACTGACTGAATAAGAACAATGACCTGTAACCACAGAGAGGATAAGAAGTGATGTTAGAATGCTGCAACCTCCAGAAATCCAATTTCACTTTTTGGTTTGGTTTCCAGAGAGCTGGCTTTATTTCAGAAATGCCCACATGGAATATTACACAGGCAGAGGCACCCTTAAGCCAGTGAGAACAGCCTGAGGGCTGGGAAACATGGACGTCAATCTTATTTCCCTAGATGACAACAGGCTGTTGAAAAGATTCTTCTGCATTTTCATAAACTCTCCTTTTCTAAAGACTTCCTCTTCCTTAAGTAAGGCATACTTAACAAAAAGAAAATTTTTAATGAGAATGCAGATGATCAAATCCCCAGTTTCATCAACTTGATTAGATTTTCTAGAAGATCACTTATTGCAAATGGCAAGAGGGTAGCCCAGTTCACATTTCTGTGCTACTTTATTGCTCTCTGTTGGGAGAGCACAAGGCTTCAGAATCACAGAACATCAAGAATTAGAAGGGACCTCAAAAGATCATCTAGTCCAATCCCCCTGGCACAGCAGGATCACCTAGACCAAGTCGCAGAGAAAGCTATTATAATTATTTACGAAAAAAAATGGGTATTTTGGACAGGGTCCTTTTATCATGGTAACAGTTCTAGGCCTTGAAAAATTAACATTATCTAAAAAACTGGTTTGTGCTTAAAAAAAAATAATCTGACTTTGTTGTTGTAATTGTATGTTACTGTTCAGCACAAACTTATGACAATCACTAAGTGCTATGATTATAGCATTATTTCTGTTGATAACCCTATTTAGTGATGTACTGTGATTTATCCATTTCCAAGCCATTTAGCCATTTCTAAGTGGTTACTATTTTTAAACATTGATCAAACAAAAGCTACAATACAAAGTTCTGAGATGGCTATAAACTAGCAAGAGGAAATATGCAATACAACACCTATGAAACCAACTTTTACAGCATCTTGAAACAAAAAAAGTTTTATATGATCTTATTTTCCAAAGGAGGTTTGAAACAATGGTATCCAGAAATGTTTTTAAATTCTCAGTGACTTTAGGCTGTATGATCCTTTCCTTGATTGTCAATATGGGCAATTAGAACAATCTTAATAGAGATAAAATATTTCCTGCCCTACTGGTTGCCCCATTTCAAGTACAAGGGTTTATTATACTTCGGATACATGGAGAGTAGTTCCAATGAAATGCTGCAATCTCTACAGAGAATCTTCAGTGTGATGTACCTCATAGGATTATGAAACAGCCTGGCTGTAGCTCTGTGGTCAAACCAGCTGACCTCCAATCATTTCAATTAACTGTGACAGTGAAATAAAATATTGCTGTACTCAGGGAACAACACTGCAAGAAAACAAAACCAGAGTTCTTTAAGGAAACCTGAAAGAGCCCGGAACAGTTTACATCTGTCAAAAGACCATACTGAGCAACCTAAATTTTCCAGGTTTTTGGATACTGTAGGTAGCACTAAAATCCTTTCAAATGTCTTTATATATGAAAGTCCAAACTAATTCACAACCCACCATTAACTCAGAAACAGGATCTTAGTAGCCAGCCTTAGTGTAAATGCAAACACTTGGCACAAAATCCTTGACATACAGAAGAACTTCAACAGCTACCTGGGAGGACTTCTATATCCTTTGCAGCAGACTCTGTCAGTTACTAAGATAACATCCTTACATTTCCCATGCATATCAGTATCCTTCATGTTACACAACCATATGTGCTCCTGAATTAAGTGTGATTTGGGATTTTAAATACATTAAGGGTTTAAATAGGAAATGTAAACTCTGAGGACACTGTAGGTGATAATATGCTAATGGCAGCCAACCTAAAGATTGTCACTAGTCAGACAATCAAAGCAGGTCACAAAAGAACAATTGCAGGACAAGATCTCTTTCCAATAACCGTTCTCATACTACCATGACCATGCTCCTGTGAGGTTCTTTAGGATGTCAGCCACAAGTCTATCGGTGTTAAGTTAGCTACTGCATTTGCAAAACCCACCCATCAATAAGATTTCCCATATGTGACACATGAGATGCCCAGTGAGGCAAATGAGTTGATTCCCAAAACTTTTAGCAGAATAAACTCCAGTTTTCTTTAAAAAAGGACAAGGAAACTTACAGACAGCATGTATACTACATGACCAGCTAAAGACTTCACTGAAGTTTTACCATAATGGGGACCACGCCCTCAGTCAGATCATGCACACGGGGCACAAGTGTGGAGATGGTCAGTAGCTAGATTTTCCTATTTTTTAAGTACACCTGAAAGCAAAAAATAGGGCTTTAAATTTCTGCCATCACTGTTCAAGCATATGGACAAAATGTACCAGCATGTCGATGTGAAAATCCTGCTCTACTGACAATTAAGCACGCATTTCCGAGCTGAAATCTTTGTTCACTAAGTCACTTAAGTTAGTATTAAAGAGCTCTACTGTAAGTTTTTGAGTACTAGGAATTCTCATGTATGTATTTACAACCAACAGAAGTTTCAGTACTCAGGGCTGTCTAAAGAATGATTCCATACCTGTGGCGGAAAAGCTTCTAATTACGGCAGATTACTAGCCTGATGCACTCAAGGATTTTGCTGGGCTTTTTTACAACTAGTCTGAGTCAAACAACATTCTGAGAAGTAAATAAAGCAGTAGGTAAGCACCTGTTACAGAGGATCTGGGAAGGCAAAGAGCAGAATCAGTCTTTGTGGCCCACAATGCACAAGTAAGGCTGATAGAACACTACCAAGTTCCAAGTTTAGGCACAATGCTCAAATATTTGCGTGCAATCTGTTGCATTGATGGCATAGGCTTTATTTAGCATGTAATACTTCACGTGCACACATCACCTATGTACTTCATTATCAAGAAATCTAAAGAGGACAAGATAATACCACATGTGAAGAACACCTTAAATTATTGCAGTATTCACAGTATCACAGTAATGATAAGATTGGAAAAGACCTTAAAGATCATCCAGTCCAACCTAAATCCAAATAAACCCAGTAATCCTAACATCTAACATCTAGATCATGCCACTCAGCTCCTCATCCAGCCTAACCTTGAACACCCCCAGGGATGGTGACTCAACCACCTCTGTGGGCAGCCCATTCCAAAACCGCATCACTCTTTCAGTGAATTTTTTTTTTTCCTAATTCATTTATGATTCTCTTTAAAAAGACAAACAGATGCTTAATTTCTAATCAAAATCTCAATACAAATAAATAACACGAAATTCAATTCGAAATACATACCTTTAAAATGCATTTGGAGACACAGAAATGCCCAGTCTATTTACCATGAGGATTCAACCCACATCATCATACAACTCTTTCAGTTTTGCCTGGTAAACCAATTTTGTACCAGAAAAGTTCTCATACTTTGATTTGCTAACGTATATGCATATTTACTCTCAAGATTGATCGTAGTCAACAAAGAAGTAAATATTTTAATGATTATCCTCTTAATTGCTCAACTACTCTGTAGAATGGGAAGTAATTACTAAATCAATTCAACCACCACCAAAGAAATGACAGACATGCACAGGTTACAAAATACAATTTAAAATTATGTGCTTATTTAAATAAATTATTAGTATTTAGGTATATGTATGAAATTCCATGCTATTTAATTTCATCAACTTCATTAAAAGGAAAAACACAATAAGAACAAATTAACAGTGAGCCCTGATATTTATTCTCACTGTAGAAAATACTAACAATTACACATCAAAATAAATTGCGTTTAATGAAATTCAAACAGATAAAACACTCCACTGAGGGACGCTGCAGATCAGTGTATAATGTTCAATCAAGAAAAATACAAATGGCCAAGAAAATACATTTCCAAGTCTCTGGGGGGTGAGGGGGAAATCAAGAAAACAAACCAAAACCAAACCCCAAAGCAAACACAAATTAAAACATCCTTACCTTTTCTTTAGGTGTGATCAGTTGAATTACTTTTCTCTCAGTGAGTACTAGGGGGCTTGAAAGAAAGAAGGAAAAAAAGATTTGGCTTTATTGGCTTTAAAGTACTTTTTCACTGGTAGCTTTTTGCCCAGTCATTATATTAGTACTCCCTCGTATATATATGTAGGTGAAGAAACATATATGATGCATATGCATTCACTAACAAGAATTTTGCTTTAAACTTACCCTACTCTAAATACAAAATGAGTGTGCAATAAAGATTCATTCAGAAAGCAAACAAGTCTATTTAAAATATCATATATTATATCAATTTCCTGCAGAAACAGTTTGTGTCCAAAACTAATCCAATTGTTTTAGATAATAAAAATACAAAATAAAGACATTCAATTTCAAGTCAAAATTAGACATAAAAGGAACAATAGAATGTTTCTAAAAGCATGTTAGAACTGACCAGGAACAGCAAAACAAGTTATTGAGAAATTATGATCTGTGCAAAGTTTAGGGTTTTATTGGCGTCGTACAAGTTTGTACCAAACTGATTTGCTGGCAAAAAATGTAAATAAGTATTTTTTCACTGGGATGTACTTGTGTTTTTCTGAAAAAAAACAAAACAGTGCAAATCACAGAATCATAGAACATTAGAAACATCACAGAACATTGAAAGGGACCTTGAAAGATCTTCTAGGACAATCCCCCTAACACAGCAGAATCAAGTCACACAAGAACATATCCAGGCAGGTTTTAAATGTCTCCAGAGAAGGAGATTCCACAACTCTGCTGGGCAGCCCTTTCTAGTGCTCTATTGTTCCTTCTCACATTCATATGGAACCTTCTGTGTTCCAGCTTATACCCATTATCCCTTGTTCTATCATTAAATGACACTGAGAAGAGCCTGGCTCCATCCTCCTGATGTGCACAGCCTTATAGACATTAATGAGGTCACCCCTCAGTCTCCTTTACTCCAAGCTAAAGACACCCAGCTCCCTCAGCCTTTCCTCATAAGGGAGGTGTTCCACTTCCTTCATCATATTCATGGCTATGTGCTGGTCTCTCTCCAGCAGTTCTGTGTTCTTTTTGAACTGAGGGGCCCAAAACTGGGCAACACTCCAGATGTGGTCTCACTAGGGCAGAGTAGAGGAGGAAAAGAACCTCTCTCCGTCTGCTCACCATCCCCCTTCTGATCCGCCCTACGATGCGGTTGGCCCTCTTGGCCACAAGAGCACACTGCTGGCTCATGGTCATCCTGCTGTCCACCAGGAACATGTATGCAGACACATACATTTGCTTCCAAACCCAGAACACATAGAATCATAGAATCAATAGGGATTGGAAGGGATCTCGAAAGATCATCTAGTCCAATCACCCTGACACAGCAGGATCACCTACACCAAGTCACACAGGAACNGAAAAGAACCTCTCTCCATCTGCTCACCATCCCCCTTCTGATCCACCCTACGATGCGGATGGCCCTCTTGGCCACAAGAGCACACTGCTGGCTCATGGTCATCCTGCTGTCCACCAGGAACATGTATGCAGACACATACATTTGCTTCCAAACCCAGAACACATAGAATCATAGAATCAATAGGGATTGGAAGGGATCTCGAAAGATCATCTAGTCCAATCACCCTGACACAGCAGGATCACCTACACCAAGTCACACAGGAACACATCCAGTCGGGTCTTGAATATCTCCAGTGAGGGAGACTCCACAACCCCCCTGGGCAGCCTGTTCCAGTGCTCCGTCACCCTCACCGTGAAGAAGTTCCTTCTCATATGTATGTGGAACCTCCTATGTTCCAGCTCACACCCATCGCCCCTCATCCTATCACTAGATGACACTGAGAAGATGAACAGAAAGGCACAGCTTTCTCAGCTTCCTCTTTATTATGATGAAATCTTAATTTTCATATATCTACACTGCACTTGATCTTGATCTCATTCTGCTTCTGTACTGCTTCTTAACAGACTTTGATTGCTTCAGTGATCTGCTGGCCAAAGTATCATGGGATGAAGCCCTTGAGGAAAGAGGGGCCCAGGACAGCTGGTCAGTATTCAAGGATCACCTCCTCTGTGTCCAGGAGCAATGTACACCAACAAAGAGGAAAGCAGGGAAGAATGCCAGGAGGCCTGCCTGGCTGAGCAAGGAGCTCCTGGACACGCTGTCACACAAAAGGAAACTCTACAAGGAGTGGAAGAGAGGACAGCTAGAATGGGGGGTGTGTAAAGAAGCTGCTCAAACAGCTACAGATCTGTTAGAAAGGCCAAGGTACAGCTTGAATTGGGCCTGGCCAGGGAGGTCAAAGGGAACAGCAAGAATTTCTACAGGTATATGAATGGTAAAAAGAAGTCTAGGGAAGGTGTGGGCCCCCTCAGAAAGGAAACAGGTGATGTGGTCACAACTGACATGGAAAAGTCTGAAGTTCTCAATGACTTCTTTACCTCAGTCTTCACTGCAAAGGCCTCCAGCCACGCTCCCAGAGTCATGGAAAAAACAGCAGGGATTGCAAGGAAGAACTGCTCATCATAAGTGAAGATCTGGTTCGTGATCCCCTGAAGGACATCAAAGTGTTCAAGTCCATGGGACCTGATGGGATACATCCACGGGTCCTGAGAGAACTGGCAGATGAGGTTGCTAAACTCCTCTCTATTCTATTCCAAAAGTCATGGTGGTCTGGTGAAGTCCCCACTGACTGGAAAAGGGGAAACATAATTCCTCTTTTCAAAAAGGGTCGGAAGGAGGAGCCAGGGAACTACAGGCCAGTCAGTCTCACCTCTGTGCCTGGTAAGATCATGGAGCAGATCCTCCTGGAGGAACTACTGAGACAGACAAAATAGTGAAGAGGTGATTGGGTACAATCAGTATGGCTTCACCAAGGGCAAATCCTGCCTGACAAACCCGGTGGCCTTCTATGGACAGGTCACAACATTAATGGATGAGGGGCAAGCGACTGATGTCATTTACCTGGACCTGAGCAAAGCCTTTGACACTGTCCCACACCACATTCTGGTCTCCAAGCTGGTGGAACATGGCTTTGATGGGTAAAGAACTGGCTTGATGGCCGCACCCAGAAAGTGGTTGTCGATGGATCCCTGTCCAAGGGGAGGCCAGTGACAAGTGGAGTCCCTCAGGGATCGGTCCTGGGACGGAGTCTTGTTCAGCATCTGTGCTGGGTTATGTATTAGGACCGAGAAGAGGAACTTGTGTATCTCCCAAACCACTGCCCTCCACCCCACAGTAGGAGGGTCCTGGTGGACCATCTCAAAAAGCCAGCAGTGAGTGACTCAGGCAGTTCTAGCCAGCCACGGAGGAGAGAAGACCCACGGCTCCTGTGCTCTGATCTGCTGCCCAGCCCACCTGCCTTCTCCTGCACACTACCCTGTAGTTAAGCTTTAATCAACTGTTACTGGTGGATCAGGAGGGGATCTATCTTGCACTTTAAGGCGTTTTGTTTTGCCTTAGACCGGTTCTAAGTGCGGTTCTGTTTTCGCAAAGGGGAAGCGGGCTGCAGGGGTTTGGGTACGCAGTTGCCAGGTGATGGTTGGCAGAGTGGGGCGCCAGCAGGGTTCCGATAGCCAAGCGCCTGGTGCAGGCGGGAGAAGAGCGTGCGACTGGCCCACACCATTTTCCCACCCTTCCTTCTTTTTCTGGCGCCATGTGGTGCGGACCTGAAAGCAGCTGGGTGTAAGCACCTGTTGCTGCCATGCTGTGGCAAGAGCCCCCTAGTGACTGGAGGCCAGAATTATATCAAATTGCCTTCTCTATATAGTTCTTCCCTTACACCTTCTCCCTAAATTTGTTGGTATTTTCTTTCTTCTTTTAAATTTATTTGGTTTTGAATAAAATCACAATTTATTGACATTTTCAAATTTGTTTATATTCCCTTCCAGTATTGGTGGGAGGGGAATCTAACAATCTGTTCTGGAGGGTTCCCCCTTTAACCCTCAAACCAGTACAACATGTTTGTCGGTGACATGGACAGAGGCATTGAGTGCACCCTCAGCACGTTTGCTGATGACGCCAAGCTGTGAGGTGCAGCAGACATGCTGGAGGGCAGGGATGCCATCCAGAGGACCTGGACAGGCTGGAGAGGTTGACACAAGCCAACCTGATGGGGTTCAACAAGACCAAGTGTAAGGTCCTGTATCTGGGTCAAGGCACTCCTAAGCACAAATACAGGCTGGGCAGTGGCTGGCTGCAGAGTAGCCCTGAGGAGATGGATTTGAGGGTGCTCGTGGACAAAAAGCTCATCATGAGCCAGCAGTGTGCACTTGTGGCCCAGAAGGCAAACCGGGTCCTGGGCTGCATCAGGAGAAGTGTGGCCAGCAGGTCGAGGGAGGTGATTCTCCCCCTCTACTCTGCTCTGGTGAGACCCCATCTGGAGTACTGCATCCAGCTCTGGAGCCTTTATTACAAGAAGGTGTTTGAAGGAATGAAGCAACAGGTTTCTGTATCTTACAGAAATATGGATGGATGTACGGAGCACTGATTCCATAACAATACATGGCAAAAGTTTTCCCATTTTGATTTGTAGTGAAAAGTAAAATATAGCAGAAAAAGAGAAGATTCCTCCCTGAAGAATATTAGAATTTATTAAACATTCATAAAGGATGTGCCATCCCTAGCCTCCAGCTTTTCTTTTTTCTCTTAATGCCATTCTAATTAGAGAACACCCTCTCTAAAGCCAGACTTTAAATTCAGAATTCCTCCTAGGTCTTCCCTCTTCAAAATCTATTACCAATGAATTGCATTTGTCTCTGATCAAAGAAAAAAACATCTGTCGCTAACAGGCTGAGATACAGGTAATAGCCAGATACAATGCACTGAGGAAGTTCCACCACTTTAAAAAGCATGTAATGGAATCAAGACAAACACACTTTTGATCAGGCTTGAGGCTTACCAGAATTGCAAGCAAGCAACTATCGGATGCCACAAATGCAAAGATTAAAAAGTGTTTTTCATAATTATTCACACTGGCGTAAATCTAATCCTTACACATACAAGCCTGAGGCATTTTTAAGAAAACTGCATTGCAAGTATTTCTCTTTTCATAGTGCCTATGCAGAGGAAAACCCATTATCTTTGAACGAGCAAAAAGCAGCTAACCCCACCAAACAAAAATCCTTGCCAATGGTCATTGGCTGTGTCACCTGTAAAGTATACTCACAACAAAACCTAAATGCTGCTCACAGAACATTAATCATTTTTAAATTGTTGGTTGTGTTGATTAAAATGGCTCACAACAGTCTAAGGAGTATCCTATTACAGCTGAACTCCATAGTAGAATCAGGGATTCACAAACAGATGCATAAGAGAAGAGAACTTAATCCCTCAAAATCCTCCAAAATTTAACAGCATTTTATAGCAACATAGCTTCTTATATTTTGACAAACATTTACAAAAATAGGTTTTAGCTTAAAAGTTGATCTACACAATTATAGAATCATTCAGGTTGGGATCATTGAGTCCATTCATCAACCCTACTCTACAAGTTCACCCCTAAACCAGAACCCCCAACACTACATCTAAGTGGCTTTTAAACTCATCTAGGGGTGGTGACTCAACCACCACTGTGGGCAGCACATTCCAGTGCCTGACCACTCTCTCTGTGAAGAATTTTTTCCTGTTGTCCAATCTAAACCTAGCCTGTTGAAGCTTGAAGCCATTCCCCCTCTAGGTCTGCCTAACTTCTCACAATGGGATGCAAACTTCTCACGCAACTGGAATCAAGATGCTGTTATCTCCCTCAGCCCTCAAACAGTTCATAAACGCTAAAAACATTGTTATTTGACTCCAAAACTACTCAAGAATTGTAGATTTCAGGGTTTTATAGACAAAAAAGATGATGTCTGATAAGAAAATTTGCTTACTCATTAAAAGATGCAAATGAGAAGTCAGTGAATGACAGTCGCTTCTGTTGCTATCCCAGGTGAATGAATTTTTTATTTCAGTTCATAAAACTCAGGGCTCAACTGAGAGCCCTGAATGGGGCTGAGAAATCTTTTTACAGAGGGAGATTAATACTGAAACATTTAACCATTAAATTATATCATTAGGGGAAATAATTAGCCACTTCAGACAGACAAGCTATATATCAAAAGGCAGTTTACGAACTATTTGAAAATGTCTTGTTTGAACAAATGGGACGTACTAGAATAAAGACAGCCATCACATTTTATTTTCATGCTTAGGAAAAGTTTAAAAGGACCATGAAATAAGGCTTCACTGGGGACTTGCTCAGTTTTCAAGAGAAAATTTATCATTGCTTAATCCAGTTAAAATACTCCGTGAATTGTGACAGATTAATGGTCTTCTGGAAAGGCTGGGGAGTTCAACAGGTGTTCATAACCTTCTGTTTTGCACAAAGATTATTTTTCAGCCAGGCAAATCTGGTTCAAAACAGTCAAAGAATGTTAACACAGAGATACAATCAAACTAAATCAGTACTGAACAAGGTGGAGCAGAGATAATCACAAAGACAGAGCTCTGTGTAGAGAAAGGTAACATTTAAGATCAGGGCCATATTCTGACATATGTGAACGTAACCTCCTGTTGTATTCACTATACCATACCAGAGTCACCACAGTCCCCTTTCACCCTGTTACCAACCTCAAATACATGTGTTATTCAAGTTCTACATGTCATAACAGGGATCCAATGTCGTAATGAAATACCATATATAGGAAGGTCACAAAGCACACTGTAGTACAGCCTAACAATGTCTTTTCACATATAAACTAAAAAAGCTGGACAACTCACATTCACAAACATCTAGGTCACGGCATGTTTCAAACCTCAACTCCGTAGGGCAGATTCTAATTCTAAATTAACATACAAAATTAATATATCTCTCCATCCCAAAATCCAGACTGACTTACCTCCAAGAATAGAAGAAATTCGCTAAAAATAAAAAAGTACAGAAATTCTAAGGCTTGCAGAATTCAAGTTATTTTTCTCAGTATTTCTAAATAATAGAAAAGGGTAACTCAGTTTCCCCCTCAAACTTATTCCATTGTTTACCTTAACTGCAATAACTTTTACATGTATTTTTGTTTATTTTGTGCATTGTAAAATCTTAGCTTCTTGTAATGCTTTAGTTATAGTTCT
Organism: Rhinopomastus cyanomelas; assembly: GCA_013400115.1. Lineage (NCBI taxonomy): Eukaryota > Metazoa > Chordata > Aves > Bucerotiformes > Rhinopomastidae > Rhinopomastus > Rhinopomastus cyanomelas. The sequence continues at coordinate 138,639 of VXBP01004259.1, forward strand.
ATGTATTGTCACAGTAATGATAAGGTTGGAAAGGATGTTAAAGATCATCCAGTCCAACCTAATCCAAATAAACCAAGTAGACCTAACATCTAGATCATGCCACTCAGCACCTCATCCAGCCTAACCTTGAACACCTCCAGGGACGGCGACTCAACCACCTCTGTGGGCAGCCCATTCCAAGATCAGATCACTCTCAGTGAAAAATCTTTTCCTAATGTCAAGTCTAAACCTCCCCTGATGAAGCTTAAGACTATGACCTCTTGTCTTGTCTCCAGTAGCCAGGGAGAAAAGACCAACCCTTGTCTGACTACAACCACCCCTCAGATAGTTATAGACAGCGATAAGGTCACCCCTGAGCCTCCTCTTTTCCAGGCTAAACAAACCCAGCTCCCTCAGCCTCTCCTCGTAGGGCTTATCTTCCAGCCCCTCTAGCATTCCAGTTGCCCTTCTCTGGACTCGTTCCAGCACCTCAACATCTTTCTTAAACTGAGGGGCCCAGAACTGAACACAACACTCCAGGTCACACATCCAGCATCATCATTTCAACCATTTTGTTAAGCTATAATGAAAAATCAGGTCTGCCTCTAGGAAATCATTCATCGTTATCCCTAAAAAGGTATTTGGCTGATATCTCCAGAAATGTCTGTGCCACAATAAAGATAATGAAATAACACAGTAATGGGGAAATTACTTTACTTCCTAATGTCTCATTACTGATATTGCTAGAATTGTATCACAGAACATTATGGATCGGAATGGACCTCGAAAGATCATACAGTCCAATCTCCCTGCCACAGCAGGATCACTTAGACCAAGTCGCACAGGAACATATCGAGGCAGGTTTGAAACGTCTCTGCTTGGTAGTTACCCCACAATACAGTAAAATTGTGACAAGCACAAAAGATGCACACATACATAAACCTGAGTAAGTCTTCAATACTATACAACCATCATTTAAACACCAGGCAGCATTCATTTTCTTAATAAACACATCGGTTTATTTTACCAAAATGTAGCACTTTAAGAAAATTTAGAAGAGCCCAACTTAATGTACCCTACCCAGCAACATAATCCTTTCAGAATTTCTACTGTGCATTACATTAACAGTACATAAAACAATCTGTACATCACCAGCAGTATTATTTTCATTGCAGAAAAGAAAGAACAGAGGCAGGAAAGGCTCAACCATTATACCAAAGGGTGTTACAAAGGAATTACAAAATATGTGGATAATTTAACTACTTATGGCTCATATCAAAAAAAACCAAAACAAAACAAGTCATGTTTTCTCTTTAAGGGCAACGTGCTTACACTGTGCAGTTTTAGGAAAAAGTAAGTGATTTGTAAGGATTACCTAAACCTGATATGTATTAAATCACAGATTCATATTTTTTCCAGATAAATTGCCTCAACAATTACACAAATTTCAACCAGTGCAACTAAACAGAAACCTAGTACTGTGGAACAGGGTCTGTGCTTTTCTTCAGACACGCTTTAAGAAGCACTTTTCTACCTCCCCTTAACAGAGGTCATGTAATTAAGATATTCCTGGAGTAGTATCTTCACCACTTATTAGTAGCAGGAAAAAAGCTATCAAGAGAAGAATTTCAAGTAAGGTTCTATGCCTTGTTCTTAAATTTGTATTTCCAGTAGGAAGGAAGTTAACATTAAAATCTTGATGAAAATCAAATCAGGTACCAAATTCTTTGAGGCTGAATTGAAAAGGTTAGACACTTTGCTTCTTTTCTTCTCTTGGCAGTAACAGGTGACTCTGTTAATACCACTCCAAATTAAGCAGCTCAGTTGACTAAAATGATGTGGATGGAAACATTTCCAAAAAAAATAAGTTTACAAATATTCAAAGTATATACTACATTTTGTGTAGGATTTGGGGGTGTATATGGAATTTTCTATATTAGAAATTGCAACAGAGCAGTCCACCCTTATGCCTGCTTCGGTTGTTACACACTGCAACATGTGCTCCACATGAAGGTGCAACTCTGGCTTCAGTTTAGGGAATAAAGGAGTAACTGTTCTATTCCTTCTCAGTTAGAAAAGGTGGTTTTACACATTTAATGACTCCCTTTTTTAAATTTAGAAAAATAATAGAGTAACTATGATGCACAGATAGTATTCTCATTTGAACAGTTGTACACTACTCCATCCAGACAAAACACACCAGCTGTAGCATTCTCCAGCATATAAGGAGGACCACAAGGAAGTGCTCCACACACTGTAATCTGTAGGGCTACAAAGGTGCCAGAAGAGCAATATTCCCCACAGCATTAATGTTAACATAAAATGCATTTCTGCCAAGTCAACATCACAACAAATATTTAGGTAAAAAACCATAGTACAGCTACACATTTCTTGTGCTTTATTTGGTCTTTTGACCTCCACTAAGGTGAGAGACAGTCAGCTGAAGCTCCAACCAATTTTATCTCGTTGCGACAGACAGAGCCATGTAACCACACAGACAAGCATACTTACATACATACAAGTGAGCTACTTAGAAAATGTTAAAAGAAACTTAAACTGGAAAAGGACACTGTGTTGTCTGAGGTGCAAATTTCAGCAATACTTATGTAAGCAGTGTGACATTCAGAGGTTTTTTTTTCCCATTAAATACTAAAGCCAGAAAGGTATTTCTGCTTGTGAAGAACACAAAAGACTGCTAGAAGTTCCTGTGAAGAACCCACAAAAGATGGATAAGTTATTTAAATCTCACAAAAGGGACCATCATTTCAGAGTTCGTGTGTGGTGAAACTTCAGAAAGCACCAGTGAAGCTTTGGACTGACCACAAAGATGGAGCAAGGCCAAAAGAAGAAAGAACAAAACACAAAAGCAACTGGCTTGTCAAAGCTGTTAGTCCATGCTACAACTCTGTTTCATTCACACAGTACTATTGCTAGAAATATAAAAACTTTAATTGACCGTTCATTTCACAGTTGGCACCTTGTGTCCAGTTGGTAAAGGGCCTTATAATCATAGAATCATTACGGATTGGAAGGGACCTCGAAAGATCATCTAGTCCAATCCGCCTGCAACAGCAGGACCACCTAAACCAAGTCACACAGGAACCCGTCCAGTCGGGTCTTGGACATCTCCAGTGAGGGAGACTCCACAACCCCCCTGGGAAGCCTGTTCCAGTGCTCCGTCACCCTCATCGTGAAGAAGTTCCTTCTCAGGTTGATGTGGAACCTTCTATGTTCCAGCTTACAACTATTGCCCCTCGTCCTATCACTACATGACACCGAGAACAGCCCAGCTCCATCCTCCTGACACCCACCCTTCAAATATTTGTAGACATTAATGAGGTCACCCCTCAGTCTCCTCTTCTCCAAGCTAAAAGAGACCCAGCTCCCTCAGCCTCTCCTCGTAAGGGAGGTGCTCCACCTCTCTCATCATCTTCAAATTTACATAGTACAATTCTTGCTTCAACATAATCTGTTAATAATTAAATCACAAGTAAAATCATGTTAGTAAAGCCACAGACAGCTCCAAAAGCAGGAGAACCCCTGACCTTCTAATTTGGAATGAGAGCTACTGAGAGCTCTCATAGGCAACTGCCAAGTGCTTGCTATTTCTCAAAGTACCTATTCATGGTATACAAAAAAGCTCCTAGAGACAGGATTTCCTGAGGCATTTTAAGTTCTGTACCTTTTCTTGATTCTACCTTATCTGCTTTACAATGTAATTACGGTAGAATTTCCATAGGTACTTTCTGTACTAATGCCATTCAAATATCATGAGTCTGTCATCTCCCACCTCCTTAGGATGTTTTTCCCCTACAAATTCCTAAGTCCTACAGACATTGGAGAATTTTGCTAAATTGGCTTTCTTACTCTTTTGATGGGTCTTTTAAATGTTGTCTTCCCCTCTTCTTAGTCATATGGATGCATAGGAGCTCAGGGAAGCCAAGCTGCAAACATATGCCATATTCACATGGCTGTTAGTCCTAGAGTCACTTCCACTTTATTTCCAGGTCATCTAACTGCCTCAAAAAAGTGTTAAACACATTAAATTTAAAATTTTTAATGGCAAGAAGAGAGTATTTTTAAAGGGCAAAGAAGGAAAAATATCAATTTTTTTCTTATTAATTCTCATAAAGAATACTGTAATGCCCAATGTTCCCACTATGCTCTTAGGGTAGAGTTCCTTGGAAAAACGATGGCAAATGTGCACGTTTGCTATGTAACACTCCAACCAGCCATTCACTAGGAGGACTCAATCATTATAACCACCCTTTTCCCATCCCTCTCACCCAAAGCGCTGACAGCTATTCATCAACCTTGCAATAAGATCATCTATGTGTAAGCCTCTGAATATGCCATGTGTATCGCTACAACACGTGGGATCAACCAGAGCACTAGAACCAGAACAGCTAAAGCTCTGGGGAACAGGGAACTTTTGGAGTGAGATTTCTCTCAAGCCAGACTGTTAACTGACCAGTATTCCTATACCAAAAGAACATTTAAACAGCTTTTCAGTTTTATCAATAACCATCCACAAAGCTATAACCACCTTCATGAAACACATCCTGTCAAACTGGCTTCCTTTGAAGTAATCACTGTCTGAAAATGCTGCACCGGGATTCACCAGCGTGAAACCGTAGAGCGCTACTAAAGCGAGTTTTATGCCTGAGTACTGATGTACGTCACGGAACCATCTGGCTGCCTTTGGAGTGTGTGGAAAGAAGCAGGTTAAGCTATTGGACAGAAACATCAGTGCAGGACGCTGGAATGCTTTGCAGCTAAAAGTGTTTGGTAACAAAACCACTTTCATATTCAAGTGAGCTTGCATACAGGAGGAACAAAGAAGAACAAGTATGAGCGAAGCTGTTAAGCTTTTAATTTTTTCCCCTTGAGGTAGAACAGCATCAGAACTCTGCAGTGGCAAATCCAAATGTTTAACTTGAACTTAAACAGTATTTCAACCACCTACTCATAAGGCATTCTGACAATTAAACTAGAGTTAGAGATTGTGTTCAATCAATTCCTTCCATCACTGAAGACAAGAACATCTGCACACATCTGTCCAACCGTTTCTATTTTTCACATTCACTAATATTACACATTAACAAGCCCTTTTCTGTTAGTTTCAGCATCCAGTTAGCATTGGAAAAAGGCTGACCCTACACAAAGCACAGTTTTACACTGTCTCTTTAGCTGTATTCAGCATCGAAATACACTCAGCAAACACAGCAAGATAACTATATTGTGTTTTCATTCAATTCTCTGGAAAGTTGTGCAATTCCTGGGAGGGAGCCAAGTTTGATCAACTGAAGTTGTGGCTAGACAGCAACAAATATAATTTCCCTCCAACAGTAATAGCTGCCCTTTTGTTTTAGAAAAAACAGTTCTTTCTAGTCACAGTGATTTTACACTGCACTTCAAGAATTTGGGGAGCTATGTGAAGGATGAATGTGTAGAGCAGGAAGCTTCCTCTGTAGAAAAACATAGTATCTGATTAGAATTAAGGTTCATGGAGCACAGTACTTTGTCTCTGGTAGAGTCTTGGAGGAGAGTACAAGGACAGATGCAACTGCCATTTGCAGTGGAGGGACATCCTAAGCCAGAAGTAGAGTATTTGTGTTTAAAAGCCCTTGGTGAACCTTTTTGACACACGCCTGTGGCCACATGGGACCTTATCATCTCAGTGTTCTGTGGTGCCCCACAGACCAGCAATGAATATTAAGAAAGTTCCTCCAATGCATTTGTTGAGAATGGATATACATGACGTCAATAACTACTAACACCCACGACTTCCTGAGCTGGCCAAGCGAGGACTCATTTGAAGTGACATCTCCGAATTACCCACAAAAGTCCCTGTTCACGACTAACGTGATACCGTTTCTAACCTTAGTCAGCTCACAGCATTAACCTTCCTTAGTTCAACAAATGTACGTTAGAGCTGTTAAGCCTCTAGAATTTGAACTCCAGTTCATTTAAAATTAAGCTATGACGCATGTTGTACGAGTAAAAGTCAATAAGTTAAAAATGTCATCTTTTTCACCAAGGTAAACAGCAGCAAATAAACGATTCAAAAACAATCCCATAATTTTGTTTGGGATTGTTTTTTCCATCTCGTTTGAATGAAGAACACAAGAGATGGCTGGGGAAGGAAAAGGAGCAACATCATACTATTTCAGAGGACTGAACTGAACAAGCATGCTATGAAAATTTACACATAGATGAATCTGACTGTTAATGTTTCTGCTCAAAGTAAAGTTTTATCCGGTAAAAACAGAGAATCTACTTAAATATTGGAACTATTACATTTAAACCTAAAATAGCAAACACTTGATCAAGTGCTCATTTCTACCAGTTTTGCAATTTAGAGGGTTGAGGCATTTTTTGTTGTTGTTCTTTGCGCCAGTGGTTTCCCACACGGTAAACTAGCTTCTCTATTAGCAACACTGTTAATTACAGTTTCAATTATCTGCATATACAGCAGTATGGAATCAGCCAGCTGCTACCAGCTTCTGACATGGATTCAGTTACAGGTCTATACCTTGACCCTGAGCACACTTCTGATTTTGATAAGGTCCATGCTGCTACGGACATTCTGTAGCATTAAAGCAGAAAGCTTCTTTCCCAATATTTGCCACAGGAAAAAATGTCTACATCTGTGTAGAAATACAGAAGTGACAAAACCAAAACAAATGAGTGATTACAGAGAGAGAAACTTTATTTGACTTGTAGCTATTTTAGCTTTATTTGACGTGTGGCTAATCCACAGTGCTACCAACACTAAGGTATGGTCAAAAAATTAGATCCCGCTTCTAGTGATTTATAAAATGATTTACAAATTCCTACACATTCCTAATCATAAAGTCATTATGATACACCCCCCAATGCAGACTTGACTTGCACTTTATTTAAAACTATACCTCTGGTGATACAGTAATAATGCAATTGCACACTGATTTCTTCCAAAGCACTATGATTCTACAGACCTTTTACATACTGAACTGTTAAATATCTCAAAGTCTTGTACATTTGTTCTTATTTCCAAGGAAGATTAACAGAAGTAAATAAATTGTACATTTCTAATTCGTCTGCACATAATGAGACAGTTGAATCACCTTTAGAATTAAATTACTGGAATTTTAGTACAAAGTTTCTACTGAAAAGAAAGCCAAGCAAAGATCTGTATTTTGATGGTGACAACATCATTGCTTCTCTAAGGAAAAAACAAACAAACCAACCAACTAACCCAAAGTACCTAGATTTTCAGGAGTGTTCAGATCTATATCCAAATGTCCTGATTAGTCATTTAGCTTTAAGACAAATTCCATAGAAATGTGCACGTTTTCTCCCCAAAATACAGTTACCAATTTTTGAACTACACCTTTATCACTCATTTTTAGACACGCTGGGTCAAGGCTACAAACCTTCATAAATAAGAAAAATAGAAGCATCTTGACTTGCTTTTGTTTTCCTCTATATCAATATGTTTTTGTGATGCTCAATGAACTGCCTTTCAAGTTGTCTGTAAAGAGAGATTTTCTACTGTTTGTGCTGTGTGGAGGCTTTACAGAGGAGCATATAAAAAGCTTTTTTTGACCCACTTTCAGTACTTCCAAATAATTAATTACAGAACACGTGTGGCTGTATGTCATGTAGCAGATTAAAAGATAATCAGCAGTCAGTTTGATTTGTAAAAAACAGCAGCCTGGGAAAGTAAAGAGAATGTCATTTTAAAGGTTAAATGTAATCACTAGTGAATGAACAAAGACACTTCTCTACTGAGATACCCAGTGAACTCCTCTGATTCGGGACAGTGTCAGTGTGTTTCCTCCTGAGGCCGTCCTCACTGATGAACATTTGGCTACCAAAGCTAAAAGTTAATTCCACAGATTTTCTTCAAGTATACAGACAGCCAAAACCAGAAATCACTAAGCTATCCTTCATCTTAAACAGGTTTGAAGACAAGCAGATATGGGTCTTTCACACCCACTCTCAGTATCCTCATGCACACAATTCCACAGCAAATATTCTCCTACCCACCAACTACAAGGGGATGGGAGAAAATATTAAGTGCGTAGGTGGAGTGATAAATTTGTTTGCTTCTTTTCTGACCTCTCTGAAGCAACTACCTCAGCTGTCCAGAACGCAGGGCCAGCATAATCTATTTGCAGGAGATTCAGTTAAGTATTTTCCCTGTAGTCCTGTGGCTTGACATACTGTGACAGGAAAACCTTTTCCAAACCAACATAATGATAATTCCATAGCAGAAGCAAAGCTTTCTCACAGAAGTACAGATTGCTTTCTTGTAGGAAAAAGGATTGACTGGACATGTCTTATTTCCTCAGGACGCCACAGACATGTCAGAAAACATCCACAGTCTGAGGCAACTTCCACATCTAGGAGAAACTCTCCAAAGCTCTTCAGTTTGGCATATCCTTGGGCAGTTTAATGTATTAGCACTACCCATTAACAATTCTCAAGTATTCTCTAGACAGCAGCTTACACTGAACAACATTATTTCCTCCCACTTTATTTTGTGCATCGATGCCAACTAGTAAAACTAATACTTGGGAAGTAAACGAGGGGGGAAAAGAAACCTGTTTCATTAGCTGAAAGTAACTACTGTATTAAAAAAAAAAATAAATTCAGTGTTAACAGCTTTCACACGACAAATACACTGTGAGGTTTCTGATATTCTGGATCAGAAACCTGGATCTGATACTCTGGATCAGAGTATCAGATTCTTTTTTAATACAGTGCATAGCAAGGATCAAAGTCATCTGTACTTGTGCTCAGTTAGTTGTCTGGCAACTGGAGTCCGATGGGGAAAGGAGAAGCTAATTAATATAAACTACAGCAGCAAACAACAGGGCTGTTGAATTCTTACCCCTGGAAGGGGAAAGAGACACAGTGATCCAAAGAAAGCCAATTAAACATGAAAGACAACTTGAATTAATGGACAGACACTCCTGCTGCAGATGCTTACCGAGTCAGAAAACCAGGGTAAACTGATAAACTTCAGTTGGCAACGGATGCCTTTGTTTTGTGCTTTGCAAGCAGATACAAGTAAACCTTGTCAATGCTCTGGTACAGGAGACAGCCATGCACGACCAAGCAAGGGTGAGAGTCTAGCCCAAGATTAATGGACCATGTCTCATACTCCCCCTGTGCTGGGTATATCCATTCAGTTACAATGACAAACAATTCTTTTCCAATTTACACCACAGAATGAGCTTTTGTTTGTCTGCAGTGTTCTACCTACACATGTGCACAAGACTGCACAGGCAGTGAGTAACAGCCAGCATGTGTGAACTGCTTATTGATTCAACATTCATTTTCTCTATATTGGCTGTTGCCCTAAATAAATACCACATCTTGTGAAATGTGGTTGCTTGGCCTGGTAATTACCCTCAAATAAAAGGACACAAAATGATGGTGAGAAAACAGAGATAAAGGCTATTGCCTCAGAAGGAAATCCTCTAAACTGCAGGCAGCTCCTTCCTCAGCATGGCTCCCTTGCAATGCAATTCACAGTAAAAGTGACCATTCACACTGCTGTGCAGGTTCACTGATTAAACTAAATATTGCTGAGGCTTGAAAAGTGAAGGAGAGATTTGCCTGCAGCAAGATGACTTCTCTTTAACCACACAGGCTCAACACAAGCATTCTGGACTTTTTTTCCAGACATTTACAATATATGCCACTGTAAAACCACAGCTTTCTCATGAATTAGATCTGAAAGATATCTCAAAAGAGGAGCAAAACCATATAGTAATCACCCTAACCATGTAATAATTACTCTAACAACTCTAACACTTCTCTGGCCCCACTGCAAGGGCAGGAAACTAGGAAAAAAACCACAACAAAACCAGGGAAAAAACACACAATCAAAGCAGGAGAAAAACCAAACCAAACCACCAACTAAGTAAAACAATCCCCCAAAACAGGTGAACCAGGCAAAAATGCAAGTGAACTATTCATTGTCTTAGTGTCAGTCACACCTTTATCAGCTGTAAGTACAGTAAGATAAATCCAAAGGCACCAATTAGAGTGGCAAGAAGTCCAGTGTACAGATGGACTACTTAATAATAGCTTACCAAAAAAGTTTTAAATGCATCTGTCAAATGACATAACAAGTTTGTAAAACAGCATTGCTAGTTCAAAAACACCTTTTCTAAAAGTAGGGACATTTCATTCAGGCAGCTGAGAAACACTTATATCTGAAAAGCAAATTCTCAAATGGCTGTGATTTCTTCATGTTTGACAGCACTAGGGAATCTAATGATCTGTTCCAAATTAGATCTGTTCCTAATCAGAAAACATACGATGACAGCTAACACTAACTTGCAAATCATCATACTGAAGAGCTCTAAAGGAGATACAGAACAGTGCTGTCATTAGTCACACTTTATAAGAAAGAGAATCTTCAGTGAAAGCTTGAAGAGTATTCCAGAGTGTTCTTGGTCATCTTTGCACAACAGGTGCTTTTAGCCAAACTTCTTAAGGCAGGAAAAGCAAAGTATACAAGGCCCACACCTACACAGAAACAGAAGGAACACACATGGTCTAGGACAATTCTAGACATCTATCAGCTTCAGGCAGTGTGGAATGAGAACTTTCCTGAAGCTTCCTGTAGTTAATTCTTACAGAGCAATGAGATGTGTGAAGAACTGGCAAGGCTGGGTTTGTTTTCCATCATCAAAACAACACATTAAGGTTAGGGTTAGTGCACATCAACATTATGCTGAATGAGGCAAAGACACCACAGTAATGGCAAAACTGGAAAGTTACTTGCAAGTTCAATAACTCTAAGAAGCCAAGGAAAACTTCTTCATAATCTCAAGTAGTTCACAGACTAAAATCCAGCCAAGAGTATCAGAGAAATTCACAATGAACCAAGTTAATGTATTAATGTAGGGAGGTATTAATGAAAATCACATGGACTACAGAGGAACTGCATGAATATTCAGCCACCGAACTCTTAACTCACTGTCCCACTTCTGTGAGGGAAAAAAACCCCAAAAGAATCCTTCACATTTCAATTAAAATAATAAGCACTTTTAAAAAATATATTCAAATAATACACTTGTAGTAGATGGCTTTTCTGTCAAGTCACTAGAACAGTCCAGGTTCTCCTTTAATATTTTGACTAGTTATTGCATAAAACTATACTCTTCTCCAAGGTGATCTGGTGAAGGGTTCCCCTCTCCAAGACATCCTTCATTAGAATCACTCAAATGTCAGCTCCACTTTTTTTTTATTATTTGCACCAGGGCTATTTCAAAATTTAAAAAAGAAATAGGAGATATCTTGGGATGGCCACAGCTATTTTTTAAATAACCCTGTTATGTTTAATGCTTTTACACTGGAATGCTAATTAATAGTTTCACACAACATCAGTTTTACCTTACTTGAAAATTATTCCTAAAGTCTTCAGCAGACCTTTTAGAGAGATCGAGAATGGATGAGGATCAAGAAGTTGTGTTCTTCGTTTCTTTCACGTGCCATGGGACGCAGTGTTAATTGTGTGGGGTTTGAAAGATGTGATTTTCTTTATTGAGGAAACACCATCCCGGATTTTCTTTCTTTTGTTAACATACTACACATTTGTTGCATTACAGCTTTGTTATCACAGCATCAAAGCTTTGGGGTTTAGTTCTAACTAAATTTTAATTCACACACAACAAACAGAGCCATAAAGTATATTTACATAATAAGTAAATATACTGGTTTGGAGGTTCAGGTAAGTGACACAAAAGCATCACTCAAAAGCAGACCAGGCTTAAACAGTGGCTAAAAAGAAAGGAGACATCCTTCAGAAAACTGAAGTTTTGTCCAAAGGAAATAGAATTGTAAATTCAAGCAAGCAAGGTGTACAAACACAGACAAAGGACACAGAAAGTGGTTTAGAATAAGCTTATAGACATAAAACCTGGTAGTATCTCCATTTTCAAATGCATCAGAAACAGTATACCTGGCCAGGAATCTGTAGAAGCAGTTACAATTCCAAATATAAAAAGAGGGCTCAGGGAAAATCAGACTATTGCATTAAACAAAAATTAAGTCAACTTCTTTAATTCATTTTTAGTGCAGGGCAGCTTAAAGGTATTTCCTTACTGGATCCCTTCACAGTAATAAGGCACACCAGGCATCTCCCTCCTCTTCAAATCAAAAAGGTTGCTGGAAGACAACATAATTAAAGTAGTTCTATCTGAACACTTGTGCTGGGTTATATGTTAGGACCCAGAAAAAAACTTGTGCATCTCCCAAACCACTTCCCTCCACCCCACAGTTGGAGGGTCCTGGTGGACCATCGGGAAAAAGCCAGCGACACAGGTGACTCAGGCATCCCGGCCAGCCACGGAGGACCGAGGATGCACGGCTCCTGTGCTCTGACCTACTGCCCAGCCCACCTGCTTTCTGCACTCTACTGTCTAGTGAAGCTTTTATCAGCCGTTACTGGTAGATCGGGAGGGGATCTGTCTCGCACTTTAAGGTGCTTTGTTTTGCCTTAGACTGGTTCTAAAGGCGGTTCTGTTTTCGCAAGGGGAAGGAGGGCTGCGGGGAGTTTGGTGTGGCACATCGGCCTGGTGCACGGGGTGGGGGGCGCCCTTTTCCCTCCCTTCCTTGTCTTCCAGCGCGGCGCGGGTGTGAAGACAGCCGGGTGCGAGAACCTGTTGCTGCCGGCCCGTGGTGCGCGCCCCCTAGCGACTGGAGGCAGAATTACACCATATTGCCGTCTGTACATAGTTCCTTCATGACACTATCTCCCTAAATTTCTCTTTCCTCTACTGTGAAGGTTTTTCTGTTGTTTTTTTTCCCTCTTTTAAATTTCTTTTTTCAATAAAATTACAATTTATTGAAATTTTCAAATTTGTTTATATTCCCTTTATGTATTAGTGGGAGGGGAATCTAACAATCTGTTCTGGAGGGTTCTGCCTTTAACCCTCAAACCAGCACAACACTGTAAAGAATAACAAGTCACTGGGCTTGGCTGTTATTCACCTGTGACCTTCTGGACACCATTTGCAATGAACTAACTGAGCAGTTTACAGTGCTGTGTAATCCTGCTAAAAAGTGCCTGACTATGAGAAGTGTAGAGGGTCACACATAAAGATATCCATTTGAAAACCTTCCAGGAGAGAAAAGGAAGCACAGACCAGTAGATCTGATTCCTATAGATGGAAAACTGGTAGAATCTATAATAAAGATAATCTGAGAACATGTAGAAGAATCTGATAAATTGGCAAAAGGTCAACATGGATGGTGTAAAAGAAAGTCACAACCCACAAGCCTATGGGAATTCTCTGAGGAAGTCACCATAAAAACAGCTAAAGAGTTAGCTGACATGAGCTTTCAAGTCGTCACAAGAAAGTAAGTTGTCATGGTAGCTTCCTTATGCAGCACAGTAATTTACCAGTGGTTCTACACAGAGCTCTTACAGTTCCAAATGTCACTGTTCTAACAATAGTCCTTTTGCCAAAACCTCAGATTCCTTTAAAGGGAACTTCCTTTGCCTTTTTTCTGGTGACCTTAATTTTTTTTTTTTAATGATTTCCAAAGATTAAGTCCTCAAATCTACAGTCCTAATGCTTAGAGAGGCTGCCAAGCAATTAAACCTTTGTTAGTGGGGAAAGCTCTACCTTTCCCCCAGCAGTTCAGAACAAAGCTGTCCAAGCATTCTTACTCTTAATTTTCCAGAACATGTCTGTGGACAGAAGCAGCTACAAAAGATGCAATTCAGCTTTTAAGCTTCCTCACAAGCCTGTTTGCCTGGATAGATACAGCAAGGCCTGTCTCTGTGAGTCAGCAGAATGCACACAGTATTCTCCTTGCAAGATAATGCACTTAGTCACAGGACAGAGGTTTTCATGCCACCATAGTGAAGCACAAGATGAAAGAGGGGCAAGACAGAAACCTTTTGGTGGTGTTCTCAAGCACACCGTAATGGCACAACTGGACAAATTAATAATGGTTTTAAAGTATGTTTATTTTCCTCTCCATCATATATTATGCCTAGGGTTATTTGCTTGTTATTTGGTTTCGTTCCCATGCAGCATCTACCTAAACAAACACAATAAATGAAACAGTTTCAAGAGTTTTGCAGCGTAGGCAGCTTTATGCTGCTTGCTGCTTGTATCACATGTACTTAATACATGAATAGATTTCTCAACACAAAAGTGCACATTAATATTGTGACCTTTGGTTTCAATTCTATGCACTAGAAGACTCAGGTGTATTTGCCCTTTTCTCTATGGAAAAAAATTATATATTACTCTGGCAGTTGATGGCAGTTTTATAATGCATTGCCTCTCATACACTATGTTCCACTTTGAATCATTAGAGGACGAGTACTTTGATGATGTATGTCATAATTTACAGGGCTCTGTGATGAGGCAGATAATACACTGAACAAATGCATTCCAAGGATTTAGTAGAAAAAATATATAACCACCATGTGTAGCTTCCTTTTATCTTTCCATGACCAGATCTATCAATTACAGAGGAAAGCCTTGATTGCCACTAATCAGCACCAGTGTGATTGTTAGAACCCAACACACACATGACACAAGTGCATGGTTCTTTCCCAAAAGTACTCAATGTTTGTGTGCCGCAGCCACTCGAAAAAAGAACCAATAGAGCATTACAGGACTGCAAACTGAAACAAAAGGAAAAGTATCATAAAGTCTATTAAGATCTATTCTGAAGGTATTACTTAACTTCAGGAACAAGGAAGAGGGAGAAAGTTGAAGAGTGTGGAATTTCAGATAGTTGTTTTCCCAAATAAAAGGATAAAACCCCTCAAACCTTCAATTTTACTGCAGTACAATGTTCTTTCAGAACTCTTTTACAACCTGATAAATATGCAAATAAACCATGATCCGGGTAAGTGGTAACTATTCTTGCAATCTGCAGTAAAAAGTGAGACTATATCCTGGGTGTGTTCCTGTGTGACTTGGTCTAGGTGATCCTGCTGTGGCAGGGGGATTGGACTAGATGATCTTTCCAGGTCCCTTCCAATCCATAATGATTCTATGGTTCTCAGAACACAAAGTGGTCTGTAAATGTCTTGAGCATCTCAATTTAGTTCTGTCTGATTAACAGCTTGATGTGACATGGTCGCATCACAATAATAAAATAAAGATATTTACTAATTGTATTCAATTCTTTGTGGTATTATTACTTTGCTGCTTTCTGGAGCCTTCTCTCTGAAATCCTTTTGTTTCACCCAGGGACAGCTGTCCCACGGCTAATCTAGGTTCAGCATGGGCTCAGTATTTTTTAGTATTTTATTTGCTCTTGTGTGTCATTCCCAATAGCTTTGAAACACCAGGGAAAATGCATCTCATTTGCACAGCAGAAGCCTCTTACTATCCTGGCTACTGCCACTGGTGTATCCAAGCAAAATCAGATACAGATTAGAAGTGGGAAGTGTAAGGGATTAGGATCATTAGCCTGCATCTCCCACAGTGCACTAACACAGATTTTCAAAAGCGGCTTTCCTCCCATTCCATGACACAATATATAGGATGCAGATGCCAGTCTTGCACATCAGGTCTCACAGCAGATGAGAAGCTGAAGCACTACTTGTAGCTGAGAAATGCACACTTCTCAGCAAACCACTGAGCTGTGGGTCTCTCCCTAGCATCTCAGTCTGAACAAATTGGATATGTGATGCAGATAGACAGCATCCCCTCCTCTGTGTCAGAAGCTCCTCTTTTCCAACTACCTCCCAAAGCCATGGGATTCATTTTTGTAATTATATGAACATGACCAGAATTATAACCCTTTACAAATTACATTTTGCTTCACAGTAAATGTGTTCATCCTGTTTGCAAGCCCCGAGTTGTGGTATGGCCAGCTGAGACACAAATACTGACACACGTGATACCATGGAGCATTAAAAACTGATTCTTTTTGATTATTATATTTAATCTGTCAGATTTACATTATTAAGCAAGTGTAACACGTGACTGGCTTGTAAATGCCTATCGAGTACATCATTCTCACGACTGGATGCAGTTATTAGTACAAACTGAACATGGTCATTGTAAATTAGTCATGGAGCAATTAGCCATGGAGAAGTTCACATGTTGCACTGGTTTCATACAGAGCTTTTTCAGATGCTAATTCTAATTTAAGTTGCAACACGACTGTATTGTCTTCAAGAACTGTAATGAAAAACAGACCGCACACTCCATTTCCTTTGTGCACAGAAATAACAGCAGGACCGCTGAGGTAGGTAACTAAGGAGAATTTTGAGGCTCAAGCTAAGCAAGAAGTGTTTATGATTTCTTAGGATATCAAACATCTAAAGAGGAAAAGCAAAATAAAAGCACTAAGAGAGAGATGAGCTTATATATTCAGCTAAAGCAATGCTAGGATTGTAGCATCTGTTATTCTACTATTTCTTCTTCATGCATTTCAGATGAAGTGAACAGTGATTATTGTACTATAGAAATGCAAGGGGGGGACACAGAATGACCCCACAGCAGCATGTACAATTACTAAACCAACACCAAACTGCCTGTCTTTCTCAGGCTTGACAGTTCTCTGTTGTATTTTCTCCATTTTTTAGGAAAGAAAATTCTATTCCGTCTAATGAGCCACACATCCTCAATCACAGCAATCACTGCTTTGTGTAAATTTTCACAAATGATTTCTAGGATCAACATGTCGTCTTAATAAAACTATCTAGCAGACAGTGAAACACATTCTTGCTAGTTTTACCTACTGCCGAAGTGATTAAGTAGTATCTCAGATCGTTATACCAGTCATGATTCGCTTTTAGTCAGAAAGGCACAAAACTCTTTCCACAGGAATTCAGTGGTAACGGAATGAGAAGTTCAAATTTGTCTGAAGCTTTTCACCCTTCAGCCTTGTTTTTGAGCCCTGTGATTAATGCCTTGATTGGTCTTGTACACAAATGCTGATAAGGAACAGACTGGTTAATTAACCCAGTTTCACAATACTTCTGCTTATTTGTTGTCCTTTCTCATAAGAAGACTCTTCAGAATCCATAACTGTAAGTTGGCCTGTGAATTATCCATGTACCATGACAACAGTAAATATTTGCAAACACAACTGAGCTTCAGGTTAGTACTGTCTCCACCACAATCTCAGAGAAAAAACTTCTCAGTGGGGTCACAAAAACAGCATCCATGTCAGGTTCTTCTTCAAAGTATACAGCTATTCCCAAAATGCATGTCAATCAAAACTGGTCAGCCAGGCAGTCTCTAAAGCTATTCGGAGAGAAGAGCTGCACTCAGCCACGTTTTATCTTGTGCATTACATTCCTTTCAAAGCTTTTCTTGTTTTTTAGACTCTCTACAGATCTTTCCAGCCTGTAGCTGGAGTTCCTTCAATCCCTTTGCAGACAGAAAAGCCAATTTAGACTTCCGCTTCTCTATCACTGCATCCTCGTATGCTGTTCACCACGGAACAAGCTAATCTTGGTGAAATAATTCCCCACTTCTTAACTCCATCAGCTCTCTGACATCATGTATGAGGCACCCTCACAAATTTACGTCATCTTTCTGAAAGCAAAAGACTACAGGTAGTAACCATAACACCAGAACTGTTCCAACAGCTTTCTGACCATCACACTAAGCACTGACTGTAAACTATACGTGGACCCACCTTACCCTGTGAACACCTCCAGCGCCGTGCAGCAGGGACAACCATAACATTGTATTGCCACTACAGATCCCCACTGCTTCTTTCAAAAACAGCATCAAGTTCATAAAAGGTGTAATCACAGACTCGTAGAGTGATGTCATGCGGGCAATGAAGCTGAAACAAGAGAGGTTCAGACTATTCTCCCCAAAGTCAGGCACTGCAACAGGTTACCCATATTGGTTCCACATTCCCCATACTTTTAGCAGCAGGTTGGACCAAAGTCCTCTGGAAGCCGCTTCCAACCTGAGTTATCCAATGACTTTATGGTGCAACTAACCCAACACATTTCTCTTTATGGAACGCTTGATCTCTATCCCTTCATATGCAACACAACTTTTTATTCAGTGGTAGTCACTGATATTTTGGTCCTGTTGACATAAATATATGAAATACATTCAGAAATGCAAATGAAGTCACAGAATGGTTAGAATATAGCTTCTAGGGACAAAACTGTCATCCATAATAAGGAAGAAAATGAGAAACAGAGTCTGGACTAGCAATGTATTCAGAGAAATAAATCAAACACAAACACCTATCTATCTATGCCCACCTGTCACACATGATTTAAAGACTGACAGGAACAACAGCAGTCTTGATTTTCCACCACAGCATTTTCTACCTACCCAGTTAATCTTGGGGAGGGTGCAAGGAAAATAATAAAAGGATCTTAGATGAATCTGATGAAAATAAATGTGCAGATTTCACACTGAAATGAGTGGTATTTTTTTTGTAAACAACAACAGTTAAAGTGAAGAAAAGAACAAGGCCATAGTTGCTTTTTCATTATCATTTGGACTGAAGCAGTTAAGAAAGAGAAGAAAGGTAAAGGGTTCTTTATGCTTCCTCTCAGTGGAATTAACAAATGACAGTGCTCCAAACAGCTTCCTGTTTTCCTTTCTCAACACTCAGAGTTTGAAGGTCTGTCTGCAGACTGGTATGCTTTTTAAGGGCCATGTTCTGCAAGAAATCACTGCTTACTCAGCTGAATAACAGCCTTTCCATATTCACTGCTAGGACATGGTATCAGTCTATGGCATAAGCTGTCCTGAAGAAACACTGTGAGTATGTTTTCAGTAATGCCAGTAATTGGTCATGAGAAGCAACAGACAGAACACACCATCCAGTTTCAGGTGTCAGAAAGAAAAAGCTAGCAGTAAGTCTCAATGTAGGGGCGCCCTTCTCCCACCGTGTGCTTTGCATATCTGGCTTCACTGCCTCAAGATGGAAAAAGGCAAAAATTATTCACCATTTCAGGAAAACGGTGGTGGTACATCCTTAACATCTAAGGTCCTATTAGGTCCTAACTCCTAACAGGAGTTCCTTAACAGTTAGCTGCTGTTCACTGGTTCATTTTGGCACAGAAGGACATACCAGACTTACGGTACTTCGTCTAGAGCCAAACACAGAGTGGTAGCATGGTCTTGTTTACCTGTAAGGTTTTTTTCAATTCTATGATTAGGGCGAGGCATTCTCCTCATCTGGGTGTCTGACTTATAGGGGAAGGATGAAAGGAGTGGGGAATAGAAAAAGTTACGTCAGTCCTGGAATTTGAGAAGTCAGGGACAGCTGACTGTCCGATTCTGGACAGCAGCTATCTGTGACAGTGCTGACAAAACATCATCTTCCAGTAGTTACTGGAGACATGGTAACCTCTTCATTTCACTACTATCACCATGTGAAATGACAGAGCATGCCCCCAAATCCTCTTTAAATGGACTGTTAGCCTCAGGAAAAATCCCGTTTGTTGTTTCTCCTGCTTTTGCTGCCTTCAACACTGTGAAGCTAAATTAGCATCCAGGTCTGCAGGGTCAAGAAAAAAACCTAATCAACTGTGCTACTATTCTG
This sequence comes from Rhinopomastus cyanomelas, assembly GCA_013400115.1. Taxonomy (NCBI): domain Eukaryota; kingdom Metazoa; phylum Chordata; class Aves; order Bucerotiformes; family Rhinopomastidae; genus Rhinopomastus; species Rhinopomastus cyanomelas. Next base: position 158,136 of record VXBP01004259.1, read on the forward strand.
AAAATACCCACCTCAAAAGTTGTTTCTTACTTTACTTTCAAAGAGTCTGGTTTGCTCTAGGGCTATAAGAAAGTTCAACCAGCTGCCAGCTGGAGGGCTCAAGTTAAACACATGACATACAAAGGAAAACATGTTCTCAGGGGTAGGAATATTAGACTTTACTTTTGGTTTGAAACATTTGATAGGAGTGGTAGTTCCAAAAACATTTCAAAATTCTTCACAAACAGCTTCCCTTGCATAATCATTGTGGCTGTAAACAGTAATCAAGTTCTAAGTTGGGCAAAAGAACATTCATGTTTTCGTCTGCTTTAAACAAGTAAATACATCCACTTTCTAGTTTTCCATTAGAAGTTTAGTGGTTTATGAGCTGAGCATGTACCTCCAATCCTTCTTCCTTTCCTTCTTATTTACATAAACTGCAAGCCAACCTTCAGCTCTTAACAGACAAATTAACATCGTTTTGCAAATGAATAAAAATCCACTACTGCAAGGTAAAAGAGTAGCTGATTTATCAAAGAGAATACATTTACAAAGCAAATTAAAGCACATGTAGGTTTGTCATTCCATTACATAAAAATAGGGTGGCTCCCTTAACAACAACTTGGCTGCATTAGGTTTATTTCAACAACCTTTCTATCATTTTAATGATGTTGCAGGGTCAGTGGAAGTTAATGGAGTTGCACCATGGATTAATTCAGACCAATTATGGCAGCAATTTAATTGAAGGCTTCTCACTCTTGCATAACAACAAAAAAAATCTTTGTAGAAGCTTCAGCTGCTGTCTGTTCCACATCTCTGCCAAGAGCTATAGCCCTGTAGCAGTGATAGTTGAAGAAAACATGTGTCTGAGCCACTGCTGAATTGGTTAAGAGAGCTCACAGGATCCTGAGGTAACTCAGGTTGGAATGCAACTCAGATCTCGTCAATGCAGGGGCAGTTGCAATACCACTGTAGTTTTCAGAGGTAACAATCTGAGCCACAACTTACTGGACCATCAGACTGAGCTGTTGACGATGACAGCAGGGTCACAAAAACTACTCGTAGATGCTGCTCATCATTCTCTCAGAAAGTTGCCATGTAACAGCATCTATTCATTTCTCATCCTTTTACCCAGGCTGAGCTAATTCAACTCAAGTCAAGGAAACTTTTGACACATAAATGCTGATGGACTTTTTTACCCATAACAGCATATAGGATTTCAAACAACTTGTTAGAGGTGCTACCATACTACCTAGAGCCTGGAGCCGTGCAGGATGTATTCCCTCAGTGTTTAAACTTCACAGTGCAACATGACATGATGGCCACAGTCCTGTGATGCCTGCTCTACACCCATCACACACTGATGTAAAGCATCACTGCCTCAGTACATGTGCAACCACCAATCTAAACACCATGATTTGCAGAACATGAATTAATCACTTGGGCTGATCTATAATTTCATGGTTTTTAGCATGAAAAAAATTAAAGCTGCCCAGAGAGACAAAGAAGCCAAAAAGTAATTTCCTAATGTCAAAAATGAGTAGAACTTTGGAAGACTAACTTTGAGAAGTTGCATCACATCCTCAACCTCCAGAACAAATGCTTTTAACTGAAACATTTCAAGTGGGTTTTCATTCAGATCTAATTTTCATTACCAAACCTTTATGATCCAGGATGTTCTGTGATTAGGTGCTGGCTTTCTTTGTTTTTCTTCTTTTCATAGAATCACAGAATCATTTGGAAAGGATCTTTGAGATCATCAAGTCCAACCTTCAATCCAATACCTTCACAACCACTAGACCATGTCCCAAGTGCCTTTTGAACATTCCAACCCCTAACATCCTATGATCCTATGATCTCCAGGAATGACAACTTTACCACTTCCCTGGGCAGCTTGTTCCAGTGTTTAACTACTCCTTCAGTAAAATATTTTTTCCTAATTTCCAATCTGAACTTCCCTTGGTACAAATTATGACCATTTCTGCTCGTTCTAAAATCAGTTATTTAGGAGAAGAGGCCTACAACCTCTTTTCAGGCAGCTGTAAAGGGCAATAAGGTCACCTCTCAGCCTCTTCCTCTTCAAGCTAAACATTCCCAACTTCCTCAGCCTCTCCTTACAAGTCCTGTTCTCCAATTGCTTAACCAGCTTTGTTGCCCTTCTCTGTACATGCTCCAACACCTCGCTGTCTTTCTTATACTGTGGTGCCCAAAAGAGGACACAGTATTTGAGGTGCAGTCTTCGCCAGTGCTGAGTACCAGGACATGATCACTTCCTTTCTTCTTCTGCAGGCTACACTGTTTCTCATACAAGCCAGGATGCTGTTGACCCACCTAGCCACACGGATGGACGCTGCCACGAGAACTACAGTGAAATACATTACTCCTACTCCAGCAATAAGATACATATTAGATTTTAAATTATAAAAGGCAATACATTTTTGGTGGTGTTACATTTAATATCACAAATCAGGCCAGCCAGAGATGTTATTTCTGCCCTGGAGAGTTTAAGTTGCAAAGGGAAACAAGTGATTCCAGCTTTTCTGACAACACTGTGGCTTCTCCAGGTATTATTTTTCTGAGTCTGCAGCGTGCGGCAGTTCCAACAAAAACTTCTGTGAGCACCTTGAGAGAAATGCACATTTAAAAGTTCGTTTAGGGAAGGTAAAACATTACACTGAAAAGAATACATTAGCACGTGCAAAGCAGAACAGAGCCAGATCACTAGCACAGCTTCATTTGCCTCATGTGTAAGTGGACAAATGAGTTTAAAATTCAATTGACTACAAAGCCCTAATCTTTGCGTTCCAGTAAGGCAAACAGACAGAAAGACAAATTTCTTTGTCTGACTAACTGAGAACAGTTCTTTCTGGGCAACATGAGAGACAACCTGAGTGACACAACTTTAACTGGTTTTTATAGTAAGTTTCCAAAAGTAGTTTAACAATATTTATCCTGAAAAACCTCATTTCTCAAGTCAAAACAGAGTAAACATTATGATGGCTTTTGTGGCTTTACTCAGCATTAGCTCTGTTTAGATCTTGGACTACATGTCACAGATTTGAAATAAGCAACCGCAGTGAAAGTCAATAAACCTGCAGAGGCATCACGCTGACACTTCAAAGAACTTTTGCATCCTATAGGCAATTTTTTCCACTCATTCCACAACGCCAGTATGCCCACATTCCATTTGACAGGAAATCATACCTCTCTATAAACAACTGTTTGCAGACAATAACTATTCATTTCCAAATCCATGTGGAAATCAAATTGCTCCGCTCCTGCTCTGCAGTGGAGCAAATAGCACTGCAAGGCAACTAACACACCTCAGAAACAGATCAGTGTGTATTATCACAGAAGGTCAAGAAGAACGGGTTTGGAACAGCACTCAGTAGTTACTGGTGGCTTAACACAGAATCACTCCCTATCACATATCACATTCACATACGGTAACTGCAAGTTCTTGCTGTAACCATTTTGGAACTTGGCGTTCCGGCGGTGAGTGGNACCTAAGGTCACACTTTAAAAACCACTTTCTGCTTTTACCCAATCCACAAAAAGACCATAACTAAAACTCTAAGGTTTTTGACAATTTATCAGCTTTCTAACAACATCTAATTTGTCTTTCCTGCCACAGAAGACAATTTTTTTTAAAGTATGAAGAGTAATTTTAATAAACAACCTTAAACAAATGAAATATAAAGTCAGTTGCATCTCCCAGTTGGACTTATATAAATTGCCCCTTTTTCTATCTGCTCTTTTTGCTTCTGTAGTTCTAATTTTCCAAACACTGAAAAGAATATTAGCTGTGTGGACTGACAGTTCAGTCTGGGCCATAAGTAATGTAAAAAAACCAGTGTAGTAAAGGTTCATTCTGCAATAGGAATTGGTATGAAGTGTATTATGAGGGAATTACAAAAATTAATTTTCTTCACACAGGAGAGACATCAACGTAATAATCCTGCAGAAATGGCAGGAAACTGCTGTAAAAGAAACTTTTTTTCTCTGGTAGATATGGAAAGAAGTGAACTAATGTAGACTCTTGAGTTCAACGCTATATCTAATCTGAGTGTTGCATACTTTAGTACAAGATCTGTGGAAAAAATGTGGTTAGCTTTCTCCCCTAGTAAATTTCTACCTCACCTGTAAATGACCCCATTTCTGATTAACATATGCTTTCATGCACAGTGCTTCTATCCTGGAATGAAGATTATTCAACTCTATCTCTTCCCTCAATACAGTTCAGAAGCAGCGTTCCTGTAGGTAAACATTTGCTCAAATAAAATTGACGAGACGCAGTGTGACTAAAGGAGTATGGGACGTAAACCTACTTGGTGTGCACTGCCACCCTTTTAACAAAAGAGAAAGGGTGTACACCCTAAATTACTTACAATGTATAGACAAAGAGGAGGCTAAAGTATCTGTTAAAAAGTAATTTACCACCCAGAAGACAGAGATAGTTAGAGGAGTTACATTTGATTGGTGTTTGCTGCTGTTGGTTTTGCTTGGTCAGGGTTTTTAATATATGACACAGAGTGTGATAAATTTTTATTGTTTCTTGAGGACTCTTGGGAAAAAAAATCCCTATTAAGAATGTAATACACATTAGATTTTTAGCTGTTTCCCTGAGTGAAAGTCTAAATTTGTAAATATAAAACAGTTTATTCCAAATGTGTTGGAAGTGAGCGAATCTGCAGAGAGATACTGGAATATAGAGCAAACTGACAGAAATGCAGTTTAGGAGACTTGTCCTATACAAGTATACAAGGGATTCACTAGGGAAGAAGCTCGAGGCATCTGTGTGGGAGCAGACAAAGCTCAAAATTTTAACAGGACAATAGAGAGGACATGGAAAAATGTTAGAAACACTTTTGATGATATGGAGGCAAAGTCTTTGTGATAGCAGTGGAATAGTTTAATTACAACACTTTGGGTTCAAAAAGGACATGGGATACCTTGCGAGTGCCAGTTACAACAGATTGGGATAGTTTATAGGGTTCTTAATTTACATGTCTAATTGAGTCATATATATTCTGTTAATTCTAAGTTCCTCTCCTCCCTCTGAAATGGACCGAACTCTGCTTTTAATCATCTCTGAGGCCTTGAGGTTTGGGGTTTCCTGATAACATGCTTCGCCCCGTTTCTGACGATTTACCACTCACCGATGATGTAGTACCTCATGTTTCCCATCCTTTTCCAGTGATCTACAACTTAGCAACGATTTATGACTCCCTATTTCACACATCTCTTTGCTAATCTAAACATCACCCAATTAAGAAATTCCAACAGACCACAGTAACCCTCGTTCTTCTTCTTGTCAGAGGAAAACTGTGCCAAGAAGTTCTCCTAACAAAGTTAATTAATTATTCTATTACTCTAACATTTAATAAAAATCTTTCCAACTCAATCATTTTCCCACAAAAAATATGAAAAAAACTAGACAGCAGAAAGAAAATGATACAAACCTTTAGAGTCAGCAAAGAGTTTGAAAACAGTAACCTTTGATCACCTTTCTCTTTCAGTCTGCAGTTCAATTCCTTAATTTATTCTAATCTGACACATTTCAATCTTCTAAAAGCGATCAACAAGTCTGCTGCTCAGAAGGAAGATCAAACTGATTGTCAGAGTGAAATGGTAACCCGTCAGATTGCCTGAATGACTCTTTTAAAGAAATATATTCTTACCATTTTAGAAAGTCCACTAATGTCACAGTCTAAAGCAATAGGCATCTGTTTTGCTGTGTCAGTTCCAGGTATTAGAGTCCTAAGATGAAGAAGTAATCGTTCTATTTCACTTCTCCCATGTGCCAAACTTTCTTCCACAACGCACGCAAACTGTGCTGCTTCTTTTGTATTTTGCAGTCCTATGCAAAAGCCTCAAATCAGATTAGGGTCCCAGTGTGCTGTACATCAGTAGCAAGACACAACCCTTGACTCTGAGAGCTCACAGGTTGAAGAGCCAAGAAAGGCAAACGATAGGGAAATAATGAGGAGAGCTGGAGATAAAGTTACTTGCTAAAGGTCACAGAGTATGCCACAAACAGAAACTCTTTCTCCTCTTTCTTTCCTAATAGGTCAGGTTTCCTCACACTTTTGACTGAACTTTCTTCTGTCTCTTCCCCACGTTTATGAATAATTCATTCTCTAGCTTTCAGGTCAAGACTGCTGTTCACATATGATAACATTAACCAGGCAAGAAGCTTTACACCATCACATTAAAAATACTAGAAAGTGTGGCAAGATGAAAAATTTTCAGCCATGAATGTTGCTACCATGGTTTCTTTATCCACACACACTTAAAGATGTATATTTTTATTAATACTGGTGTAATGATTTTTTTGTTCTCTGCCTGTCCACAGAAAGGTCTTAATTTCTGCAACCCATAGCTTGAAATGGTAAGAAATTCTTATTAGCTGCAATATTTCTTTTGCCCCATATATATGATAAGTGCGTAGAGTTCACTGCAAATGTGGTAACAAAATTTAGTAGCATAAGAGAGACCTGCAAGTTCTGCCTCTGATAAAGGTTCATTGCTTTTACACATAAGACTGGTTCACTCATCCAAATGACTTGGAGCCTGAAACAAAGTCTGGCTAGCCATGTGCTTTCAACAGATAAAATGTTTGTCATGACATTAACTAGACTAAGTTACCGCATCAAACCAAATTTGCTGACCTGACTTCTGAAACTCCCATTGACCATAAATGTGTTATTGACATTTTGTTAAATGGAGGTGGTCCATTGCTCAATCACCCTAAATCAGTTTGTCAAAGAGAGTGTCCTTTGGCTGCCTTTTATTAATTATGCTAATCTGCTGTCACAATTGCCCCATCTAGATTCTGCACTTTTTCTGGTTATATTTTCTTAGTTTGGAGGGTACAATATCTGCACTGCAGAGAGAACTGCTATATAATTTTAACTTATCAATTAAAACCATTTGAGAAAATGCAATGATTTCTAAGGCAATGAGAAGGGTACATTACACAGTGAGGCTGAACAAACAGTAACAATGGATTTCTTTCAGTTGCCCAAGCCCTTGGTGCAGATACAGCAGAACTGTATCCCTTGGAAATTAAAGGCAAAGCAGCCCCACTCATCAAGCCATCAGCCACCAGAGAAAACTGTGAGATAATGGGATTCCTTCTCCTAAATGTCACAATGCATTGTTTGAGTGGAGGATGATCTTAGTAAAGAAGACAATATCTAACTACTCAGTCAAAATCATGTGACCTAACATGAGACATTGAAATACTTCGTAACACATTTAATATTATACATCATACAATTTTCACATAGGGTGAGGCTGCAGATCAGTGAAGAACAAACAGAATTACTGCTGTAGCAACTGTAGGAAACAGCCCCAAGAACACCTAAATTACAGAAAAAACTTACATCAGGAATTAAAGCACAATTCTTCCCAAACTACTTTGCTTATAACAAATCCCATATCAAAAAGTAAAGAGAAACACAGAAACAATGAAGCCATAAAGCCAAAGAATCATAATCATAAGGTTGGAAAGGACCTTAAGGACCATCTAGTTACAACCCTTTGTATAGACAGGGACCTTTTTAACAGATCAGGTTACTCGGGGCCCCATCCAACGTGGCCTTGAAAACTTCCAGGGATAGGGCAGCCACAACTTCCTTGGACAATCTATTCCAGCATCTCACCACCCTCACAAGAGACAATTTTTTTTTCTAATGTCCAACCTAAATCTCTCCTCTTCAAGTCTGTAACCATTTTCCCTTGTCCTCTTTCTACCCAACCATGTCAAAAGCCCTACCTCAGCCTTCTTGTAGGCCTCGTTCAGATATTGGAAAGCTGCTAGAAGGTCACCTCAGNGATAGGGCAGCCACAGCTTCCTTGGACAATCTATTCCAGCATCTCACCACCCTCACAAGAGACAATTTTTTTTTCTAATGTCCAACCTAAATCTCTCCTCTTCAAGTCTGTAACCATTTTCCCTTGTCCTCTTTCTACCCAACCATGTCAAAAGCCCTACCTCAGCCTTCTTGTAGGCCTCGTTCAGATATTGGAAAGCTGCTAGAAGGTCACCTCAGAGCCTCCTTTTCTCCAGGCTGAACAACCTGAATCATGAAATGTCGAAGCTGAACAGTGACTTTACTGAGGCACAAGTTGTAAATTTGCTTGCACATGAGTGCAGAATTAGACACAATGATGTCTAGTAAGCTTTAGAGCAGGGGTCCTCAAACTTTTTAAACATGGGGACAGTTCCCTGTCCTTGGACCGTGTTGGGGGCCGGAGCCTCGCCCCATGGTAGGCAGGAAGCGGCGAACTGCGGGGTGGGGGGCAGTACCGGCGGTCCCGCGGGCCGGGGTTTGAGAACCCCTGCTTTAGAGGCTACATCATTCCATGGATCTATATAAGCTACGTGTTCAGCCCATCATTTCAAAGCATGCCTTCTTCAAGCTCACATACCACTTCTGTTGTACAGAAAAGGATCCGGAAAAGATTTTAAAGGCAGAAAACTCCTACAATTAACTCATATTTAAATGAGCTTCATAATAGATATGTAGTACATTTTAAACTGTGTTTGTAGAAAAGTTTATCATCTTTTCTGAAAATAATTTCAGAAAGCCATACTGTCTGTTTCACTTTCAAATAAATAACATGCCAAGACCACAGTATTGGAAGCACTACCAAAGGACACTCCAATGGGTGGGTGAGGAGAAAGGTGTATGTGGTTAATGTATATAAGTTACTGTTCTGATTTAGATTTAGAAATTAAAAAAAAAGAAAAAACACACACCCTTTATTACTTAATCTAAAAGTTCTTCTTTCAGACGTTTGTATTTAATTCAAAACAGAAATAATGCCCTTTGCAAAAGTTTTCCCTGTTGCGTCGCCTTTTGAAAGGCAAAAGCAATGTGAACAGACTAAATCAGACTGTAGCCATTAAACAGGCTGAAAGATGGACTAGCAATAAATACACAGAATTACATGGCTGTAAGAGAAGTATCTGAGCTGTCTTGTACTATATAATTGAAACTCTAATGTCAGCCTAAGCTTACAGAATCTCACGTGCCTGATGATACGATTGTAAAACAAGATACGTATCAGGAACTAGATAATAACTAAGAGGTGCTACATGTAACCTTTAACCTCTTGGCAGTAACAATCTGTTCAAAAATCATCTCACATCTCCTATTTAAAATTAAGTGCTCCATTCAAAGTGCAACAGTACTCATTCCCTTTAGCATTAGGACATTTGATTCAGTAAGACAGGATGCTAAAAAGCCATCCTCTAAATTTGAAGAGCTTTGAAAGTAGACTGAAACTGATTTATTTCCAGATGTCTCAACTTTTTAAAATTTCTTCAGTCTATTAAATAGTTTACATAAATTAACTACAATCTAGTTTTATCTTAATAAACAAAGAATTAGGGAGTGATAATATAATTAATGCCGACCATGATATGTTTATGGAAAATGCATCTCAACTAACTTGACAAGATTAAAAGTTGATATTAAAAGAAAATTGCTTGATGCAGTTAGAATAAATCAGACCTGGTACTTCCTCAAATGAAACAAAGTCAACATATGTCATAGGCTAATCAAATTAAAGACTGGTTAACTGTCAAATCTCAGTTGAAAGTCTAAGCAGAAAATCCTTGCCATGGGAGTGGAGTTTTTAATGGGTTCTAGCAGGCATTACAGCCTTCTAATAATTTATTTTTGCAATTAACCAAGTGATTGGAAAAAATAACTACTAAAATCTGGAGACTGAAAAAATGGTAAACAAGAAGCAAGACATGCCTTGGATGCTGAAGGACAGATACCACTGCAACATACATTTCAACAACACTAAATGTAAGCAGGAGGCAAACATTTTGCACACAGAATGCAGAGAGAAGGGTTCTTTCTGAACTAGTGTGTCACAGGACAGCAGTCAGAGCTCTGACACATTGATGTCTTTCTTGTTTGTTGTATTTTTCTTCTTACAGAAGTTGAACTTCAGTTCTTGAACACATTAAATTTTAAAGAGTTACTATATCACTGTGTGCCAGTGTGTGCACATTCATCTAAATGTGCACACATTTAGAAAAGGATGTTCTACTTCAGGGTTACCAACATGCAAGGAGAAAGCATGCTGTTCACACAAAAGATATTCATAGAATCATAGAATCACTACGGATTGGAAGGGACCTCAAAAGATCATCTAGGGGGATTCCCCTGCAACAGCAGGATCACCTANCCTCTTCTGAACCACCCCAGGATGCTGTTGGCCCTCTTGGCCACAAGAGCACATTGTTGGCTCATAGTCATCCTGCTGTCCACCAGGACCCCCAAGCCCCTTTCCCCTACACTAGACGCCAACAGGTCAGTCCCCAGCTTATACTGGTACCTAGGGTTGTATATGGACATGTTGCCATGAAGCTTTTTGGACCCGAGTTCCTCACCTTAGTGAGGAATGAAATTAAACAGCCTTGTGTCATGACATTCCAATCACTGTGATAGAATTAGTGATAAGCAGAAATTCCTTCTCTTCAACAAATATTTTCCTGAGGCTGGGAAACTATAAAAAGATACGACATAAAGTCAATTAATGATAACAGAGTTCTGACATATGGCATGTGTTAGTTTCTTAATTCTCAAGATATTACAGCAATACCAATATTATTCTTCTCTCATTTTTCCTCTAAAATATCTGCAAAGCATCTCCAAAATGGCTACATACAAAACTAACAAGGAAAACAAGCAAAAACACAACCTACATGCAGCTCCAAGATCACCTGCCAGCATGATGATTAGACTGAGTAAGAAGCCACAGGAAAGCACACAGATTTCATCAGGTTCAGAAGCCACACAGACAAATTATTCTTCATATATTTTGTTTTCAGCATAATTTGGTTTTTTTTAATTCCAGTTACATGACAGATAGGATAGAAAACACTTGCTGGCAGAGAAAGTACTAAATTTGTAAATCTGTATAATCTTTGCTTATGATAGTCAATAGCCTGGCATAAGAACTTTTCTGAAAGTTAATGCTTGCTCTTTCATCAAACAAGACTACAGTAAATCATAGTATCATGCTTGTCTCAGAGCACCACCTTCTCTTTACTATACAAGCACAGTTCCCAGGAATTAATCAGCTATATTGGTTAAATAGATAAGGGGATGAAAGTATCTCAGAAGTTACTTAGGCAAATCAGTTAAATTTTGGAAGTGAAATGTGGTGCAGTTTCATGTTGAATATACTGCAGTGCCCTCACCAAATCAAAAGTAGACTTTCATCCTTTGGCTCCGAGGTGACCTTATTGTGGCCTTCCAGCGTCTGAAGGGGGCCTACAAAAAGGCTGGGGAGGGACTTTTTAGGATGGAGGGTAGTGACAAGACTAGAGGGAATGGAGCAAAGCTGGAGATGGGTAGATTTAGAGTGGATGTGAGGAGGAAGTTCTTTACCGTGAGAGTGGTGAGAGCCTGGAATGGGTTGCCCAGGGAGGTGGTTGGGGCCCCATCCCTGGAGGTGTTTAAGGCCAGGCTGGATGAGGCTCTGGCCAGCCTGATCTAGGGTGGGGTGTCCCAGCCTGGTGGGGGGGTTGGAACTGGATGATCAGGTGGTCCCTTCCAACCCTGAGTGATTCTGATTGCATAACTTCTCCAGTGAAGTGATCCTGCTGTGGCAGGGGGATTGGACTAGATGATCTTTCGGGGTCCCTTCCAATCCCCAATGATTCTATGATTCTTTGCTCTCAACTGCTTGTTTGAAGGTCTTCACCTGCCAAAGGGCTAGCAAACATCTTTTTGTGGCAGACACAAGAAGCAAACCGAATATCAAAACAACCTTCACCATGCATTTATGGAAGGACACACTAAAGTCATACTTTTCCAGTTATTTCAGGACCTGAAGACACACACAAGTGTAACTACCTTTCCAAACCAAGCCTTTGCTTGTCAACCCTCCAATGTTCAAATAAGCAGGATCCAAACTTGATATGGAATGGCACGTGTGCCTCAGATGTGACTGTAGCTATTAGCATTCATATCTAATATTCCAGCATCTCCTGCAGTAAATTGTTCCCTGTAACTGAGAAGTAATTATCACAAAGTTATTGGGTTATCAGACTTCTGATGATGTTTTAATCGCTTTCATTATACAATTGATTTGTTACAAATGCTCATATTACAAAGTATTATTGACCTCCTGCCACTCCTATAATGTAATTAGAAGTTGCAGTTCAGCTTAACACATTGGCCTCCCATGCTGCTGAAAACACATTTCAGAAGCCACAGTACCTGCAGAGACACTTTTTTGCCTCAACTGCTGTTTGAGATCTAGGGCCACCTGTCCTCTGAAATTTTACTTTCTGAATACTGCCGATAACTTAGTGTGTTTCATGTTTCACCATGTTTTATACACACCAACTCCAATGCACTTATCTTTGAGTAAAACACCTATTGCGGGCTTGCTTTGGAGAGTTGCCACTCTTGCACGAAAACAACATCCATTTATGTTTTTCTTTGCTTGGTATTTTAATTCTTGATGAAGTTACAGACAAACTAATTAACTTTTGGATTTTCTTCTAGCTGTTCAACTTCTGGTTTTGTAGAACAGTTACCTTTCCCATTCATTTCTCTCTGGAGATTTTGCTGAAACTATCTGAAAGTTCAGAAGCAGACCAGCTGAAGTGGAAGCATACCGTCCGGCTTACTTTAGCAGCCCTTCCACGCAAACCTACTGAGCCAGGTAGATTTAGTACTGCATTCTTATCCTCAACAAGATATTGCTCTGAAATAACATGAGAGCTTTATGAGTAACCTCTTAAGACTCATCTTTTCTTTGCTTTTCTTACCTCACAATTGCTTTTAACCGATGGAGACCAAAGTGCTTGCTAGCAGCAGGGGGTTAATGTAGTTTGTATATTGACCTCTGAAAAATCTGTGAGGCCTTTAAAGCATCCATCTGCCTACACATCTTCCCTGCATCTCAGACACAACTACATTTTAAAAGCCATAGAGGATTAAAAAGACAAGATGAAGAAAATGTATTGGATTTTCCCTTTGTGTTTAATATTATTCTATCCCCTAGGACTACAAACGGGGAATTAGGGAAGAACAGTAGTATAAAAACTATGTGCAAAACAGTAAAACTTCTACAGTATAATGAATAGAAAATATGTAAGTAAGTAAGAATGAAAGAGAATACCAAAAAGAAAAAAAAGCTGAAAAAAATACACACAAAGCACATAAACCATCACAAAAACTCCAGAGAAGTATCTTGGCCAAAACAATTAAAAATTAAGTCATATTTTAGGGGTTTTGCCATTCCTAGCATTTAGATTACAGTAGCAGTAAATGAGAAGGAAGTAAAAAAATGGCAGAAGTCATGTAGCATATATGTTGAACATAAGATGGATGAACCATTATTTCCAGAAGTGAGAAACAAATTATTCAGTAAGCCTTACCATTATCTTGGTATTTAGACATAAATCTCAATGACACAAGAATACAAAACACCTCATCACAAGCAGACTGCATCTGATGTGGAGAAAAGGTTCCAGGAGCAGGATGACAGCTCTTGACCTGCATTGCAGTTACACCAGAGCACATCAGGAGTGAGTTCACTAAAGCCAAGGGAATGAGAACAAATCTGGCTCATTGCTTAGTAGCCACATAGATTCAACTTTCGGGCAGTCAACAAGAACATCAGGCAGTAAACATGCAGATTAATTTTAAAAGGCAAATATCAGCATCCATGTTGTATTTCTCTAATGCCCTGAACCTTATGTCACCATGTATCTCTTTCCAAAGATCTCCACAAATGATTAATACGGCACTCTACGAACATATTGCTGTACGTGTGACAGCTCTGTAAACAGGTGAGAATCACCTGTCTCTTTTATGCTTCAAACCATTCTCATTTAGACAACAACGATTACAGAAACACTGGGAGAAACACAACCTTGTCAAGCAAAAGTTACAATTTCTGCCTTAAATTTTATTAGTAAGGAAAATTGTATCTAAGTGCTATAACTTTGCTATGACATTTGGAATAAAACAAAGAGGATTTGGGGGTACTTGAGAGACTGGGAAACAGAAATGGCCGCATAAATAATAAAGCTTACAACACAAATAATTCTAGCTGCTCCTGTGGCACCAGTTGCTTAGCAATATCCTCTGACAAAAGAAACATCTTTGGTTCACGACAAATTCACTTACTAGAGATAGTGACACCTGTACTCAGGCCTTAAAGACACTTCACAGGACAGCTAAACTAATCTCGAGAGCTCACTGCACTCCAGAGTGTCGGTCTTACTGCTGGTCTCTCCAGCTTTCTCTGCACTTGGCTACTATTACCTCCTTCCATATCCTCCATATAAGCCTCTTATTTGACTTGACACACAGCTGAAAACTACTCACACATTGTACTGTGTTGGCTTCCTGCAGGCTTAGTGAGCTGAAGCAATTTCTTCAGGGGGCAGCTGAGCAGAACTGGAGCCACACAGAGGCGGAAACATGAAAGGCCTGAGATTAGTTGCCACAAGCTGCTAGATCAATTTAGATAATCTCATCTAACTTTAACCGTTAAGGAAGAGAGTGAGCAGAGATTCAATTTGACTGTTTTAAGGGGGGGGAGAATTGTGATAATGTGGGAGAAAGAGAATACTGCCAGGCTACCAATGTTTAAGAGAGCTTCAAAGGAAGTTTGCTCTTCAGAACAAGTGGCCTCCAGGAGGCTGATGATGCTGTATGCAAGAAAGTGGAAGAGTTCAGGCACAGCCAAAAAACCCCACCAAGCACTCTTTTTTCTAGTTCAGAAGTAGAATTTTAACAATAGAATCTTTTTATATGCTTCCTGGCATATCAGTGTTCTGTCTGTGACTGCACAAATAAATTTAAAACCCAATTTTGAGGCATTAAGCATCTCTCCAGTGTGCTCCAGTTGGAAGCACTAAAATAAGACACAAAAACAGTTACAATAGAAGGACTGAAAATACAGACATTGTTTGACAATAACCCAAGAATATTTATTTCAGAGGATGCATCATTCATACAGTTAGGCACAATCTAACATGGACATACTCTTTTCATTGGGGTTTTGTTTAAGAAAAAGTAGAGTACAATACTTAATACATTTATTTTTCTTCTTCTCCCTAGAAGATTTCTGCCTTTGGAACTTGGAAGTTCTAAAAAATAAAAAAAAGAACTAAAATGTAAATCATTAAGTTACTGCTGTTATTTCCTTCCTACTCTGAATTTAAACATATTTTGAGAATATTGTCTTTTATTGCGTAGAGAATGATGCAAATCACTTTCACTGCATGATGAAGTAGTTCTTAGTTATACCATCACATGGCTTTTCTATGTTTTTCACACCATATCACATACATAAACCCCTTTTCATTTCCACATAATACTAATGAACACCGTAAAAAACCATGGATGCTGTAGACCTACCACGCTGAAGAGGACACACAGAGAACCTGACAGAGGATTATTGATTCTGATCAGATGCAGTTAAACACTCTGCCAAGTGCATTTACTTTTTCCTCTGCTAAATGTAGTTTCAACTGGCAATAATCACTCTTGACCAGACCCTAGTCAAACTCTCTGCTACGTGCCACTGGGCCATCCATCAATGATACCATGTCAGAAGCTGTTAATCACAGTATCACAGTATTATCAAGGTTGGAAGAGACCTCATAGATCATAAAGTCCAACCTGTCACCACAGAGCTCAAGGCTAGACCATGGCACCAAGTGCCACGTCCAATCCTGCCTTGAACAGCTCCAGAGTTGGCGACTCCACCACCTCCCTGGGCAGGCCATTCCAGTGGCCAATGACTCTCTCGGTGAAGAATTTTCTCCTCACCTCAAGCCTAAATTTCCCCTGGCGCAGCTTGAGGCTGTGTCCTCTTGTTCTGGTGCTGGCTGCCTGAGAGAAGAGAGAAACCTCCTCCTGGCCACAACCACCCCTCAGGTAGTTGCAGACAGCAATAAGGTCTCCCCTGAGCCTCCTCTTCTCAAGGCTAAACAATCCCAGCTCCCTCAGCCTCTCCTCATAGGGCTTGTGCTCAAGGCCCCTCACCAGCCTCGTTGCCCTTCTCTGGACACGCTCAAGCACCTCAATGTCCTTCCTAAACTGAGGGGCCCAGAACTGGACACAGTACTCAAAGTGCGGCCTAACCAGTGCAGAGTACAACTGGAGGCCATCAAGGGAGCCCAGAATCCAACAGCAATTCTAAAATTTCAATAAAGCCTATGCCAATTATGCTTCTTTTGATGTACCAGGAACAGGAAGATCACCTGCAAATCAGCAGACAGTTAGGGCAGAAGAGAATCTCTACAAATACAAGACAATGGGTATTTGTTGGAAGTGGAATCAACATTGGCAATCATTTCAGGAAAAGACCTTATTTTGCTCCTCTCTGTGTGTGCACGAATTATGCTGAGGTGCAAAACCCATCATGGGGTACATCAAAAGCAGCAGAACCAACCAGTCAAAAGAGGTTCTTGCTGCATTCAGCTCTGGTGTGGCCTCACCATGAATACTGTGTGCAGTTATGCATCCCACAATTTAAAAAATATCCAAAGGTCCTTGAATGAAGGACAACAAAATTAGTGACTGCACAGGAAGAAATGTCCTACAAGGAGTACCTGAAGACACTAAGCTTGCACAGTTTGAAGAAAAGGAAGCTGAGGGAGACCTCTGTGCAGGTTCCTGAGGAGGGAATGTGCAGATGGGGTTGCTGGTCTTTTTCACTGGTATACAGCAACAGGACAAGTGTGAACGAGTCAAAGCTGCATCAGGGGAGGTTTAGATTTGGTATCAGGAATTATGTCATTACCAGGAATCACAGAACCACTCTGGTTGGAAAAGACCCACGGGATTATTGTGTCCAACCATCTACCCTACCTTACAAGTTCATCACTAAACCAAATCCCTCAATGCCTCATCCGAACAATCTTTAAACACATCCAGGGATGGCGACTCAACCATCTCCCTGGAAAGCCCATTCCACTGCCTGACCACCTTTTCTGGGAAAAAAATTTTCCTAACATCAAGTCTAAACCTACCCTGTTATAATTTGAACCCATTTCCTCTTGTTCAATCGCTAATTGCTTGTGCGAAGAGACCAACACCAGCCCCTCCACAACATCCTTTCAGGTAGTGGTAGAGAGTGATGAGGTCTTCTCTCAGATTCCTCTTCCTCAAACTAAATTATAACCTCCCTACTCCTGTTGGCCACACTAAGACAAACCAGGATGCCATTGGTCTTCTTGGCTACCTGGGCACACTGCTGGCTTATATTCATCTTCTTGTCTATCAGAACCCCCGAGTCTCTCTCGGCCACACAACTCTTCCAGCCACACCTCCCCAAGCCTATAGCATTGCATGGGGTTGTTGTGGCCCAAGTGCACTTGGCCTTGTTGAAGTTCCTCCCATCAACATTGGCCCATCGCTCCAATCTATCCAAGTATCTCTGATGAGCTTCCCTACACTCTTGCAGATGAGCACTCCCACGTAACTTGGTGTCATCTGCAAACTTACTAATGATACACTCTGTGTCGTTGTTGAGACCATCAATAAAGATGTTAAACAGAGATGGTCCCAACACTGAGTCCTGAGGCACACCACTTGTGACAGGCTGCCAGCTGGATTTAAATCCATTAACCACCACTCTTTGGGCCCATCTGTTCAAGCAGTATTTTATCCAGCAGATTGTGTGCTTGTCCAAGCCATGAGCAGCCAGATTATCAAGGAGAATTCCATGGAGAACAGTGTCAAAGGTTTTTCGAAAGTCCAGGTAAACAATATCCACAGCCTTTTCCTCATCTAATAGTCAAGTCATCCTGTCATAGAAGAAGATCAGGTTCATCAGGCAGGACTCGCCTTTAATAAACTATGTTGACTGGGCCTAATTCCCTGGTTGTCCTGTATGTGAAGTACGATGGCATTAGAGATGATGTGTTCCATGACCTTCCTTGGTATTGAGGTCAGACTCACAGGTCTGTAGCTTACTGGATCCTCCTTTCTGCCCTTCTCGTAGATAAGTGTGACATTTGTGGACTCAATGATCTCTTGGGTCCCTTCCAACCCCTAACATCCTATGATCCTATGATTTGCCACTTTCCAGTCCATTGGGTCTTCCTCAGCCAGCCAGGATTTCGAGTAAGTAATGGAAAGTGGCTTGGCAAGCACATCTGCCAACTCTTTCAGCACCCTTGGGTGTAACCCATCTGGCACCATAGACTTGTTTATATCTAAGTGGCATAGCAGATCGCTGACTACTTCCTTTCCTGTTTTGATGGCCTCATTCTGCTTCCCCTCGCTGTTCCACTGCTAAAGACTGAGGCAAATTAGACATTGAGCACCTCAGTGTTTTCTGTATCATCTGTTACTAGGTTTCCCTCTGAATCCAAAATAGGATGGAAATTTTCCCTGATCTTCCTTTTGTTAATAATGTATTTATAGAAACTTGATTATCCTTAACAGCTGTAGATAAGTTGAGTTCTAGCTGTTCTTTAGCCCTCCTGATTTTCTTTCTGCTGAGATTGACTACATCCTTAAAGTCTTCATGAGAGGCCTGCCCCCTTTTCCAGAGGTCATGGACTCTTTTTTTCATTCTTGAGGTGCAGCCAAAGATCCCTACTTAGCCAAGCTGGCCTCCTTCCCCATCTACTCATCTTTTGTCTCATTGGGACAGTCTGCTCCTGTGCCCTTAGGACTTCCCTCTTCAAGGATGTCCAGCCTTCCTGGACTCCTTCATCTTTTAGGTGAGCCTCCCAAGGGACTTTGTTAATCAGTCTCCTGAACAGGCCAAAGTGCACCCTCCAGAAGTCTAAGGTAACAGTTTCACTAGTTACTCTCCTTGTTTTTTGATGGATTGAAAACTCAATAAACTCATGGTCACTGTGCCCTAAGACAACCTCCAACTTTCACTTCTCCCACAAGGTCTCCCCCGTTCACAAGAAGCAGGTCCAAGAGGGCAACTTCCCTGGTTGACTCACTCACCAGTTGTGTCAGGAAGTTATCATCCACACACTCTAGGAACCTCTGAGACTGTTCACTCTCTGCTGTGTTATATTTCTAGCAGACATCAGAAAAACTGAAGTCCCCCATGAGCACAAGAGCCAATGACTGTGAGACTTCTCCCAGCTGCCTATAAAAAATGTCACGCTTTCTTATCCTGGTTGGGTGGTCTACAACAGATTCCCACCACAGTATTTCTCTTGCTGGCTTTACACCTAATTCTTACCCATAATGACTCTACTCTATCCTCACCTGCAGTCATTTGTATGGCTTTATATATCTCTCTAACATAGAGGGCTACTCCATCACCTCTTCTTCCTCGCCTAGCCCACTGAAAAGTTGATAACCATCAATTGCAACACTCCAGTTGTGGGAGTCACCCCACCAGGTTTCTGTGATGGCTGCTATATCATAGTTTTTCTGCTGCACAATAGCCTACAGCTTCTCCTGTGTATTGCCCATGCTGCATGCATTGGTGTATAAATATTTCAGGGAGGGAGCTAAATACATGGTTTTCAGTATTGAGGAGTGATAGCCTTCCTGGTTATCTGTTGTGCCAGACTGTCTCAGAGGTGCTGGGCTACTATACCCAGGTTTTTCGCTAGCAAAGCCAGTTGTTCCCCATTCCCCATTCATATCTAGTTTAATGCTCTGTCAATGAGCCCTGCTAACTCCTGCCCCAAAACTCTTTCCCTCCTCTGGGACAGGTGCATTGCACTCCCTGCCTGCAGGCCAGGCACCTCCTATAGCAGTCTGTGGTTGAAGAACGCAAAACCCTGTCTGTAATACCCGTCCTGGAGCCAGGAGTTCACTCAATGGCTCTTTCTGTCCATCTCCTCATTCTTCATTGCCATTGAAGGGATAGAGGAGAAAATAATTTGTGCTCTCAACCCCTTAAAGCTGCCTTCTCGTTTAGGTCTTACAGCTTACTTTTCAAGGTCCAAATATTACAGACTTTTGATATCATATCATCACATAACGATCTTCTGGTGAACCCCTTCATTGCAAGTAGGAGATGTGCATGTTAGTACTGCCTCACAGTACACATGCTGGACTTTTTGGAAAGCTTTTTTACATATGTAAAAAATACTGTCAAGTGAATACTCTGTAAGCCTTTAAAATCCTAAGTATGAGCAATTAACTGGAGAATAAAAATCTTCTAATCTTTTAATACATCTGTCTAACTGATGGACTGCAAATGCTATAAAAACCTCAGGCTGATAGGAAAGTTCTCTGCTCCACAGTGCTTTCAGATAAATATCTAATAATTTGAAACTATAAATTCAATACATGAATAATCTCAGCACTTTGCTGTAAATAGATATTGATATTTTCCTACAAAAATATCTTCAGTGGCTGTAGAACCTCTTTACAACTTTATGCTTTTTGTGTATTTCATAAAGGGTATTTTTAAAGTCTACTACCAGAAATCAACACATTCCAATACATCATTTTAAACTGACAGAGTTTAAATCAATTAGAATCTATTCTTCAATTGACATGAGGTCAGTAGACACGATGAGCAGTTGTTTTGGCTATAACCAACCAACCATAAATCTTGCCTAAAAGTGTAATAAAATACTTCCAAGATAAAGTAGTATTTTAGCTATTCTATTAAACAGAAGAGAGTACTTCAAAAAAGAATGTATACTTTGGTAATACAATTTTAAAAATATCAAGCCAATAGCAGTGTAGAAGAAAATTCTGAAATGAAGGACTAGTTATTAACTTCCATACTGCCCATCATTCTGCTCATTACATAGCTGTGAATAAGCAAGACACATTGCTGACTCCACTGAGGCTCTTCCAGTTTTGGAAGGAAAGAAAAAACAGCTAAGCATGAGAAACAAGTTGCATTCCACTTCTGTTGATACGATGAACTATTGCCCTCAAAAGGTTACAGCAATCTTTGTGGCTAAAAATGAAAAAATCAATATATGCTTTTTTGTAAAGTAGACACCAGAGCGTGATTTGGTTAGCAATCAGCTCACCAAGCAGTGCTTGAATAGAAACTATCTAGGCAAATATCTAACAGCAAAAGCATTCCATGCAAAAGGGGTTTTTCTATTGATACATAAACTTGAAGGTATGTGTTTTTATAGATAATCAGTTACATAAAATAAGGTGCTTCAAGAATGCTTCATACTCTGATCTTGTCTAATCTGATGCTCAAAAATAATCCATTTTTATATATATGACAAACTTCAAAAGATCAACTTCTGGTTGACTGTGTCATTTGACACCAATTGTGCACCATCTCTCCCCAACTCTGAATGTTAAGGCCTTTCACAGGATCCAATATAGAATCATAGAATCATTAGGGACTGGAAGGGACCTCGAAAGATCATCCAGTCCAATCCCCCTGCCACAGCAGGATCACCCAGACCAAGTCATACAGTCAGTCAGGCTTAGAAGGGACCACAGGATCATTAAAAACAACAATCCATTACCATAAATTATGCAGTCGAGTTTCCCACATTTGGGGAGAGCTCAGGGGTCAGCACATCTGGAATGCAAAGGATGGGCCTTGCCCTGGGAAAATCAACTGCCTGATCATGGTGTCTCCCCTGCCAGGTAAGTATGAAACATCTCTGAATTAATTTTATTAATGATAGATGCTGCTGGGCTGAAAGCAATGAAGGAGGACACAATTTAATATTGATAGCAAAGGTGGCTCTAATAGGAGGTCTTCACAGAATTTACAGCTGACATGATCATCTCAAAGCTAGATGTACAAACTGGTAGCAATATGAAACTTAACTGCTGAGTAAAAACAGGATAAAGTGCTGGTCAATATATAATTGAACACAATCTACTGATATACTTAGTAATGAAGATGGCCTGTTCAGTTGTTAGAATAGTTTTGCAAGAGATTTATCACCCTGAAAACATGGCTAGAACTCAGCTGTCCTCTCATCACATATAAAATGATTCAGTCTTTGAATTGAAAAGCAGTTTACAAGATTAAAAAAACAACCCAATAAAAATA
The DNA here is from genome assembly GCA_013400115.1 of Rhinopomastus cyanomelas. Classification (NCBI taxonomy): domain Eukaryota; kingdom Metazoa; phylum Chordata; class Aves; order Bucerotiformes; family Rhinopomastidae; genus Rhinopomastus; species Rhinopomastus cyanomelas. Next base: position 180,096 of record VXBP01004259.1, read on the forward strand.
TCTTTGGCACCAATGTGGAAGACTGTGCCCTGTATTTAGGGATGTGGTTTGGTAACAGGTACTTTGCTAAAGCAACTGTTTGGTTAATGAGATTATTAATGAGAAACAAAAGCATACTGATTCACACTTTGACTTATTTTAAGAACAGACTGGCCATCTATCCAAGCATACTTGAAAGGAAGAGAAAGAGGGTGCAATCAGTTTTTTAAGGCTCGGATTTCATTGCCTCCTTCCAAAAGCACTTAGTACAAATTTTCATCTCGGGGAAATTTGAATGTATTGGTAAATAAAAGTGTTGCATACATAGCAAAGTGAGCTTACAACCCCAGCTTAGTTTGCTTTTGTAAGAAAACACAATCAGCATCATTAGAAGAAAGGAATATTTTACCCATTACAATTTACACAAAATCTGACTGCTTGAGTCAGTGCTATAGCTCCTACTCTCTTTCCAAGCTAATTAGAGATGTGTTATGACACTCGCGAGAAATGCAATTGGTGCTTCCGCAAGTTTTAATAAATTATGTCATTTAATTCAGTACTTCCTTCCCCTATTGCAAGCTTTCTTGGACATGTATCAAAGCAGCTTGGGCTTTTTAATAAGAAAGCATCTGTTAAGTGTCAAAATAAAGCCAAAAAACCACAATCACTTAATGTATCTGTCATGATAAGATATCTTATTTTATAATACATATTTTTATTGCATGTCAACCCATAAAATCAACTACTACTTTATGAAATTCATTAAGGCGTAGGTACTTGAACAGAATACTTTTTAAAATTCATATTCAGGTCTGAATGTCATGCAACCCTTGCAAAAGTCACATCTTCTAATTGGGCCATAAATTGAAAGACAGAACACTTGTTATTCTTGACCAACTCTAGACATAGTGGTGGTTACGACCTAAAGCTGACTGAAGTAAATGGGAAGCTTTCTAGTATTTTCTGTCATCATTCTCATTCAACCTAATCATATTGTATTCTGTACAGATAACTTGGCTTCAAAAATGCCAAACCAAACAGGAATGTCCAGAAAGACGAAGACAAGAGAAACAGGACTAACTGAACAGCTCCTTCAGCATACAGAAAAGCTCTCTGAAAAGATTTTATATCTCTCTGCATCAAAGAAAATACCCTGGTACCAAATGCTTCAAGATAGAGCTATGCCATTTCAAACCTGGAAAAGCTGGTGCGCACACACAAACAAAAGGATTCTTAGCCCTCAAACCCTGTCTTACACCAGTCTTTCCATAGAGATTAATAGTCAGTAACATGACATAAGGGATCATATTTGACTACATATTCTGCAGATTTGGGGCTACTGAGACAGGCTGGATTATGTGGTCTGTGACACCTTACCACTGCACACTATTTTTCAGAAAATGCAACCAAACAATTGACCTTGTGCTGACAAAACTAACTATAACCAGGGGAAAAAAAACACAAACAAAATCTTAAAACCCAAAATCTGCCTTTTTGGCTGTGGAAAATGTCAAACTGAGGTAGAACTCCACTTCAGATTGAAATATGCACATATTCTTGTGTGCTCCAAGGATGCTACAGAAAGCCTCCACACACATTTTCCTAGTAGATCTCATCCTTGTTCTCCTTGGTTAAGGAAAATTATCCAGGCTTTAAGAAACAAGGGTAGCAGATCATAGTGGGAGACTGCCTCTGGAGGATGGGGCCCAAGCTCCAGTGCCTGCCACCAGCAGCTAGAACAGACTGAAACAGACTTCAGAAACCAACCATTCCATTCTGTTCGCAAAGCTGCACCAACTCAAAGAATGGCATGTACTTTACACTCCTGTAGAACCATCTCCTTCTGCACTAATAACTGTGAGAAGACTGCTCACCATAACACTGCTCAAGAGAAACCTGCAGCACTGGGTGGCAATGTGCTTCTGCTGCTGAAGCATTGGTGCTGGAAAAGCACATATGTGAGGATGAATTATTTCAGAAGTGTAATGTCAGGGACTTGCACCAGTGCCAGCACTTAAACCCAGCCAGTTCTGTCCTTGAAGCCTTTAAACAGTTCCAGAAATATTGACAAAAGCCAGTAAATGCTGCTCAGCCACATCTTACATGTATAGGCACCAGAAACAAGGAGGCACTGAGAGGGGAATTGGAGAAAAAAAGAGAAGAAACAACTTTCTAATCTGAAGTAATTAGGCACAAATACACTCATCATTCAAATGAAAATGTGGACAGCAAGAAAAATCATAGTCCTTAAAGCAGCATGCAGGAATCATTGAATGGATCCACCACTCCAAAGGAATTTTACTGCAGCCCCCCCAGTTACCAAGTGTGGAGTGCTGCTGAGCTGTACCATTTAGCTATCTCTCTGAGCTGTGGTACCTTGGGTGGTTAATTGGATAGTGCCGTGGCATAATTGCACACAACTGTTCAGTGTAAAATCCTCAGTTACTGGAATGAAAAAGTTTTAGAAAAATAAAGTAAAACTCCAATAATTGTTTCAAAATATGTTGACAAGATGCTTTTGCTCCCACTCCACTGAGCAGACTTCTACCTTTCTTCTGGATGTGCTCCTGTGTGAGTTGGCCTAGGTGACCCTGCTGTGGCAGGGGGATTGGACTAGATGATCTTTCAAGGTCCCTTCCAGTCCGTAGTGATTCTATGACTCTGTGATTCTCTGCTGTAAATTTATGCTTCCCAGCATGTCAGGTTTGTGCAGGTGACAGCCAATCTTTCTGTTGACAGAAGCCTACCTTAGCAATATTACTCTGAGGCTGATGACGTTTCAAAGAATTTCTTTGTCGAGACTATGTAATTGTTTCCCATCATTATTTTAATAACCCACAATTGCCTATGCAGTTTAAGATTTTTAACTTTAAAGTAGTATAACAGCTGCTTCCTGCTTTTGAGGGATGGCTCCACAGCACACCATGTGAAGAAAAACCATTCGAAGTACACATGCACTAAGTAATTAACTGTTGAAGTAGATCTAAAGCTACAGGACACTGTGTGGAGATGAAATAGCAGACAGAATCGCTGACCAGGGGGCCGTATTTAAACCATTTTTCTTTGCTAGCCAGTAGCAATCTGTACCTGTCAAAGTACAAGATGAGCATANCAACCATGTTTCTTTGCTAGCCAGTAGCAAAGGAAGCATACCAGGACAGCAGCGCTGCCATCGTCAAAACTGCCTGATCTGTGCACACCCCTGTTGTGCATGTTGTTTCAGGAAGTCAAACACACACGAGGGCATAGAAGTTGACAAAAACCTTCCTCCAGCTCTAAACTTCAAAGGCACTCACTGCTGTATTTATTGTTTGCTCTTAATGAATAGTGCAACCACTTCTGATTGAGGTGCTGGTTTACCACACCCAACCATCACTTCTGATATTGCAAGGACACAGTACCTTCAAAGCAATCTGTACCTGTCAAAGTACAAGATGAGCATATGCACAGACAAGAAAATACATAACGAGAACATAAAAGCAGATTAACTTTATGGATTAACAGGCTATTTTAAGAACAATTGATATCAGAACTGTATTCTCACCTAATTCTGAGCTATATTTTGGCTTTCCTGCTAGCTGGGAATTTCCATTCCAGCCAAGTTAGGTAAACTACAAGTGATCTTTGCCAAGGTGATACTGCTATGCAGCTCAAAAGCAGTAAAGCATGTGTGGTTCCTTCGTTGTATTACACTCGTCATTTTTCACCTACATTTGCTAGACTTCAATTTAGTGCAAAGATAAGTCAATGATTTCTCGTGCAAAAATGTGATTGTTTTACAAAAATACAGCTACATCATCTCATTTTATAGTGGAATACTTGGCAGCTAGTTCTGTAATTAAAGCATAGAGTTATTTTTTAAGATGTGGGTATCGTTATACTTAAATATTCGGCATAGAATTTTTCTTCATCAGCTCTTTTATTCTTAGGTTGGGCTGTTTTATTATGTTAGTACATATTTTATAGATGTAAAAATGCACTTCATCTGAAAGACAACAACTTGTAGTTACAAGCAAGAACAAAATTAATCTGATTAACTTCAAGTTACTTAAATCAATAAAAACACAGCTAAAAAAAATCCTTCATGCCTGGATTATTAAGCAGCAACAACCCTGCCACAAAAATGATGGTAAAGTATTCCAGCAGCCTGCTGCTAGAGTCATGAAGAACTGAATGATTTTCATCTGAGTTAATCTGATTTTGAGGGTTGTTTTTGGGGGGTTTATTCAACACACAGCTAGCTTGCAATATGTCTTCATATCTTACCTTGCTCATTTCTAGAAATGATTTCTAACACAGGCTAATATGTTCTAGGAAAAAAAAAAGTGCTTTCAATATGGTCACTGAGAGGAACTAGGTTACTTTGGTGACTTTGTCAGAAACCCGTTCTGTCCCATGATGCATAGGCACGTGTAAAACAGCCACCCCAGTGTTTTCCATTGGGCATCACTCTGGTTTGGCAAAAAACCAGAATAAATTAATTTTCAATTTTGCCAATAAAAGAGTCAGATCTGAGACCACCACAAGCTCAGGAACAGGCCTGTGCCCTCAGGCTATCACTCCCTCTGCACAGACCATAGCTCTCACCGCATTCTCCATGGTCAGTCACCTTTTTCTCTGCCATGACCCTTCCTGCTTCTGCCCAAGCATCGAGCAGCACCCTGATGCCTGCCAGCTGTTCAGTACCTGAGGGAAAGCGAGATTTTGACTGAAAGCACCAAAACTGCCCAGAATTATAAACAAACAAACACCAAAAAAACCACCTAAACCAAAAACAATTGCCTATGACAGAGGGGCAAGGTACCCAGAGGCTTCCCCCAGCCCCCATTACCAAGGAACAGCTGTTCGTGAAGGGTCCCTCCAGAGCCCACCTCAGCAAGGAGCCCTGCCCTGGAACTTTCTGGGCCCCACCACTCTCTCCGGGCACCTGCCCTGCGAAATGCTCTGTATTTATGGCAGGATAGAAAAAAAATAACCCCTAAAACACTGAAGCAATGCACAACCACCACCCCAGTCCTCACAAAAATCAGGAAATTCCCTCAGAACACAGTCAGAGGTGTGAAGGGAGAGGTGGAGGCAATGGCAAACCACAAAAAGTCCAAGGAGTGAACTTGTTCCTCAAGCAGGATTTTGTCAGCCAACACCAAAGGAACCTCCATCAGTTCCCCTTGGTTCAGCATCACACACACAGAGGGAAAAGTCTTCACTCTACAATTCCATGTTCGATGCGGAGCTTCATTTTGTCTTGACCCTAAAGACTCAACATGCCTGAGGAAAAGCTGCCATTACATGCCAAATGGTAAGAAACACCTGACGTGGTTTCCTTCTCAACATCACTTCGGGTTTCCCCTTTTCCTTATTAAACAGAGAGTCTCTTGCCTTTCCTGCCAGACTTTTCTCCTCTAGAGATCTCACTTCCAGACATGGATGTTTTCACAAGATTCCAGCTTTAACAGTAGAAACAGAAAGCTGACCCCTGAGCCCAGCCACTACTTCAAGTTCCACAGAGACTCTCCAGATACCACGAGGAGGCAATAAAACTCACAAGTATCCTCTTATTATTTCAAGCAACAAAAGGAAATGTTCCACAGGAAAATAACATGCTACAGCAAAGTCTATGAAACGGGAAAACCAAACACAACCCAGCGTCATGGTTTAGCACCATCTTAGCCCACAGAAATTATCTGCAGCCCAACTGTGCAGAAGGAAATCTCTGTGCTCCCACCCCCTGGGGAGAGAAAAAGAGGTAAACACATTCCCAGAACCTGTAACTAGAAATATTAAACTTTATTGAACTTTATTAAAGACTTTATTAAAGAGAAGAACCAAAAAAAAAAAGGAGGAAAAGGGAAAGAGGAAAAGGGTCCTGCCCAGACCTGCTAACCCCAAGTTCCAAACAAATGCTAAAAGCCACGCATGAGGGGGGAGTAAAAAAGGAAAGTGGGAATATCTTGGGCAGTGCTTAAATGCTTAGTTTAAGCATTTTCCTATGGCTAGTTCAAGATTGCAGGAAGGGATGAAGATGAGAGAGAACGAGGAGAAAGGGAAAAACGGGGATGGGGTGGGTGAAGCAGACGAGGGACAGAGAGCCCTCAGTGTGTTACTGGCCAAAACAAAACTGAACCCAAACTTCCAAGGCACACAAACAGGGAGGAGGTGTCAAGAAGAGGAGAAGAGGAAAACCTTATCCCCAAGCAAGGGCCCCCAAAATTTGTTTGGCCCACTCCACCTGCTCAACCTGTCCCCTTTCGCAGCCACCTCTCCATTTCACTTCTGCACCACCTGACCTCTGCCCGCCCGTCATGCGCACGCTGTTGCTGTGGACCTAAGGCAAACAAACATTCCCACAGCTGAGACAGAAGGTTCATTCCTTACATGCTGAAAGAGAGTTTGATGCAGGAATTCCATGAGCAAATATGATTTCACCAACCCTGTAACATCCACTTATAAGTTTTCATCTTAAGTTTTCTTAAACAGGCATTAAGAAAAGTTATAAAGCCTGAGGACTTTTGATCTGCTCGTCACTGAAATTTGCCCCTAAGCCCAGGCAAATGTATTCTAAGCAAGACCACCACTGGAAAAGACCCCAACAAGACTCTGTACCTTTTGTTTCCCACAAAGGAAAGAAATCAATGCTGCTTGCACAACAAAATAGTAGAAATCCAGCAGGCAGAAAGTTGTCACCTTGGATGAAGGGTTCTCCTCTGCACGTCTCACTTTGTACCTCAGATGCAGTTTGCCTACTTGGACAGGGGGGAAATAATAGGTGGGGAGAGCTACTTGCATGCATTACGGCTCTGCTGTGAACGTCTTGTGCATCCAAAGCAGTGGCAAACGGACTGCTGTACATTTCTACGATTCATCTTTTTATCAAGAGATATTCAAAATGCTGTAAAAGATCTCAGAGCAGTTTCTATTTGAGCTTTGAAAAATAAACACGCAGAAATAAAGAACGAACGTATTCAAGTACGTGCACTGATCTTGCGTCCTCACATTTATAGTAACTGAACACACCATTGCACATCTGACCGAGGAGCACTGAGCATCCCCCAAACCAGCTGATGTGGCACGTGCTGTCACCTAGTAACACTACCCTGCCATTTCTGGCACCCCACCACAGGTTGTATGTACTAAGTCTGCAGGATCTCAGAGGCTTGTCAGACGTGCTCTGTCTGTAGCTTTTGGGTCTGTCTGTGGCAATGTTTTGGTTTACCCTTTTCTTGTGACTATGTAGTGCTGAGTAATTTGTAATACTTCCGTGTAGCCGTAGTTTTATATAATCAGCAACAAGTAGTTCCTTCGTGTAGATCAAAATATTTAGAGCAGCCTTTGGGAAGTGTACTGCGGAGTTGCAGACCAAGAAAGAAAGAAGGTACACGCCAGCACAGACAAAATAGCCTCATGTAAACACAAAGGAACAAAAACAGAAAAGGAGGGGGAGGAAGAAAAAACTGTCAGTACAACACACTCCAGGGCAAAGGGGTGAATCAACAAACACCTAACTGAAGCTCTTGATTTCAGCACTCAGAGACGCAGAGTGGTGAGTATAATAACAGGAAAAGGGACACAATTAGTGTGCGTGTAACAAGTTTATCTGTATCATAGATACAGAGATATACTTCTGTACGGAGCATCGATTTCTTTTGTTTTTATTTTCCTGTAGTAGATGCATGTGGATTGTTGAGTCGGTGAAGGTTTCTATTGTGACGCTTTTGGCTTTACATGTAAGGTGTTTCCTTCTAGCCAGCAATAGGATTTTGAGAATAACAATGAAAACTGGACACTGAACATTAGAGTTAAACTGAATTAAAAGTTCTGCTTGAGACTTCTACATACAAAAGATCCTCCAGAAGAATGAGCCTTCACACTTGTCCAAATTATCAGCTTAGCTTTTCAATACTGGAGGAAGGACTATTGGACAGAGGCAAAATGCAGCATTTTCTCCTTTTCATGATTTCTTTTCTTTAGCTAGGTTGGAGAAGCTGAATGCAACAGACTGCAGTTTGTTATATTCCTGGAATACGTTATCTCTATTTCTTTGTAACAACAACAACAAAATTACAAAGCGATTTATCTATAAGAAATCTCAAATCATCCACCAAAAGTGCAAAAATCTTGGAAAAACAGATTTTCCTGCCTTAAGATTTTTCCCTCTAAGGTATATATTATCAGTAACACGAGCTGCAAAATACACAAGTGTTCAGTGAACCTCCTTGCCCTAAGAATTTGAAGTGGTTAACCACATGCTAGCCAAATCAATACACACAAAGCACAATATCTATAATCCATTACTGGCAGTTATAAATAAAATTAATAGAACTTCTCCCAATTCTACTGTCCTATAGAATTAAAGGTGATTTTTTGGAAATTAAACTGGCCTGTGAAAAAGCAGGGAAGTAAAGCACAGAACAATGTTTCTCTCCATCTGGAAATAGAGATCTGAAACCTACGGTTAAGTATCACTTTGGTATCTTGAACGTGAAAAATCAGCATGCAGCGTAAGGCATAACTTATTTCATTTAGTGCCACTATTTTAATGGGATCTGATTTTAAGAATGACTGGAAAAACTCCTGCTTGAAAAGCCCCTTTTGGCAAGGAGGTCTGCTTGACCTCTTCCCCCACTGATCAAAATTAATGGAGCAATTGTGACAATTAGGAAGACTGTAAGATCAAACTGAGAACTTGCCTAGTATTTAGGTAGCCTTGAAATCCTTTAAGCTTTACCTTAGTAAGTTAAGGTCATCACCAGCCCTTTTATTCATTCAAACAAACATTTTTTCCTGCATATTTTTAAGCACAGCAATTCCCATAGTCACAGTTTCCTGTAAACATAACGGCTAAAAATCAATAGTCACTACGATTCTTTCAAAGTTCATTATAAATTTCAGTGCAACCAAAACTAGTTAAGGTCTCGTGGCTGCAAAGACTCAAACACAGGAATAAATCAAGACAAACGGATCACTATTTTGAGGTCAGCGCAATTTTTCATCAGTGTGAGGAAAGTTTCCAATAAATGTTTATAAATCAAATATTAGGAACAAAGCAAAAAAAAATTCCCAAGATAATTCCTTAAGTGCATTCAGTGCTGCAGTTTCATTCTGACCTGTTTTTTTAATAACAGATACTTTGTTTTTCATAACTGACTCCATCCTTGATACCTCCTCTAAAGTATCCAGCAGTTCTTTACTCAAAACTAACAATCTTAATGCTTTCCAAGAAGCACTTTAAAATTGTACAATTGGTGTAATCAGGTCTGTAAAATACCTTTTTTCTATGGTTTATACCTGTTTTCCATGGTTTTCACCTCACCGGCAAGACGCAATGCATAATTTTTATATACTAGATTATGCCTAGATATCTAAATTAATTGTAAATGACTTCTCAAACTCATGTCTTATAACTTCTACTTTATATTTTACTACCTAATTTCTTTTACAATCCACTAGGACAAATTGGGAAACATTAAATGTTACTCAAGTTACGTTAAGAATATGACCGATTTAAATGACACATCCACTTTATTATCCTTTCCATTTAGACAAAGCATCTTAGGGTAATATGCTGGTAAGTCCAGACAAAAATTTCAGCTGGGTGACTCAAGCTATCAGACCTTTTAAGGTTTCATGAAGAAAGAGGTCTGTCATATGGAAGAAGAAAACATTCCAAGTCACAACAGGAAATAATTTCTAACAATTTCAAACAGTGTCGATTGTGAGGAACTCTCAGTTTACTATGAGTTAGGATGAAAGTTCTCCTTTGCAAAGGTTTTCCATATTTCTCCATTTCAGGATGGCTAATTACCATTGGAAGGTGCAATCCATTTCACAGACACTGCCTGGACCTCTGGTCCAAGTCATGTCAGCCTGTCTAGTCACACACTACTCAACTCCAAGCAAACAAGAACAGAATCAACAGACCAACTATCAGGTAGGACTGTTTTCCTTCCCACCCCAACACAGCAACACTGATCAAGTTCATTTTCCCTAAACGGGCTGGCAGGGTTTGAAGGCAGCTTATGTAACCTAATGAAAATTACATGCACAGGAGAGCCATAGAACGAACTGAAGGGGGCTCTTGAGCTACAGGAGTAAACAAAGTACTTCACAATATTTTGATCCTTTCTTGTTGCTTTGTAGTTGTATATAATCAATATACTACTGTAAAAAGGAATAAAAAATTGACAGGAAATGTTTTACTAATGCCACATACCATTCTACAAGTGCCATGAGTGCCACCTAAGTTTTTACTGTACCTCAGAATATTGCCTTACAGTTATTTTTCTAAGTATATTAAAGAAAATTTGGTTCAAAGAGATTTAAAGAATAGAGTTTTGTACCATAAGTAAAAGCCTCTTAAGGCTGAGAGAAGGGGGAAAATCTTCAAGAAGCAATTTTACAGCCAAAGTTTGTTTCAAAAAACAACAATAATAATACAAAAAAAATAACCATGCCCCTATGACTGTCAACAACGCTTAAGCTCTAAGTTGCTTGTCAGTTTTGAGACAAGAAGTCTGCATTATCCTTTTCAAAACTACTGGTCACCAACTGACACATATCTTTAAGTTTTAGTGTCAGAAGCAATTTAATACTACTCCACTTGGCAGGATCTGTAGGTCTGAATTCTACCAAGAGTCACATAATTACTCTTTGTCGCAGCAAAGAAGTGCGTAGCATGCTTTCTCCCCCTCCAATACTTCATGAATTTTACTACAGAAAAGCTACTTTTACACAATCTCTTACACATGCATTCCAAACCTTACCAGTAAACCCACAGACAGTGGCACTACTCCAGGCTACAAAATCTGAATCAGGTTGAACGAGTAACCTTTAAAAATGTACTGACCTAGCATTTGGCTTTAAATAAGCAAGCATGGGTAACAAGCAGGAAGAGCTGGAACTCCT
>VXBP01004262.1:9169-210739 GCA_013400115.1 Rhinopomastus cyanomelas
ATCCTGGGCTGCATCAGGAGAAGTGTGGCCAGCAGGTCGAGGGAGGTGCTTCTCCCCCTCTACTCCACTCTGGTGAGACCCTACCTGGAGGACTGCATCCAGTTCTGGAGCCCTTATTACAAGAAGGATGTGGATGTACTGGAACGAGTGCAGAGGAGGGCCACGAGGATGATCAGAGGGCTGGAGCACATCTCCTATGAGATCAGTCTGAAAGAATTGGGGCTGTTCAGTCTGGAGAAGACGAGGCTCTGAGGTGACCTTCTTGTGGCCTTCCAGTATCTGAAGGGGGCCTACAAAAAGGCTGGGGATGGACTTTTTAGGATGTCAGGTAGCAACAGGACTAGGGGGAATGGAGCAAAGCTGGAGATGGGTAGATTTAGAGTGGATGTGAGGAGGAAGTTCTTCACCTTGAGAGTGGTGAGAGCCTGGATTGGGCTTCCAACGAAAGTGGTGGAGGCCCCATTCTTGGAGGTGTTTAAGGCCAGGCTGAATGAGGCTCTGACCAGCCTGATGTAGGGTGGGGTGTCCCTGCCCATGGTGGGGGAGTTGGAACTGGATGATCCTGTGCTCCCTTCTAACCTTTTCTGACTATGACTTGGTCTAGGTGATCCTGCTGTGGCAGGAGGTTTGGACTAGATGATCTTTCGAGGTCCTTCCCAATCCCTAATGATTCTATGATCCTACCCTCAGTGTCTAATCCTGTTGCTGCTAATGGGGCCTTTAGCCCTGCCACCCTCTAATTGTTTAGTTTATGTGTACAGTTTTCCTTTGACTGTTTTCTTGAGTTTTGTTTTTTTTTCTTTTCTCTTTTCCCCACCCAAATCAGCCTATGTTTGGTATTGTTTGGGAAAACTACCTATTTGGGGGAATCTGGAGTGTATGTCCAGATTCTCATGGTGTGGGCTCCAGCACTGTAGGTCCTGTTGTCTTGTTTGCTGTTTGGATGATCAGACACCCAGCCTTAGGTGGTAAAAGTGCTGAATGATATTGCCTGTGATACGCTCTAGTGAAACCAGGGCAAACTGGCAAAAACCTGTGTGTAGACTGGTGGTCCGGGAGCGGATTTCAGATCCTGTATGCCTTCAGTCACAGGTAGGGCACAGAAAATTCTAAGTTCCTATGCAGTTTAGCTGCCTAGTGTCATGCAAACTTGCAGAGCCGTTGGATCTCCAAGTTGTGCTGCTCTGAATAACATTTTCAGCTGTGCTGAAGCTGTTCAGTGGAAGGTGACGGACTTTATCTTGCCACAGGTAGGAACTGGTACAGTGTAATTCAAGCTTTCAAATGATAAAAGTGTGCATTCAGGTGTGCATCCCTTGCCAGAGTACTCATTTCTCTGCGATGTCCGGGTGTGGAGCTCCAGAGCTGGGGTAGAGTTGGCTACAATCTCAGTGGGTCTGGAGTGTCTCAAATTATGTAAGACAGTAATCAATGTGTATTTTCAATTATATCTTGTGGTACAAAGTGCTGTGTTGGGGGTTCATGGTCAGAGTGGAGATGCTACGCACTCAATTTAAAAGCTCAACTGTTTGTAGAAATTCATAGAATCATTAGGGATTGGAAGGGACCTCGAAAGATCATCTAGTCCAATCCCCCTGCCACAGCAGGATCACCCAGACCAAGCCGCACAGGAACACATCCAGGCGGGTCTTAAAATTGTCGCTTATGCTTGCATGCAAAACTTCCCTCCTGATCAGTGAAGCCTGGTGCATACAGTTTTGGAGAGGGGAAAGTGCTGAGGAACTAGCAAGCCTGAGGGAGTTTGAGCAATGGTTTTGGTTTGCTCCTGTGTAGAGGACACGTTAGAAATGTGACCCAGAAACATGGGTGCTGTGGAAAAAGGGTGTCTGTTCCTTTGTACCAATGTAAGCCAAGGTGAAAGTGGCGGATCGAGAATGAAAAAAACTAAGTGCTGTTCTGCATCACAGAATGGTGGCATTTATGTCACAGAATGTTGCTGGGAACAAGCATTTAGCCAAGTCTAGAAAGGAGGTGTGAGATGTGACAGTTGTGTGAGTGCTGGGTACCTTCAGAGTTGTACCAGCTAATGGTGATAGTTCTTACATTGTAAATGTCTCATTGCAAAGAAGAGAGTGCTTGGTGCAGGTTGAAACATCTCTTACCGACTGTAGCTGGAGAAAAGCAGTAGCTTGGGTGGATGACAAATTGTTTGCGAGCAGAGGATTTCCATGTGTCTGTGGAAACATGTACCCTTGGGGTGTCCACAGTGGTTTCTCTCTTCCTTTGCCCATCATGGTTGTGTGAACAATGCATCCTTGGTGGCATTTTGTTCCTCGCTGAGCATGTGAAAGTCTGACCCATGCAGCTCTGCCCTTCTATTAAACTGCTGGCCCCGACATGGCTCTGAGCAGCGCTCGCACCCTCTGCTCTGTCTGGCCTCAGACCATGCAGGGTTTCACCTCTGGCTGGCTCTCCACACTCTTCCCTGTGCAGTCTGTGGTAGCTCTGGTAATCTCTATAGGTTGAGGGAAGGCCTTGTAGATGCGTGGAGAGGTTTTTAAAGACAGAATTGGGGTGATGAGGAAATACACATTTCTTTTGGCTTTTCAGATGTGTTTGTTTTGATGGAAAGAAGCCTTCAGGGTAGCAAGATGGATAGCAAGTGTGTGACCCACCAGCAGTCTGGGATTCCATATTTGTGTCTGCTGTGTGCACGTGTGAGCGAGACAGCTATGCTCTTGCCTGCTTTTGGTCCTCCATAGGCTGTTTTCTTACCCCAGTACCTTCATCACCTTTCTTTGCTCTCAAAGCTGAGTAATTCTGCTAAAAGTTGGAGACCTTACAGGAACTGCAGCCATGCTTCAGAAGTAGGAGCGGAGGAGACAGAAACCATAGCTTATCTAAGGATGTGGGTTATCCAAGGGATGGATTTGTGGGGAAAATACAGGACTTTACATGTCCTTAGGAGTGATGGTTCCAGAGGAAGAATTGGAGGGAGGGTGTGGCAGTTGGTGCTTATGAGTGCGTTAGGATGCTGAAGGAGAATGTTGGTAAGGTCTGAAGAGATGTGCATTTTCCTCTTTTTAGTTTGGAGAGTTTTTTGTTTTGTAAAATAGAAACAAACAGAAAAGAAAACAAATCAAACCAGAAACCTCAGACCAGGAAAACCCCACAAAGTTTAAAAGCTTGTGCTTGCCCAAGAAGTGAGGTTAGCAGGGTGCAGGGCTCTGTTCTTTTCTGTTCCTTCTGCTTCTGGGCACCACAGGGCAGGTAGGGCTGTTTCCAGTCCAGACCTGAAGAGAAACCCCACTACCTGCTTAATTGCTGTGATTAGGGTTGCTGGTAGAGACACCTTGGTGGAGAGTCTGCTTTCATCTCATGGAGCTCATTTCAATCACATACTGAGTCACTGCAAGAGCTGGCGTGAAAATGATGATTTTAAGTCACTGTCAGCAAGTCTCGTGTCACTTTGTACTGTTGGTATCTCTTGTTGGGATCTGTGGGTGACAGTGACACACGTATGAGTCACTCAGAAGCACTCCTAAACCATTTCAATATGCTCAGGAAGGGAAAACAAACATCGGTGCATCGGTGGAGTCGTGGGCTGCTGATAACCTTTTTCTTAGAAAAAGATACAAGCTTAGGAGTGTCGCAGGCAGTAAGGTTGCCTTGTTTGGTTTGGGGGAGAGGGGTTTGGGATGCTTGAAGGCCTCAGATTTGTACCAGCTTTGTTTCTTTGTGAGAGCCCCTGTCAGCCTTTTTGGGGTTTCCACATCTGGAGTATACTGTTTTGTGCTTAAGGTGGTTTATGCACTTGAGCACCCTTTAAGTAGGTGCCATTCAGCTTGCCAATGCCTTCCTTCCCCTGCTGCTGCCCAGTGGTGCTTCAACGCAGACAAACTTCCACCAAGGCTTGCATGATTGTGCTGCCAGTGGAATAGTTAGTTGAGATTTAACATAGTCATTATCTTTAGGTAATAAAATATCAACTAACTTGCCATAACTATCTTGTTTAACATCTATTAAAAGCCCCACATACTTCATTCATTGGGTGAAATTTAATAGAAGTTCATCTAAGCATTTATTGCTTATTTAATTTAAAAATAAGTTGATCTCCACAGTTGGCAACAGACTCTGAGGATTTAATTAACATTCAGTAAACTACCCTGTTAGCTCTGCCTTACAGAGTCATGTCTTGTTTATGCATCAATCTGTAACACTCCCGCCCATTTTTTAGGCCAGTGGGTTAACTGTGGGGAGCTGCACTGGTGGTCTCTGCTTGTGCTCCAGGTCTCTCCTCCAGCTGGAGAGCCTCTGCCTGGCCTTTGTACCCCAGTGCTGCAGAGCAACCAGGACCTGGCTGCTTTGCCATTGAGAGAGGAAGCTGACTGGTTGTGCCACGGACTTTGAAGAAGGGAGTGTGGAGCCCAGTGGGGTGGGTAGAGATAAGCTGCATTATGAAATAAAAGTGGACCAGCTGCAAACCTTAGTTAAATGTAAAAGAGCAAATTAGAAATACCTTCTCTAGGGCTACTTCAGCAATGTGACTGGCTGCACGAAACTCAGGGTGGTGAGGTTTTCTTTTTTTGGAAGACAAAGTCGGGGTGATTTAGAGGTGACTTGCAGGTGGGTCTGCTGCAGTTGCTGTGGCGGTTTATATCTCAGTAACATGCACGTGCAGCTTAGATGTGCTGTGCGCACATACCCTACGGAGGTATCTCTGTTTCAGCAGTTCATTACCTCACCTTAACAGACTTAAATTACTCCACTTAATGAGGCAAGCTTGAATGAAGATGAGGGATCTCCCAGACAGTGCATGAAGGGACTGGGTTAGGAGAGTGATTGGATTAGCAGCTGATAAGTGGTTTTAACTCCAGCTGCTGCATCTCTCTTGCCTTGCTCGCCTGGGTGTCAGTGGCATTCCAGCTTCAGCTCAGCCCTGGGTCAGCTGGTTTGAATTTAACACACCTCATCACTTGAGGCAAAGACTTACTTTGCCTTTTGGGCAAATCTGGAGGGACACCTCCAGATATTTCTGTGGCCAAGACTTCAATCTGGAATTCCCAAGAGCAACACAGTATTTGCAGCGGCCGCGTGGCAGTCTTGTGGTTAATGACAATGTAGTTAGTGGACTTGGCTAAAAGAATGGTGTTAAAGTTGCGAAGCCCAAGTGTTCTAAAGGTACAAAATGCCAGAATAAAGGTCACTGATGAAACCTTAATTTGGGCTCTCCTGCAAGTGGATATTATCCTCTAGCCACTTAAGGGTAGGTGCCAGAGCAGCTACCTTTTGTGCCCACAGTGGAAGATGATACTTAATGAGCTTATTTTCAGCTCCCTTTTTTGCAGTGTGTGGCCCTAAGCTTCATTTACTACATAGAATTCAAACTTAGGACTGACTACAGAATTATTAATTTCATTTTGTGCTTTTCTGGAGTGCCTTTGGCACCTTTTTTTGGAGCACTTTGCAAGTTTGGGGTAAACTGTTCTTGCAGTGAAGGAAAGAATTGTTCTTGCCATTTTACTGACGAGACACCAAGGCTTGGAGCTGAGTGAGATTGGTAGTCTCTTGTCAAGCTGACACTGAAATCCAGGAGAAAAAAAGCAAGTTAGACCAGGGTTGTTCTCTTTAGTTTGCAGTCATAACTGATAATCAGAGAAATGGTTGGAAAGAATGATTTGTAGCGTCTTTCAGCCCAGCTGGAGATTACTTTGAACCGCTTATTGTGGTTGTACCTACCTTTACATTTCAATTCCCGAATCACAGAACATTAGGGATTGGAAGGGACCTTGAAAGATCATCTAGTCACATCCGTCTTTTAGAGCAGGATCACCTAGAACAAGTTGCACAGGAATATGTCCAGGAGGGTTTTAAATATCTTCAGAGAAGACGACTCCACAACCTCCTTGGGCAGCCTGTTCCAGTGCTCTGTCACCCTCACTGTGAAGACGTTCCTTCTCATATTGATGTGGAACCTCTTATGTTCTAGCTTACGCCCACTGCCCCTCGTCCTATCATTAGGTGACAGCGAGAAAAGCCTGGCTCCATCCTCCTGACACCCGCTTTTCACTTCTGCTTTTACCTGCCTTTTATGTGTTATCATCATTGTCATCCTTGACTGGGGGATAAGGCCTTTAGTTACCTTGTGTGGATATCAAAGAGCCTAACCTGGTTATGGAAGCTGGTCATTGCCTCTGGCATTCAGGAACCAGAGCAGTTTATTGCTGTTGAATCTAAACTGTGGTGGTAGAAAGGTCCAGAAATGAGCCACAAGAATGGTTAAGGCCAACTAGTGTTTATGTTATAAAAACATATTTCAAGCAGTAGAATAAGGATAATTGGGACTTCATATGTCAGATGCTCCTTCAGTGGTTTGCTTTCGCCTGTACAGTAAGAGTGCTGCTTTAGGGCAGTTTGAGCTTCCTTTAAAACTGTGGTTCCCCATCACTTCTGATCTCATGAGATCTTTTTTTTTGGTGGGGGAGGGGGGAGTGAGATTTATACAGTCTCTACCACAGTTTCACTTAGATGATTTTTGAAAGAATTAATTTCTTTTTCCATTTCCTTGGGATGCACAGAGCTGAGCTTGGAAAACAGAGCATCTCATCTTTGCCATTTAAGGAAGTTTTGGTCTACCTTCTACATACTAAGTTTGAAATTCTAGTGTATGAGTAATCCAGCTGAACTCTGCAGCTACTTGTGTGCCTGCAGATAACAAAGTGTCTAAGTGCTGTCCTCTACCCAAATCTTCATTTGCTCCCAAGGCAGACAGATGGGGAAGAAACAGTGGGCAAAAGGATTAAAGTTATCGGGGTAAATGTGTGGCTTCTTTTCTTCTGAACCGGTACCGCAGCATGCGGAATGGCTGTAGCCTCACTGCAGTCAAGTCAGGCTACTGAAGTGCAGGAGATCGTACTGTGAGTGAAACAGACAAGTTCCAAGAGTCTAGCAGTGAGTGGCATTAAGTGACAAATGGTGCTGAAGTGTATTTAGGAAATTAGGAATCACACCTTGGACTTCTCTGTGGCTGTAGGGGTGAGTGTGGCATGAGTTCTTGGCACGTAACGCATGGTTGAGCGTCTCCCTCTGCATCTAGATTCAGGTGAGGGTCCAGTCTTGTTTGATATATCGCTGACCTGGATGAAAGGACAGACTATACCCTCAGCAGGTTTGTAGATGATGCAAAACTGGGAGGAGTGGCCGGTACACCTGAATGCTGTGCTGCCATGCAGCAGGAGCTAGGCAGAGGGGAGCCTACACTGCAAGGGCATGTGTAGGACCCTGCATCAGGACCAGCTGGGGGTTGATCTGCTAGAGAGCAGCTCTGTGGAGAAAGACCTAGGAGTCCTGGTGGACAGCAGGTTTGCCACGAGCCAGCAATGTGCTCTTGTAGCCGAGAAGACCAGTGGT
This sequence comes from Rhinopomastus cyanomelas, assembly GCA_013400115.1. NCBI lineage: Eukaryota > Metazoa > Chordata > Aves > Bucerotiformes > Rhinopomastidae > Rhinopomastus > Rhinopomastus cyanomelas. Next base: position 16,541 of record VXBP01004262.1, read on the forward strand.
GTCTTGGGGTGCATTAAGAAGAGTGTAGCCAGCAGGTTGATGCAGGTTCTTCTATCCCTCTGCTCTGTCAGGCCACATCTAAAGTACTGTGTCCAGTTCTGGGCTCAGTTCAAGGACAGGGAACTGCTGGAAAGGGAACAGCAAGTGGCTACAGAGGTGATTAGGGAACTGGATCATCTCTCTTATGAGGAAAGGCTGAGAGATTTGGTAGGTCTGTTTAGCCTGAAAGAGCCTGAGGTGGGACCTTAAAAGTTTATGAAATTCTAAAGACCATGTCTCAGGAGGAAGGGGCCAGTCTTTTTTGAGTAGTGCCCAGAGACAAGAAAAGGGGCAATGAGCACAAGCTGGAACACAGGAAGTTCCACCTAAACTTAAGGAAAAACTTCAGTTTGAAGTTTTGAGAGTACTGGAAAAGGCTGCTCTGGTTTTGAAGTCATCTTCTCTGGAGGCTTTCAGAGCCTGCCTGAGCCTGTGCTACCTGATCTAGGCAAACATGCTTTAGCAGGTAGGTTGGGCTAGGATGATCTCAAGAGGTCTCTTCCAACCCCCACCATTCTGTGATTTAGTGAGATTTGGGAATAAGGCCAGAGCAGCAGGTGAACTTAAAATGTTGTAACTGAGTGTGTCTTTCCAAGGCACTGCGCCCACTCAGCTACTCCAAGCGTCTGGGTGGAAGGATGGCAGCTTATGGAGTGCCTGTGCACAACACAGAATCACAGAATGTTAAAAGTTGGAAGGGACCTCCAAAGATCATCTAAGTCCAACCCTTGCTGCTGGGGCAGGATAAACCTACAGCACCCAGCATACCCAGATTGTCTCACATCCAACTACAAACCAGGCCTAACCGTGCTTAGCTAATCCAACATACCACCTCTGTGTCTCTTTACCCACTCCTGGGCCAGCAGATCACTTTTGCTAGGACTTCTTGCACATGAATGCATAACCCAAAACCATGGCTTGAAATGGCATATTTTTGCTCTTTTGTGTGGGAGGGCTGTGAACTTGTGGTGTGTGGAGGTCAGAGAAGTTGGTGGGAAAGTTTTCAAGGACCACATTATAGAGTGGGGGGAGAAGGCACTACAAGAGCAGAGCTTGTTGCCTTACAACACACAAGGATAGGGTGGGCTCGTTCGGAGGTCACTTAGTGTGAGGTTGGTTGCCATCACCTTGTTGCACAGATTACCTATGGACAATGTTTTGTGGTCACTGTTTTTGCAGGGCACATGGGTTGGCATCACCTTGTCATGCACCACCTGGTATATTGCCTTGCTACAGTGTACCCTGGGGCAAAAGAGAGAAGATAGGACTCATAGTCCAGTGTGTTACAGTGATTAACTCTACGGGTAGTGCCCCACCTTGTCTGGGCTCAGACCACTCACTGGGTTGGTATACCCATACCTGCACCACTGTGATTCACTGCTTACTGGGTTCCCTAGCTGCACGAGCCTCAGCCACTGGTCTGTACGCATCTGCATGCTTGAGGTGGCCTTCTGGTTTTGGGTTATGTGTGTGTGTGTGCAAGAAGTCCTAGCAAAAGTGGTCTGCTAGCCCAGAGGAGTGGATGAAGAGACGCAGAGATGGAATGTTGGATTAGCTAAGCAGTGTTTGGCCTAGTTTGTACTTAGATGGGAGACAGTTTGGGTACCCTGGGTGCTGTAGGCTTACCCTGTTCCAGCAGCGGAGGTTGACCTTAGATGATCTTTGGAGGTCCATTCCAGCTTGTAACGTTCTGTGTTGTGTTCGGAGTGGCTGTCTGCCTGTGTCAGCTGCTCTCCATCCCTGCACAAGTGCGGTGAGGCACAAGCAACTGTGTGGGTTTTTGAAACAGCTCTTGATAAATTTCTCATGTCTCAGATGATTGATTCATACCTGATGAAGGGTGTGTCCGATTTCATGGGTGGAACTGGATGTACAAAGGTAACTGCATATTGTCAAGAAGTCTACACTGGATCATCTGGTTTAGTTCTAGCTGTCTTGGTAGATGCACCTGCTAGGATGGGAATATTTTCTGTGAGTTTTAGTTGCACATGTTCTACCTGATGTGTAGTGGAAGTGATTCTAGATACTCTTGATTTCTGATATGAGACATGAGTAATTCTGGGCATGGCATTGGTATGCTTCTGGGTTCCTGTTTGTCCTTCTCTTGTTTTTTTTGCCTCCATATTCCATGGACAACATTTTCTTTTGTTGTCTGTGTCCCTATGTTTGACCTGTGGCTTCTCCGGCTGAGCCTGCCACCAGTCACACTACAAGTTGTTGTGAGTCTGACAGACTGCATGTTCAAGTCCTGAGAGCCTGTGCAGAGAGCACAGGCTGCACCTGTGGCTCTGGGCGGTCTGCTCTAGTTGAAGTTGTCTTTTCCCACTGCAGGGGGATAGGACTAAATGAGCTTTAAAGGTCCCTTCCTGCCCAAAGGCATTTTATGATTTTGAGAGCAATTGATTTGGGGACATAGAGACTGGTTATGAGAGAAGATGAAAAGGGTGTAAGAAGCCTGTGATAGCAGAATGTGACTAAGATGGGGACCTGGTAAGTATTGAAATGTGCCTGTGGAGGAAAGGGGAGCAGTAGTTTATGGCAAACCAAAGCTGTGTGTCTAGGACTTGCAACTTGGGGCAAGCGATTCCAAGTTATGGGAACATGCGGCTCCTGTGGCCCTGCCATCTCAAGGCATTGCTACCTATAATCCCCGTAACAAGCCTACTTGGGCTCATCCTTGGCTTTCCTGGGGAGTTATTCTTCTTCATGGCTGTTTAGCACTGTGGTTTCTGAGTGATGTATGCTTGCTGTCTCATTACTCAGCCCTTACTCATAGGAGGCCTGTGTGGGAGGGAGGGACACCCAAGAGCGATGTGAAACTCGATGCAAAGTCCTTTGCCATGAGGAATTGAGGTGGCTGATCTGTTGCAGCTTGGCCTCTGGGAGCCTGCCGGAGCTGAGGGTGTGTGATCTACGGCCCTGATGGAACTCCAGGGAGTGGGATGGAGGCTTGGGAGAAGGGGCTTTCTCTTGCCAAGGAGAATATGGTATTTGGGGGCTCCTGGTAGAGCTGCACTAGCCCAGCTTGTTAACAACATTTAGTTGTGCACTCAGATGAGGTGAAGTGGAGGAGAGGAGCGATATGACTCACTTAAATGAGGAGTGACCAAAAGTGAGCTATAGGAGATACCTCATGCCTCCATACTAGTTTCACACAGTAAAACCTGGCAGCAGAGACAGAGCTGTATGTGTGAGTGCAGCATGTGGATTTGGGTCTCAGTCCAGCATTCACATCCATAAATAAGTCAGCCCCTTTCTTACGACAGCATTTGTGTGCTTTACAAACACGAACTAACTAATCCCAACAGATGTTTGGCAGTCTCCTGAGCCCACAAGGAAATTAAATATCATTGCACTTTGCTAGAGAGATGTCCAGGATTCGAAGAGCCCATCTAAACTGGAGCTTGCTCATGGCTGTTGCTGAGCACCTGCTGCTGTGTTGGGCTGGTCCAACCACGGTGACTGGTGATGCTTTCAGCTGAGCAAGCGCCAGGCTGTGTTTTAGCTGAAACCAAAGATATAACTTGGTTTAGTTTTTGAGGGAGAATGGGATTGAGCTCTGTCTGTGGGCTCACACTTCATTAAAACCCAGTTGAAAGGAAGTGGCTGTGGAGTTTGCTTGCTGCCTGCCCTTTTCCACATGCTGATGTGCTCACCTCCTGGTTGATGGTGTGTGAAGGCACGTAGCTCCTGGCTGGTCTGAATTCTTTGCTTGCCTCCCTCACTTCTAAATGTGAAGTGTTTAGTTGCGAACTCCATGACGTCTGTGAGGTCAAGCAAGTTGTATGGATGTGTGTTGCTGAAGCAGAAGTTTATTCTGGAGTTGGCTCTGGACTCTGCAGTTTGTGATTAATGTCCTGGCTGTTCGTGCACCATCCCACAATGAAGTAAATGCATCTCCAGCCAGCTGCCACAGGTATAACACAGGGGACCAGGGAACTCCACTGCAAGAGCTTTGTCTGTTTGGAGTATGTTGAAATCTTGGATATTGAGTGTTTTACAGCCTCTTTGATCATGAGAAGGTTGCAGTGTTGCACGGGCCAGGAGCTGCCTGATGCTTTGCCTTTCCACATAAATATGAGAAGGAGCTTCTTCACAGTGAGGGTACAGAACATTGGGACAGGCTGCCCAGGGGGTTTGTGGAGTCTCCTTCTCTGGAGAGGTTTAAAACCCGCCTTGATATGTTCCTGTGTGACTTGTTCTTGTTGATCCTGCTCTGGCAAGGGGATTGAACTAGATGATCTTTCGAGGTCCCTTCCCATCTGTAATGTTCTGTGATTCTATGAAGAAAACACTATTTGGCTAACTTTGCAGAGTATGAAGAATAAGGAAGGTCTCTGTCACTGTAGCCTCCAAGGTCCATATTCATCCTCCTAAAGAAATTCATGCACACAAGAGAAGGAAAAACAGGAGTTGATCCTGTTCGTATGGATGATTAGTGCCCCAACAGTCAGTCTGCAAAGAGCAACTGGGATAAAAACTAAGCTCCTCCTGTGTCCGATTTTCTTTTCCCTCAGGTGCTTTGAAGGATGATTCGGATGCTGTAGACGCTTGATCTAGAGGGCACAAGGATTGTACTTGTTTCTCTTGGACTATATTTTGTGCTCTGATGCCTGTTCTCAGTTTTTAGGCAGAGTTATAAGGCTGCTGAATGGAAGGGGAGGCATTGAGAGGATAGAACAGGATTACTAGTAAGTTAAGGACTTTTCTCAAGTGTTTCCTTGCTTGGATCTTTGAAAGTCTCCATTCAATAGAAATTACAAGTTCGGATGAAAGGATGTGCTCCTGGCTTCTCAGTTAAAGCTTCAAAGTCTCCTCAGGGCACAGACCCCACCAGTTTTTGCCATTCAGTATTTAAAGGAGAAGCTTTGGATGGTTTTTGTGGTGATGGAGGTGTGACCTGCTCCTCCTCTCCCTCATCACTCTGAGCTAGCTGTGGTTGCTCCTTGTGCACTAGTGTGTGCCTCCAATGTGCCTCGTGCTGCCGGCTGCTGCTGCCTTGGCCTTTTTCTCTGCATTAGTTTAACTGAGTGAGGAACTTGTGGAGAAGCTCTTTGTTCCCCTGGTAACTCTGCTCAACAATCATAAGTTATTCTGCGGGTGAAGGACCAGTGCACATTTATTTTTCTTGGCTGCAGATCTGTAGCCCCTAATACTTTCTCACTCATGTGAACCAAGGTTGACTTGGTTTGACACTAATTAAAAGCCAGAAGGATATGCAATCCTCTGCAAAATAATGACTGTCTTTGTTGAATGAAAGAAAACTGTGCTTGCTCCCAGTTTGTCTCCAAGCGCCTCTGTTTTGCTGCATTACCCTTGTACTGGCCACAATGCATGGGAAGACCCTAGCAGGGCCAGCGGCAACATCCTGGTGCACAGCTTCCTTGCACTTGAAGCTGCTCTCTGCTTTTGAACTGAAGGGTGAATGTAGGCAGAGCACGGAGTTATGAAAAATTTTATGAACTCAAATAGCTGCATTTGGGGTGGGAGGATGTGTTTTCTCAGTGGGAAGCCATGGAGGGTGACAGAGGCAAGCGTGCACATCCTGCTTGCAGGAGCACATGTTTATCTTGACTTGTTACTGCTTTTTATCCTGTAGAGACAACAAAACAGGGTTTTGACTGTGTCTCTGCTCACTACCAGGAATCCTAAGTGCAGCAGCTGAGTTCCTAGATAGTCTAGTTTTTATCAGTAAATGGTTTCAGGTACTCATTAACTTTGATTCATGCATTGTTCTGGTGAAGGGTGGAAGGGAGTCTCCTCCTCTCCTTTCAGTATGTCTGACTTCTGCATTTGTCATGTTCCAGTCACCATGGGCTGCAGCAGCGGGAGAAAGACTGAAGGTTTTCTTGCTTCAGCTAGTCCTCAGCTAGTGACAATGCAAGTGTTTGTTCTTCTTCAAGTGCAAGCTGGAGGGGCTGCCAAATGTCAGTTCTGGGTTGAGAGCTGGTAGATGGCCAGTCCAGAGTAGTCAGGCTGTCTGGCAGCAAGGGTGGGAGCCCCATGGATGCTGTTTGCTCTGAGAATAAAAAGGCAGAAGCACACCTCAAGCTTTGCTGCTTATTCCCACCATGATGAGCAGAAGTCTCCCAGGACTAGGTTCAGAGGCTGGGGCAAGATCAGTTCCATCCATAATGGACAAGCTGGAGAAGTGGGCCTATGTGAATCACATGAGGTTCAACAAGGTCACGGGCAAGGTTGTACAAGTTGGGGTAATTCCTGGTATCAGTACAGGCTGGGTATGATATGATAGAGAGCTGTTCTGCAAAGGACTTGGGGGTACTGATGGATGAAAAACTGGATATGAGTGGATGGCATGCGATCACAGGCCACAAAGGTCCTGGGCTGCATCAAAAGCAATGTTGCCAAAAGATCTGCAAAGATGATTCTGCTCCTCTACTCTGCTCTGAGACCTCGCCTGAAGTACTGTGTCCAGTTCTAGAGCCGTGAGCACAGGAAAGACATGGACCTGTTGGAATAGCTGCAGATGTTGCCACAAAATGTGGTCAGAGGGCTGAAGCACCTCTGCTTGTGAGAACAGGCTGGAAGTGTTGGGGTTGTTCAGCCTGGAGAAGAGAGAGAGTGCTCAGGGGAGGCCTTATTGTGGTCTTTCAGAACTTAAAAAGAGCCTACAAGAAAGATGGGGACAGACTTTTTAGCAGGGCCTGTTATGACAGGACAAGGACTAGATGTTTTTTAGTTTTAAACCATGTAGTCTTTAGACTAGAGATAAGGAAGTTTTTTACAATGAGGGTGGTGAAACACTGGAACAGGTTGCCAAAGGTTGTTGATGCTTCATCCTTGGAAGCATTCCAGGTCAGGTTGTTTGGGGCTCTGATCCATCTGCTCTAGTTGGAGATGTCCCTGCTTGTTGCAGAGGAGTTGGACTGTATGAGCTTTGAAGATTCCTTCCAACCCCAACCATTCTATGATAATGCTCCTTACAGGGAGGTGCACAACCTGCTGTTGGAGGTTGGTCGTGGCAGCTGCACATGCTCACCTCTGAGCCGCTCCTCTGCTTCCCTAGCCCGAGCACTAAGCCAGCTGTATTCACTTTCCAAAATGGCTGTGCTTGGCTTGGGGATTGCAAGGAGCAGCAGAGGGGCTGTGTTTTCTTTGTCTCTTTCACGAGACAGTATCTGGCCTTTAGTAAGAGCCCTTAGTAACAGGTTTTTATAATGCAGATCAAGTCCCCTGTTTTAATTGACTATGAAAAAAGAACTTGAAGAGGGTATGAACCCATGACCTCGAGATAAATAGTTTCTTATTGAGTCCCCAAGCCCCTAAGCTGCCCCTTCTTCTGAGAGTGGTGTGGTTTAATCAAAGGTCAGAGGTTTTGTTGTGTTGGAGAGCCTCAGAAAAGAGGGTGACATGAGCATGCCCTACTTGGTCCTCTGTGACTTCAGACATTCTCAGCCTGTCAACTTCCCATTGAGCTGAACTCTATGAGCTTGTCTTCTCTTCCTGGATGATGGCTTTCTTGACCTTCTTTGGTCCCTGTAAATGCTGGTAAAGGCCTGGTGATCAAATCAGATTTGTTTCTGGGGGTTATAATGAGATGTTTGGTGGCTATGAGTGAATGGCTTATATGAAACTGCTGTGAGCTTGTGTGTAATGTGCAGATTTGCAGCCTTGATAGGACGCAGCCTTCACTCCCCAGCTTTTACCACTTGTGTCTCCTGTTTGCAGGCTGAAGGCCAAGTGAGGTATCTCACACTTTGCTACATGGTCAGTCTTGGTGACTTGTGCATAGCCACTGTTGTCTAAGATGTTGTGGTTGCTCACAGAAGTCCCCTTTCATTTTATCCTATGTCTCCTCCTTGGTTGGTGTCCAGGCTTGAGACCTCTTGTGACAGGTGCACTCTTAGTTCATCTTTCCCTTTCCTCCTCTTCTTCCATCTTCCTGCCTGCAGTCCCTAATGCTCCTTGAGCATGGCTGGGGGCTGGCATGGAGCTGGTCTTCCTTGTTTGTGTGTTGGATACTGCCTTCTTTGGTGCTGTACCAAGTCAATCCTTGAAAATATGCACGTCTTCCAGAGATCTTTGTCTACAAAAGCTTCTTGAGTTCCTTTCTGTTTTTCCCCTTTCACCAAGCAAAAAAACCCAAACCTTTGGTTTGATAACATAAATGTTGGCATTGGGGCTGCTGGCAAAATTCCTGCTGACAAGCTTAGTAGGGTAGGGTAGGAGTAGGTGAGGACAGGTGGGATGATGGTGTTATGCTGCTAGGTGCTCCTGTGACTCACACCTGTGAGACGGAAGAAGGCTGAGGAGACCTTTCTTGCTCTCGAGTGTTGTGTTCCTTTGGTGTGATGCTGCACCCATATACTGCAGCTAACTTTTCAAACAAATAGGTTTGTGCTCTTTCAAAATACAGGTGCAGCAGTTTGGAGGCTATCATGTGGCAGACTCTTGGAAGAACACAGAGAATTAGTAGCCAAGAAAACTATGTGTTGAAAAACCATCAGGCACTTGAAGTGTGATCTCTCCCTGTGAGTACCAGTGAGATCCAGTAAGGGTGCTGAGGGATGTCTAATTGTTCACTTTGCTGTTCCCCAAACCAAAACACTTTGTATCCACTGAAAAGCAGGAATGCAAAGTGAACCAAATCCTGCAGGTCCAGAGGTACAATTTTGAAGTAATTTTTGGTGCTACAGGCAAATAGTGAAGTTTAGTGTAAATTCAGTGTGTGCACTTCTCCACATCAAGATAAAATGGGGTGGGAAGCTAAAGCCTTTTTATCCATAATTTTTAATTATGGAGAGGAGAGGAAGGATGTGACAATGCTTGCACTTACTCTGCTGGAATAAGTTATACGATAAACCACGGTTCCCTATTTCAGACTACTAGTTAAGCTTCTTTGCAGGAGGGTAATCTGCAGAGTTCCAATGGAAGTCTATGCTGATTCTCCAGCACAAGGTGAAGAAGAAATGTCCAATCTGTTGTGGCTTTTCTTTGCTTGAGCCCAAGACCCAGCTGGGAGGACAGGACTGTGTACAGGGCTGGATGCTGGGCAAATGGCGTGACAGCAGTATGCTCTTGTCCTGGTTGTCCCTACCACTGCCACCTTTAGGGAAGAAGGTGGCTCTGTGTGATACCAGCAGTGTGTGTGTGATCCCTCAGTGGAGTGAGGGGTGATACACAGCACCTTCATCACTGTCCATCCCCATCCTAGCCCAGGAGCAAGGAAGGGCTCTGTGGAGACAGGTTGGCTTCCCTGCTTACAGGGAGGAAAAGTATAAAGCCTGGCCTGAAAAGCTGCCTCTGCTATTTCTTTTCTGTTTTTAATTCCCTTGGTAGTAAGGGCCAAATGCAGAGAGGGGCCTCATTTCCAATTGGAGTTGGGGTAATTTTGGGAACTAAGAGAGCTTTTACATGTATTTTCTGTATGTCTTGGATCCCATCTATGATGGATATAATGGTACTTCTGTGTTCAGAAGGTGGACACATCCACGGGCATCTGTGGTTCTCCTAGTTTTGAAATACAATAAGAGTAGTTATTAAGGCTTGTCAGAATTGCTCCAGAATTTTTATCTATATTTGGTACAAACGCTCCTTTCTCAAAATGCAGTTTTCTGCAGGAAGCATCAGCTTGTAACTCAGTTCTTGTTTTGTGAAGGAAAAAAGTTTAGGGTTTTTTTTTGTTGTTGTTCTTCTGTTTGTGATGGAAACAGCATTTGTTGAAAACAGAAATGTTTTCATGAAAAGCAGTCGATGAGGCCACTCCACTCGTTGCTGGCTGATTAACCAGCCTGGTTCTCTTAGACCCATCAGGGCTTTTTCTTTTATTTGTTTTTAAAGAATTGCTCTTCTTTGACCTCTTTGTCCAGCTGTTTGGAAAGACAAGCAGCTAGGCTGAGAAACTTTGTTTAATGCATCTGTTGGAGGCCCTTTGTTGCTCGTCCCACCTGAAGGTATTTGTTCCAAGGCTGAAACCTTTAGAAAAAAAAAAAAATCTGGTGCTTAGTCATCAGTGGAGATGATGAGGAAGAAGAGGACAGAGATTTCTAAGCCAGAGACATTTACTGGTTCTGGCCGATGGTGCTTTTTTGAACTATCACGGTGGTTTGTAATGCTTTTGAAAATACCTAGCCCAGATGAGTGGGCACAGGACTGGGGGATCTGCTTGCCTGGCAGATACTTGGTGTTTTCAAATGATCTGGCCAAAACTGGATCAAACAGAAACCCTGAACACAAAAACTGTCCAGAGTGTCTGGTCATGTAGGCTTTAACCTTCAATCATTTCATTTACAAGTGGTTTATAAGAGGAGTGCTAAGAGAACCTGCCATGGTCCACAGTTTTCACTGTGGTGGCACGTAAGCAAGCCTGGCAGAAGGTGACCTTTGAGTTCAAATGTTGTCAATTTAAAACAAAATTGGTTAAAGGAATGTTTTTGTTTATAATAAACCCCTTAGACTTGAACAGATGTGCACAAAGCCACGGGAGATGTGTGAAGACTGCATTCTGCACTGGTGCTTTCTCGTGACAATCGCCCTTACTTGGCAGGGTGGAGGGACAAAATGACATTTTCCAGTTTTTAGATTGCAAAACATTATCCTTTGTTTGAAACTCAGGCTCTTTGGTGCTCTGATACTGCACGAGAACTTGAAAGCTCAATTACTTTTCTTTGATTGAGAAGCTGGAGTACACTTGAGTGAGAAAGTGAGACTGCCTTCCTCTTGCTCTAGGTCTCTGACCAGCCTTAGTGAAATGTGGACAGCAAGCAGTGGGGGGAAAAAGAAAAATAATAAAGTCTGTTTTGAAAATTTTCCAGTTCCAGTGGACTTGAGGGATTGTGAGCAGTGTGAGATCCGTAGCCTGTGCCCAAAAGCACAGGGTCCAGTCCTGGTGTCAGTCACAGACATGTAAATCCCAGGTAGCACTGCTGACAGCAAAGCGGAGCTGCTGAAAAGTCGCTCCAGCACGGGACCCACAGGCTTTCTGGCATGGAGATGCTGATTCCTCTTGTTTTCAGCCACCCTTTCTTTTCTAGCTGTCCTTGGGCACTTAAAATAATGGGGGTGTGACATGGCTGGTCTTGTTGATTGGATTGGTCCCCAATCATTGCTCAGTGGCTGCAGGTAAGAACCAGTAAGTTAGCTCCCAGCTGCTGGGATGCTGTAGGTAGGGCTTCCTAGGCCACTGCTTAAATCTCTCTGGCCCCAAATTACTTGTTTATTTGTTGTAATACAAAAGTCTTAAATTATTTAGTCTGGAGCAAAGGAGGTTGATGGGAGACCTTAGGAGGTTGTAGACAGAATCATAGAATCATTAGGAATTGGAAGGGACCTTGAAAGATCATCTAGTCCAATCCCGCTGGCACAGCAGGAGTACCTAGACTAAGTTGCACAGGAACATAGCCAGGCAAGTTTTAAATGTCTCCAGAGAAGGAGACTCCGCAAGCCCCCACTGGGCACCCCATTTAAGTGCTCTGTCACCCTCACTGGGAAGAAGTTCCTTCTGATATTTATATGGATCCTCCTATGTTCCAGCCCGCACCCATTGCCTCTTGTCCTATCACAAGATGACATTGAGGAGAGCCTAGCTCCATTTTCATGACACCCACCCTTCACGTATTTATAAACATTAATGAGATCACCCCTCAGCCTCGTCCAAGCTAGAGAGACCCAGCTTCCTCAGCCTTTCCTCATAAGGGAGGTGTTCTACTCCCTTCATCATCTTTGTTGGTGTATGCTGGACACCCTCCAGCGTCTCTGGGTCCTTCCTGAATTGAGTGGCCCAGAACTGGACACAATACTCCAGATGTGTTCTCACTAGTGCAGAGTAGAGGAGGAGAAGAACCTCTCAATCTGCTAACCACCCCCTTCCAATCCACCCCAGGATGCTGTTGGCCCTCTTGGCCACAAGGGCACATCACTGGCTCATGGTCATCCTGCTGTTCACCAGCATCCCCACATCCCTTTCTCCTATACTGCTCTCCAACAGGTCAGCCCCCAACCTATACTGGTACCTGGGCTTGTTCTTGCCCAGATGCAAGACTCTACACTTACCCTTGTTATATTTAATTAAATTTCTCTCTGCCCGGCTCTCCAGCCTGTCCAAGTCTTGCTGAATGGCAGCACAACCTGCTGGGGTGTCAGCGACTCCACCCAGCTTTGTGTCATCAGCAAACTTGCTGACAGTGCAGCCTGATCCCTCATCCAAGTCATCAGTGAATAGATTGAATAGGACTAGTCCCAGTACCGACCCTTGGAGGCCTCTACTAGGTACAGGCCTCCAACTAGGCTCTGTGCCATTGACCACTTCTCTGGCTTCTATCCTGCAGCCAGTTCACGATCCACCTCACTGCCCGATCATCCAGTCCACAGTGCCTCAGCTTGTCTGCCATGATGCTGTGGGAGACTGTGTAGGGATCGGTCTTTTCTCACAAGTTACGATTGGTAGGACGAGAGGAAATGGCCTCCAGTTGTGTCAGGGAAGTCTAAGCCATTGGGGAGAAAGTTAGTGAAAGGATCATCCCTGGTTGTGCTTAAAATTGTGCAGATACAGTGCTGCAGTATGTGGCTTAGCAGTGGGCTGGGTGGGCTAAGGTTGGACTCAATGATCTTAAAAGTATTTTCCAATCTAAATGATTCTATGATCCAGGAAAGCTGGATCTAATCCCTTGGTGCTGTAGTGCTATTCCTTCTTCGCTCTGCTTTCCTGCTCCTTTTTTTACGCCTGTTGTTTTTAGTCTCATTTTATGAACCCCAGGACAAACCTTGTAAATCAAATGTTGATAAACATGAAAGTGAATCTCCTGGTACTGAAGTCCCATGGTTCTGCTGCTGCAGGACTTCAGGTCTCCCTTGGGGCAGTCCTTTAACCCCAGACTCTGCACCCTGCAGCAAGCTTGGGCTGACACTGAATTTGCCCTTTTATGGGAGCTAATTTTCCACGACAGAGCTAATGTCCTTGCTGTGACCAACATAATTCTTCCTACAGCACGTGGGCCAGGCCAGGAGTTAGGAAGTGATAAGTCCCATTGTGACCAATTTTGACATATGTGGTTGCAACAAATTTAAAAGCAGCGCTGTGCTGAGTGTGGTAAAGACGAGGTAGGTGCTTCCTTGCAGATCAAAACTTGCCATTCATACAGTTGCTGCTTTGCCACTGCTGCAAGATCTGGCCTCCTGGAAGGCAGCAGCCAGGCATCTGAGCTCTGGCTACTCGTGTTGACACGCTGAGCAGGTGTTGACACTGCTGGCAGCAGAGTGGAGTGAACGCATCTCCAGCTTTTGTTGTCTTGTTGTCTTGTTATCTTTTTATTAGATAACTTCAGCAGTGTACTTGCAAATTAATTATTGTTAATTATTGAAACCTGAGTAGCACAGAAACAAATGCAGAAAGCTGCTAGTCAGAGCCAGATCCTGCAGCCAGCAGGGTCGTGGGACAGCGAGAGCTGTCTGAACTCCAGACAGTTGAGTTCACTTGTAAGTCTATTCATACATTTAAGTTGTATTTTATGTCAAGACTGGACTCTAAGTTAAGGCTTTCATATAAGTGGCTTGGTTTTCCAAAGTGTGAGAGTGTGGAAGCTCCTGGCAGCTTCCTCAGTGCTAATGGTGGCCAGAACACATGAGGATCAGGGCAGTGGAGGAGACAGCATGAGATTTCAGAGTTTGGAGACTTCAGCCAACATGTAACACATGCATTGTCACAGCATGGGAAAGATATGAAAATACATATACCAGAGCAAGGCAGGCTTATAAGTGTTTTTCATTTAAAATGAAAAGGTCAGATTGAACAGGGTTGTTGTTTGGAGACTTGTATGGGGACCTGTGTCAGTTTGTGCTGATGGCTGCCTCACTGGGAGCTTGTCTGAACTTAGAAACTGGAGACCAGAATCGGTGATAGGACAAGGGGCAATGGGTGTCAGCTGGAATGTAGGAGGTTCCACATCAATACAAGAAAGAACTTCTTCACAGTGAGGATGACAGAGCACTGAACAGGCTGCCCAGGAAGGTTGTGGAGTTTCCTTCTCTGGAGACATTTAAAACCCGCCTGGACATGTTCCTGTGCAACTTGGTCTAGGTGATCCTGCTGTGTCAGGGGGATTGGACTAGATGATCTTTTGAGGTCTCTTCCAATCCCTAACGCTCTGTGTGATTCTGTGTTAAAACGGCGATTTTCCTTGTGATGGTCAGGCTGAGCCATCTGCTCTGTGAAGGAACAGCAACGAAGGATTAGCGTAATAAATTGGCATGAGGCTGATTTATCCCAGTTTAACTGATGTTCCTGCTTGGGCTTCTACAAGTAGAGCCATACTGATTTAAAAGAGAAATAAAAATCTGAATATGATTCTATGAATATCGGTAACACTTTAAAGTGTGAAGGAAATTGAAAAGTGAATGCAACTTTGAGTAAACACACTGAGAAAACCAGATGCCTTTCAGCCAGCCTGTTATGTGAGAAGTGTAATTAGTGCTTACTGAAATGATTTTCAAGGGTAAGATTTTCTTTTAAAGGGATTGGGGAGTCTGGTTACTTCCATTTCCAAGTGACCACTGTGAAGTTATGCTGGGGACATCTGGTTTTCTGGAAGTGGTGATGACTGCACTTCTTTGGAACTTGGGGTTCTTGCAGAGGTTGTAAACTCTCTCTGAAAAGCTTGAACAATATAAGAAAACTCAAACCATAACAGAGGGTTGATGCTGAAATCCAGGCATTGTAAAGTATTGCTTTTAGGTTTAAATCTATGAATGGGAAGATTTGCTTTCCATACTGGTATGTTAAATGTATTGGTTTTTTTTTTCACGCTGGCGATATTATAGCATCAGTATTATCAGTCAGTGAGTGGATGGATTGTTTCTGATCATCATGCCTTTGAGTATTGTAGTTTTTCAGCTTTTTATGAGCTGTACCTTAAATTTCACTAGTTAGAAAAAAACAAATGAAAATCTTCTGTGAAAGATGTTCTCTTTGGTAAATTGTAGTTCTGGTAGTTTTTTCAGAGACTCGGTGCTTTGACTGTGATAGCTGATTCCTGCTGTTTGGGCTTGTGCTTTAAACTGCTTTTAAATGATGCATTAAAATAAGTGTATTAAAGCAAGTGGTCTGCATTGTGCTTGGCATAAAAATGAAGCTGTGGATGTGTGTGTGTGGGTGTGCGCAGACTCCAGAGTCTCGGCTGCTGTGGCTGGTGATGTAGAGGCACACTATTCCTACTGAGTTATGCCAGATGGGAGCTCGACAGTGTGAAGTTGTGTTACCAGAGAGACTTCCCTGCTGTTACGTCTTCCAGGACTGTGATAGAAAGCTGAGATTTCTTGCTGCAAGGTGAAAATCACAATTAGCTCTGCACAGACCACTGAGAATCTGTTGCAGTGGCTCTGAGTTAGGAGGATCTCAGTTTCACAGAGCTTGAAAGTCTGCCTGTTGTTGCTGTTTCTGTTGTAAAAGCACCTGGATGTTGCCTATAAAGGATGTTGCCTATAAAGGTTGTTGATGGACATAGGAAACCCACAGGTGGCTCCTTATGACTAGCTCTTGCATATATTTCTCTGGGGACTTCACCAGGGAAAAGTTGTTGGGATCAGTGGCAGTGATTTGGGTGTGTCTCTGCTGTGCGCTTGATTGTCTTTCTCTACTTGAGACAAAGCAGGAACAAGTGTGACTGTGAGGAGCAGACCCTTTTCTTTTTTGGCTTCTCAAGTTCTGTATCTCTTGTCTGCTTTCCCAGCAGAGCTGGAGCGGTGAAGGCATTGCTTTGCTAAGCCTCTGCGAGGTCGTTTCTGGTGCGAGGCTCTCAGGGCTGCCCTCACTGAGAGATATGAACTTTGGGAAGAGGAGCTCTGCTGATCTTGGAGTTTGGGGGCCTTGAACCTTGAGAAATGTTCCCTGTCAAGAACTGCTTCTTGAGATCGTGTCTTGAAAGAGGTCTGTTTTGGTGGTGGCATCACGGCTCGATGGCTCGTAATGCAGATGTGCACTTCTGTCCTCTGTATCTGTCTTCTGGGTATTTACGTGCTCAAACATCCACACTGACTTTTGCAGCTTTTTAGTAAAGAAATGGAGTCACAAATGGAGTAGTTTGACAGACTGGCTCAGGTGGATATGGCTGTGACCTGTCCTGCCTGGCTGTGGATGTGTGGCCTCGGTATTTGGGGGGTTGCCACACCTCTGGGACAGTAAAGGGTCCCACTTACTGCTGGGTTGGGTGGTTTTGCAGCAGGGTGAAAGTAAGGAGGGTGGGTGTCTCAAGCAGGGATGCTGCTTACCTTGCTGCAGGAACCCTAGTTTCAAGATGATGTTGACAGTCAGTGTGGGAAGTAAAGCTAGGAAGATGTGGTTCAACTAGCCAAGTTTGCTGAGTCTCATAACTGATCTTGTAAACATTACTTGAGTTAAATCTGATGAAAGACAAGTCTGAGCCAAGATCTGTTAAACACTGTTTGGGTCTCAAGAAGTATTGTCTTACCTGGGGCTCCCCGAGGTGTTGTTGTGAGTTGAATTGAAACAGTGTTGGAACCAGAGGGGAATGTTGTTGTCTTCTGCCTTTGCAGATAAGACTGAAGGGCATTTTGCCAGGAGTCTGTGGGAAGAACCTAAATTGTATATAACCCTACATCATTTTAAAATGAAAAGTAAACATGCACAACCATAATATTTGCTTGTACTTGTCTCCTCCTTGATGGATGGAGAAAAATTGCTCTCTTGGCTGAGTTTACCAGCAATAAAATTCTGCAGTTACTCATCTTCATCCCAAGCCTGCAGTGAGTGAGAAAGGCCATCGCAATCTCCAGCCGTATTTGTCCTCATCACACCTGTGGGGAGCTTGGAGAGCCCTGGGGACTTGTATATCTGCCCAGTCCTGTGACGAATCAGGACTGGATGCAACTCCAGGGACCATGAGACTGAAATGGGAAAGATCTGCCTGGGGTGGGTGGTTGTGGAGTCTCGTTCACTGGAGACATTTAAGACCCACCTGGATGTGTTCCTGTGTGACTTGGTCTAGGTGATCCTGCTGTTGCAGGGGGATTGGACTAGATGATCTTTTGAGATCCCTTCCAATCCCTAATGATTCTATGATTCTATGTGCTTGTGTTGTTGGTGCGACAGAGATCTACTGGGATCACCTGGGAGAGGTGCTATGTGTTGGTTGTAGACCTGTGGACTTACGTGCACTCTCATGAGCAGCAGGGGTACAGCAAAGAAACTTAAACTGAGTGTTTCCATTGGTACAGCGACAATTAGCAGTAACTTTCTCTGCTGAGCAGTGATGACAAGGCAAACCTGTGCTTGTCTGGAGCAGAGATAAGGTCATCAGAGTGATCAGGATGCGGCTGGAGTGGGATGCTGGCCGAGGCAGGAAGGAGTGTGTGATTCAGATGCTGCTGCCTATCTCTATGGGTTGTACCCTGTCACGTGTCCTGGAATACCACACGCAAGACAGCAGTCACTTGGCCTGTCTGTCTCCTGTGCTCTACCTTCATCAGCTACAGAGGGAAGGAAAGCACAACGCTGTGTTAGTCACTTCAAGAAAGGGCTGTGTCTGCTTTGCGACTACAGAGAGAAGCAGTTCCCGATGGGAATTGGGCAGAGCTCCTCAGGGAAAAAGTGGTAATGAGGTGGAGGCCTGCTGAACAGGGAGCTTCAAACTGAAGAAGTGATGCCTCCTAGCTCTTCGCTATGCCTGAGGTCACAGAGATGAGTGATGGATTCATCCTGTTCCCTCATGCCTCATTTTACAGCTCCTTTTACCTCCCGTTCTTGGGGTTGTTAAGAGAAGCGCAAGTTGTTGGCCAGGCTGTGACAGCTGCTGCTGGTTGATGGTCCAGTTTGAGGAGGTGATGCTCACTTTAGTGGGGGTGCCAGAAGGAGTCTAGAAGTATCACAGAATCATTAGGGATTGGAAGGGACCTTGAAAGATCATCTAGTCCAATCCCTCTGACACAGCAGGATCACCTAGACCAAGCCACACAGGAACACATCCAGGCGGGTCTTAAACGTCTCCAGTGAAGGAGACCCCACAACCTCCTTGGGCAGCCTGTTCCAGTGCTCTGTCACACTCACTGTGAAGAAGTTCCTTCTCATGTTGATGTGGAACCTTCTATGTTCTAGCTTACAACCATTGCCCCTTGTCCTATCACTAGATGACACTGAGAAGAGCCTGGCTCCATCCTCCTGATAACCCACCCTTCAAATATTTATAGACATTAATGAGGTCGAGCTGGGGAGGAAAAGGCTGTTTCCCAGAAGTCGTGGGGGTTAAGCTGTATGTTTTGGAGACATGTTGTCAGGAGGCCTATCCGGTGTGCATCACATGGAACTCTCTCTCTCTCTGTGTTTGCAGAGCTGGGGAAGAAACACCAAGTCGTGACTGTGGTGGAGCCCTGCATGTCTACAAAAGTCCTGCTCTGAGTTTGTCCCACCAGCAAGAGTGTGTGACGTGAGAACTGGTACGTAAACGTGTTTCACAGGTGTGAGGGAGGGCTTTTCTGACAGTGGTGCCTTGCTTGTGGTTCTGTGCAAAAAAAATATCCTTTCTCTAAAGGGGGATGTACAGGGTGGTGGGATCACTGCCAAAGTGTGGTGCTTGCACCCAAAGGCCTTTGTGGGGAAGGGCTTCGCACAGAGAAGCTCCAAGTATTCAGAAGTCATTCTAGAACACAGTGTCAAGGCCCTAGACATGCAGTGTCAAACGGTGTGTGGTGTGACAGCACACACAAGCACACACAGAGAGGTGATGTGAGGGGTCGTGACAAACATCCTGATGAGAAATGCACATACGTGCATAGATACACACATACACACAGAGAGTACGGATCTAGGCACGTGGAAACAAAGATGCACACTGCATATATAGTATATGTGGTGGCATATGAGAGCTCGGAGGTGTGTGCACCAAATGTCTGTGTATACTATATATGGAAGGAAAGAATGCATATGCATTCATGTTCTCTCTTTTTTCTTTTTCTGTCTCTTCTGTCTCACTGTGGAGCTGTTGCAAAACTACCAGATTCTACCTCCCGGGGAGCCTTTCTGGCCAAGGTTTTACAAGCCAGCACCTGCTTTGCCTGCCTGACTTCTTTCTATATTTATTCCTCTGCACTCAGCTTTTGCCTTTGCCTGCAAAGTGGAGCTGTCACAAAGGTTTGTGCTAACTTTTGGCTGCACAGGGCTTCAGCTTGCGGATCCCAAGTATGCTGTGATGCACGTTGAGGCAGGAGACATATGTGTGTGCAGTTTCATGTGTGTCTGTGAGAATCTTGGTCCTTGCCATCTGCATTCTGTGGTGCTGCTGCAGTCCCTGTGTTATGTTGTGCAAGTTGTACTTTCTACCCCCCAAGACGTTTTTGTGAATCAAGTGTTCAGTCCTGTGTGTGTAGTGGCATTCAATTAAATGAGCCACTCCTGACCCAGTGGCCGATTGATAACGACTTATACTGCAGTACGGGAGGCTTGAGGTGAATTTTACTGCAAGGCTCCCAAGCACTTACTTTCCAGAGTTAGAACTGTGACACTGTTGTGTTGTAGGGACCTCCTGCTTAAGCTGTGGTTGGATGTGGATGTGTCCTTCCTCTGCTTCTCTGTGTGATTCTTTTGGTGTGGGTACTCTAAAGTAGAGGCACTGACCCTCCCCCAGCTCATGCTCAAGTCCTGATGTTTGAAGTGACCACAGTAACAAAACAGAAAATATAATGTCATTTCCACTGGGGACTGGTGGGAGATCCTCATCCCTGGGAATGTGAAGCTGGAGGAATAGCTGTGTGGTGGATCTCCCACCAGCAAATGTTGCTGAGAAGAGATATGTGCTTGTTACCAGTCTGATTGGTATGACTTGTACTTATTGAAAACCAGCCCTGGTCTGCTTGCCAGAAACTGGGAACTGGCTTGTCCTTGTGTGCTCAGGCCCCTGAACTCCTAGCCCCACTAACAGCCATATTCATTTCTGGAATGAGAGTCCTCCTGAGGTCATGAAGCCGTTAGTCCCAAGTTTCAACCCCAGGAGCCATAAAACGTACCCTGCCTGACCCCGATGGCAGAGGCTGTGCTAGCAGTCCACATTCCCCTGGGTTTCATTTCCCTGTCCCCACTAAGTGTGCCACTGCAGCCTGCATTCCTCTCCGGCTGGGTAAGGCTTTTGCCTCTTGAGCTGACACAGCTAATATTTCTCCCTCTGGCAGGGCAGTCGAAGTAGAGGCATTTAACTGTTGAGGAACACCTCAGTGTATTAGTGCTGCGGAAGCCCAGAGCAGTAAGGGTCTGAGATGGGGTTTCTGCTCTTCCTGGGCTCCTCCACTCTGCTTTTGTTCCCTTCCCTGACATATGTTATTCCCGACTTTGTCCTGTTGTTCGTTCTTGCAGAAAGCAATACCTTGGGAATTGTTTTCAGCACAATGCTGGAAAATGGAGTCCAAGTTCGTAAAACCTGACCCTTCTTACCCTGATTTCAGAGCATCCTGTACCACTGTGCTCAGAACACAGAAGCCGAGCACTACAGGGTTGTTTAGGTTGGAAAAGTTGTCTGAGATCATTGACTTAACCTAATACTGCCAGGATTCATGGCATTTGGTGAGGCTTTAGTGGGTTATTAGAAAAGCTGGAGAGCTGGTCCAAGTCCATAGCACGCTGGCGTTGCCCTGGTGTGTAACTTCGTGCCACTTGGACTGTTGGCTTTGTAACTACCAGTGTAATGGCCATGTGCTGGTGCTGTCTGGTAGGGTTTGTTTTTTCAGTGTTAGTGATGGGCCTCTAAGTTAAAAGTGCTTCTTACTCGAAAAGGCAGAAAGCTTTGTTTTTCTCTGAAGAAGAGCTTTGCAGATTTTCTGTCACCTGTGGTACTGGCGGGGCTAAACTTGTGCTACCAGGGGCCTCTGAGCTCTGTGTAGTTATTGGAGGCAATTGTACAGCCCCTGTGACTGCAGGATTTCAGCTCCTCCTGAAGCCTGTGCTTCAGTCTCAGTGAAAGCCAGGTGCGCTGCAATGTCGCCTTTTAACAGCTTGTTTTGGCCATACATGGGCAGAGTCAGCTCTGGAATTCCTCCCCTATAAATTCAATGGGATCTCAGGGGTGGTGCTGGGAAATCACTCTGGTTTGCTTGGATTGCCTCAGCAGCCTGTTCCCTTTGAAAATGCCCTGATTTGCACATTCCTGAGAGGCTGCCTGCTCTTTGAATTGATGGCAACAGCTACCAGGTGGTGGTCACCTCATGCTTTTAGGCATAGTCACCTCCCTGCTGTCCAGAGGTCAGCTGGCACAGCCAAGGCATGATGCCAGTAAG
The DNA here is from genome assembly GCA_013400115.1 of Rhinopomastus cyanomelas. Taxonomy (NCBI): domain Eukaryota; kingdom Metazoa; phylum Chordata; class Aves; order Bucerotiformes; family Rhinopomastidae; genus Rhinopomastus; species Rhinopomastus cyanomelas. The sequence continues at coordinate 37,808 of VXBP01004262.1, forward strand.
AGTGATGGTGTGAGTGTGTTGCTCCCATGTGCCAGTCGGATCCACAGGGACAGTTGTACCCCCTAAACGTAACTGTTCTCCCTTTTAAGCTTGTTGTCTGGACTTGAGCATTGACCCTGAAGCCTTTCTCTTGGGGTGAGGAAGCTGAGCACTCCCTGTTCCTGCCTGCCATGGGATGCTGTGTTGTGTGTCCAAGCAGGGATCGAGGGGTGCTGCTATCCGGGGCATCCCCGCAGGGAGGTTTTGCCTTATCCAAGCAGCATGTTCCCTTCTGCAGAGCTACGAGGATTGGGATATTTCTGTAAAACAAAATAAAATTCACTTATATTTTTACAATGCACCGGCTAGATGAACCAGATGGTGGGAGATTTCCCTGCCCTGAGTGAGCAGCTGGTGTGGGACCAGGCAGCAGGAACCCTCTAGGGAGGGACCAGTGGCTGAATCTTCCCTTTTGTGGTGCCCACTTAGTGCCACTACAACCATAGCCTGAATTCACCTGTTTGTCTTCAAAGATCACAAAAAAGTAGTTATAGGTGGTTTTCTGATAATGAGTTGAGAGACAAGAGGGAGGTTTGTTGTAAGGAATGATGGTCAATGGCCCCTGGAACTGCCTCCATTGCATCCTTGCGAGGGGACAGAGTAGTGTCACCCACTGAGCCAGGAGCCTCCAAGGCAAAGGTCAAGACAGTGATGCATGGCCCCGTGTCCAGGCTGTGTGTAGGTCAGTAATAGTGATATGCTGAGCTCAGGCTTCAGAGGGGCAAGTGATCCCTGTGCCAAAGCCAGGGAGAGAAGGGTGATTTTTTTTTTTTTGACATCCTTTGGAGTTTTGATCTCCATATTTGGAAATGTTTACCCATTGCTCTGATCTATTGCAAGGGAGGGGAGGTGACTCAGGGTCTGGTGGAAGCAGGATTCAAATTCCTCTAGTAAGGTTTTCCCCCCCCCCCCTTTCTTGTTTTGGAAGCTTGTTGTGGTCAGTTTTCAGTTCTCCCTTGCTCCTGGACCTTGTTCCAAATTCGATCTGCTTGAGAGGGAAGAGTGTTAGCGAAGGAGCTTGCCTGGATGCTGGTAAGTGCATCACTGCTGCTTTAGCAAGCAACTTGGGTTTGGTTTTTTTGTTTAGTCAGATGGATCGCATCAAAGTGTGTGCATGGCTGGTGGAGACAGCATGTGGATTGCCACTCAACAGCAGGGACCCAATGAAACCTTATGTAGCAGGGAAAGTTGCTGTATTGGATTGCTCTCAAAGGCAGTAAGTGTCTTCGGGCCTAGGTATAAAGATAATCTGGGCCAACTCCCATTCAGTCACGCTCTTCCTTCTGTCTCACTGGCTAGTTCAGCAAGGCAGCAGAGCCTTGGAGAGTTACACGAGTATGTGTGCATGTGGTCGGCGAGTCAAATGTAGCTCCAGTACGTGCCTCCTAAGCAAGAGTGTGTGTTTAAAAAGGTTGCAGAATATATGGGTATAGTTCTCTCAGTTGTTAATATTTAACTCTGTTTCATTAGGGACCTGAAGAAGTTTAGCTGCTGTAACTGGATGAAGGTTCAGTGTCTGTTTTTTCATGTTTTTCATTTAGTGTGAAGTGTTCAGTCTGTCTGATACTGCATCTGGCTGCTTCTTTCTTTTTTTCCCCTTTCCTTTCTCTTTCCTGAAAGGAAGCTGCAGTTCATCCAGATAGTGACTGGTGTGGGGGGAAACATGGAAGATGCTCTGCTTCCTGTTTTATTCATGGCAGCTAAAACTATGCTGGGGAATCTGGAGCAGAGATCCACCATCCCGCATTCCTCTTGTCATTTGGAGCATGTAACGTGTACAGAGTGCTTTTAACTCTGCTCTCAGGGTTGCATAGCAGCAGTCTCATGCTTTAGACAGAAAGGACTGCGCTTTGTCCTTTTACTTGGGAAGGGTTTTTGGTGAAAAACCCTTTAGTTCTACTGCTGGTCAGTGCTGCTTGGATCTTCCTGGCTGTTTTATTTCTTTTAAAATACAGTTAAAACCTGACATTACCATACTTGCTCTGTTTTAAAATTTAAGAACTTTCTAAGAAAGTTAAGTATCTTGTTGGTTTTCTTTTGCCCTTTTAAGTAAGGATTAATACTCTGAGTTGTGGTTTTTCAGAGATAAGGAGTCACAGCAGGTCCTTGAGGTGCAAAAGCAGCTTGGCTGTTTTGAGTAAGGGAAAATACTTGGCTTTGTTTGTGTGAGGATGGGATGTGAGCTAGAAACCACTTGGCCCCAAAAGGTGATGAAGGTGCAGTTGGAGCCTAGTCCTTCCTGCAAAATGGAAGTTTGCAGACTTCAGCTGCATTTTTATCCTTGTTGTCTCAACAGACTGCATGTGTTAATGCAGCTTTTGGAGTCAGGACTCATCTGGGCTGGACTTGTTACCTTTACAAAGGAAAGAACTGCTTTCCTGAAGAGAAAGGCAAGAGCAGAGGATGTATGTGATGAGTTGGAAAACAGGGTGCTGGGGTAACATACAGAGCTGCTGTGGCACCTGAAGCCCCGATCCATCCACTTGCCAGGGAACAACCTGTCATCTGTCACATGTGATGGGGCCAGGCTGTGGAAGGCAGTGAGCCAGTGGTCTGTGTTGCTCACTGTGCGCTGAGCTTTGCCTTTGCGTGTGCATGCATGGGCCCCACGCAACAGGTGATGCCTCCATCTCTGTGCAGCACCTCCCCTGCTCAGTCATGCCCTGGACAGCCTCTGCTTATGGTGGTGCTTGGATGTGGTACCTCCAGCCTATGCCAGCTGCCTGTGGCCAAGCTTGATGTTCCAGAGACAGCATGATGGGACTAGAAATTATGTTCTATCCCCCTTGCAGTCTCTCCCTTTCCTGCTCGCTAGGGCAGGCTGCTCACAAGACAAGAATGAACAGTGCCTGTTTGCCATAAGCCAGGGGTCCGTGCAGTGCTACTCCAGCATATTTGGGGAAGCGTTTTGGGGCCGTTCATCTTGACGTGTCAATCCTTCTCTGTGCAATGTCTCATCGCTGCGAGGATGTGACTTGAGATCTGAATGGACTGTGAAGGATGAGCTTCCTACAAGCTGCCTGTGTCCTCCCAGAGGAGTGCCATGACCACAGACTGCTAGGACTCTTCATCTGGTATTTCTCCAGGACATGGGCAGATCCGGTGATCATTGACACTAACCAGGATTCACTGTGTATTTGCTTTTGCTGTAGGAATGGAGCCATTAAGAGGTGACCTGTAAATTAATACAGTTGCCTAAAGATTTTTTCCTCCTGTGGCCTGGAACCCTGTAAACACTTAAGCCTGAGAAGCTTTCCATGGTGCTGCACCTTGAGTGTGCTCGGAGAGCTCTGCGCTTGCCTTTGTTAAGCTTCTCTTGATCGCTTCTAGTGATGTATTAAATACAGAGGATTTGCTTTAGCTCCTGTGTAAGGAGGATTGGTTCACAGCCTGTCCTTCATCCTTGCTGCTGCACTGATCAATACTGGGCTGGCCACACAGAATGTGATGAAGTGATGACACAGTCGCTCTGTGACTCAGGTGCTGTGAGGGGACTTAGCATGTTCTAAGGGCTGGGAATACGTGCTCCACATCAGGTAAGAGAAGCTGCTCCAGATGGCATGGGGCTAGCATATATGGGAACAGAAGGGATGAAGGCAAGACCCAGGATGTGAGTCTAGATGGCTCTATGCATCTGATCCTTTACTTTTTTTTACACGAGGATTTTAGAGCCACTAAACACTAAGTCATGGCTGCAGGCTGAGCTGAGCTGTATTAGCCCGATGTGCGGGTATAGATCTGGGAAAAGCACAAATGTCTGGATTCCACGTGACACTTCATGTTCAGCTCCTGCAGACAGGCGGGTGCTTTGCAGCCTTGTGCCAAGCAGTGCTGTGAAACCTGTCTCACTTACTCTAATAAAATAATTTTCCAAACATCAAATATTTCTGCATTGGTTGCTTAAAGGTAAACAGAGTTGTATTGAGTGCTTCATAAAATTGATATCTGCTGCTGGTGACATGATCCCAACACGTACTGTTACTTGAGGCATTTCCACATGGCACTTTACCTAAATGTCCTGCTGCTGCTTCCAAGGACCTGAGCAGAGTGTGGGGCTTTTAAGAAACGTCTGTTATTAGCTTGATAATGCGTGTTCCTGTGTAACAGCTGTTGCAAGCAGCAGGAAGTCTCACTCGCAGCCTAATTCTTCAGTCAACTTTGGCAGGGGAATTTGCTCCTGTGAACTAGGTATTTGCATTTGGGATGAGATCTCCCAAATGAGAACTGTTTGCCTCCCGTTAGCCTGTCAGCTCAGTGGTTAGCGTGTCGGCAGAATGGTTATCGTGTCAGCTCAACAGTTAGCATGTCTGCGACGGGGAAACAAGTTGCTGTTGTTACTTTATCTCACCATCTTCTATTAGTTAACTGTGTGTAAGGCTCCTGGGGTGCTCATTGCTTAACGTGGGGGAATGGCTACATTTTAAGGAAGCATCAGGTCTTGAAAGTCTGGCTGCCTGTGGTGAGGAAGGAGTCCTTGTGCTGTGCTGTCTCACACCCCTACTGCGAAAATACCACAGGGACAAGTTCCAGTGAAGCTGCCCATTTTTGGCAGCCACTTTCCTCCTTGTTCTTCAGGTAAATCCCTCTTCAACTCTGTTAGCCATTCCCTCTTCCTCCCCGAAAAGTCATTATCATCCCCTGAAATTAAGGGAAAAGACAGGGGGAGGGAATAAATGGATGTTAAGAAGTAGAAAACAATCAATTAAATAGTACATAGCATGTAATTTTCCTTGGAAACTTACCATGAAATTGAGGAGCACTTTAACAACTAGTAATTTAAATTGCATTTGAACACTGCTAATGGGTTGTTTGCATGGGAATTTCGGTCATTTCACAGCAGGTCGTTGCCTTTAGTACCCCTTCATTCGGTTTGAAAAAAATAAATAAAGTCTCCTAATGAGGAAGATGCTGTAGACAACTGGTCCAACTGTTGCTAGTAAAAGGTGATACCATGGAAATTCTGCAAGGCTCTGTTACCTTCAGAGTCATTTACCTCCTTAGCTCTTCTTCTGTTAAATTAGTGGGAATTTGTTGCTTTTTATCTAAAAGAAGCTGGCTGTTGCTAAAAGGTAGGGAAATAACATTACCCCACCAGTTAACAAACACGATGGAGACAGAGTGGCTGAAGAGGTTCTTCCAGGCTCATGGGGTTGGGGTTTGTAGCCATGGGACCAACCTGGGAATGCAGCCTATGGCTGTGTCTTTTTCACCTCAAACAAATTGCAGTAAGATTTGGGATCTGATCCTGGCTTGCTTCATCCAAACAGAGCTGCTGATCAGCTGTAGCTGCGGGCTGTTTTTACTTAACCTATTAGTCTTATTTTTCAACTGTTTAATGCTGTCCTCTACCAGTATTTTACTTACAAAATGCCAGCGGTTTTCAGCACAAGGCAATATCAGCCTATTCATGTGCTATTTTGCTGCTGATTGCACTGAGAACAGACGCTATAGGAAGGGAAACGCAAGTTACTTGTCGCCTGTTGCTGAATGAACATTTTCAGAGCAGGGATTTTGCAAATCCGTGGGCATGCTCAGCATATGGAAGGGGGTTCCAGTATCAAAACAAATCTGGCCTCCTGTTTCTGGATGTGTAGGTTGTTTCTTAGAAGATGGAACCTTTAAAATCTGTCCCTGCAAACATGACTGCTAAATCCTGCTATTTCTAGAGACGTGAGGCAGCTGTCTGCTCTGAGATAAGCTATAAAAAGGCAGTATTTTCCCAAAATGACTTTTTTAACTGTACCTGCTAGACAGCTCGGCCAGCAGGAGTTCACCAGGAGCATTGCCGCTGCTGCCCTTCTGTGCACAGGGTGCTGAGCAATGTAGAAACTTCTGGGCAAGTTTCCAGGGCCAGTGTTAAGCACCAGCTCCTCACTCGTTCCATCTCCTGAAATGCTGCTACACAGAAAAGTGCATTCGTAGAGGAAAGAGGTACCTGTGGGTTTGATTTGTTCTGAAATGATCTGCTTTCTAGGTGACGTCTTGCTTCTCAGCTTTTGTTCTTACTTTTCACTGTGTCTGGCTTGTGCCAACTTACTGACAGTCATCCTTAATCACAAGGAGGTTTGAACAGCTCTCCAGATGATTTACTTGTGGTGTTGGTGTTCACTGTGTAGTCTAGGAGTAGCTGGTGAGTTCAGATGAAACCAGTAACAAAACCTGTAATTTTTACAAAGGGTCTGGATGAGGGTTCTGATAGCAGAATGATATTATCACTTTTGTTTCCTGATACACGTTCTGCCCACAGTGCTTTGTTTGTTATCAGCTAATTCTCCACCAAGATGTACGAATGTAAGAGAACTACATCAGATAACCTTCCAGAGGCTGTTAAGAATGTGGAGACAGATTAGGATGTGGCTTTTCAGCACACTTCCAGTGACAAATTTCTGAAAGCTGGGAAGGCTCTGGAGATGGGTGTTCTAGAGTGACTGAAGTGATGTTCTCATGTAGGCAAGGGACTGGTCTGCATGTGGAGGTAGTGGGTCCTCATGGTGGAGGCCTGTGGGGGGCCAGAGAGCAGCAACCTGGCACATTAGGAAACCTCAGCCTACTCAAGTTCTTATGAGATAAGGAACTCCTATGAGATAAGGTGATGGCATCAAGTCTGTCAGCTGTCTAGCAAGTACTTTTGCCCTTGTTCTATTTTTGGGATTTTTTTTTTTGCCTTTTTTTGGTTGAATGAGCATTTCACCACATTGATTCCTGAGAAGTGTTCCTCCTACCATGCACATCCTCCATCGTGCATGGGTATTGGTTGCCAAACAGCCAGCCCGTTTGAGGCATTGGCTCAGCCCTGACATGGACGAGGCTTTTTGCTTTCACTTGTTTTTATCTTTGGAGTATGGGCTGCCTCTTAGTGACCACTCAGTGCCCTGTGTGTTGTGGGTAAACTTTTCTTCAAAACCTTTTTCTTTCCTTAGTTCAGCTTTCTGTTTCAACAGCCCATGTGTGTCTTTTCCAACCCCCTTCCAAAGGCAGATGCACCCTCAGCTGGGGGAAGTCGGTGGAGATTTATTTGATAGGTGCTTCCACAGCAAATCACCCATGTTGGTCTGCTTGTCCAGAAACCCTCTGAAAACTGAATGGGGGCATGCAGTGAGCTATTTCTGGCTATGTTTTTGTCTTGCAGTGCTCCCACAAGCTCCTCTACAGGGTGAGGGTCTGAGCTTATGGGTGAGCAGAGCTAGTAAAGGCCCTTTTTTTTCCTCAGCTCCCTTTCTCAACTATCATTTGAAGAATGCTGGTAAATTTAAGGGATAACCTTGTAACTGAGAGATAAGGAAGAAAGTCTTACGGGTAGATTAGTTTGCATTGGAGAGAAGTCAAACACTGAGAGAGCTCTGTGAAGGGAGCCCAGTCTGAGCTACCCTGAAACACTGAGTCTGCTTGTTCATCATTTACCTGCCCTGTAAATGTCTACTACTCTTTACAAGTGGAGATGAAGACAATGCTTGTACTAAAGAGTCTGTAATCCAGGGCATAAAAACACACTCTTGATGGCTGGGAAGGCACTGCAAGGATGATTACTGGAGATAGAAATCCAGAAAAAGCAGATTCCTAGAAGAAAAGCACTTATGAGATGGGAGTTGTGGGTGATGAGAAGAGTGTTTTAAGGTGCTGGGAGGAATGGAATAGACAGAGGAAGGCAACTTGGTATGAAAGGAGGTGAGAAGACCTGAAAGGAAAGAAAGGTTGAAGGGGAGGGTTAGAAAGTGAGAAAAGTAGGAGGAGGAAAAAAAGAGCAGCGAGTCAGTTGTGGGAGGGAATGCTGTAGATGAGAGTTGAGATGACCTTAACATCTCTTCCTTGTATGTTAAAGGCTGCCCTGTAACTCAGCTACTTCAATTAGTCATCTCCCAGTGTATGAAGTACCAATTTCTTCTCTGAATGGAAAATCCTGAGTGCTGGAAGATCTCATGACTGGACTCAAATGCGCTGGTGTGGTGCTGGGTGGTTACATGTTGTATGATCTGCACGAGTTCAGGCTATACTTCAGTGACAACTGATGGGGTATTGGGTAGGATCAGGGGCTAATGCAGTGCCATACCTGCTCACCAGTGAAAAAGCAGTAGTCTTTGCACTGGCATACCAGTACCTTCCGTGGAATTGAGCTGGTTCCTATGTATGTAGCTTTCGGTTCCCTAAAAAGACCTTGGCACTTCCACCGCTTCCTTAGGGTTTTTTTTTTTTTTATCCTGAAGCAGTTGAGGAAGCATTTGCTTTCACCAGCTTTATTTCCTTTCTCTTTTATTTTTTTCTCCCTGCTGTTTTGGAAGTGGTTGTTCCTGATGTTTGGCATTTATACACTGGCAAGTGCTTGTAGACTGGAAAGTCCATAGAGTTCTGGAACAGCAGTAGTAGCTTTAACTAGACTCATTCCCCATTTTGATCCCACTCCAGCCTGCTTATCTTTTTTAGAGGCCATGTCTGATCCCCATCTGTTTTTTGGGTCTCCTTTCACTGCTGATACCTCCTGTATCTTCTTTCTGATTCCATGTTTTCTCTCCAAAGCAGTCCACTGTCCTTCTAGTCCTTTCCTAATTACCCGTTAACTAGACACAACATCTCTGTAGCCGGTAAAAGGTGGGGGACATAAAGGGCATCTCTTCTGGAGTTCAGTCCATCTACTGTTGTTGCTCGCTGTTCCAGGAGAAAAACCTGAGTCTAGAACATTTGAAATTGCCCATTATCTCGGCTCATTTCTTGCAGTCTATAATTTGGGGGTGGGGAACTGAGGGGAAGAGGAGGCGAGTCACTCTAAAAATGACTCATGCCACCATAGATCAATACAAAATGTTCCATTATATTTTCACTGCTGAAAATGACTCCCCTCTTGCACCCCCCCTTTCTGTGTGATGCTTCAGAGGCCGATTGGCTGGACCTCGTGGTGGTGTCTCTGTGTGTGTATAGGTCACTGGCATAGCCAGCCCAGCAAAGGGTGCTTTACATTTTGGTTCAGTCCTTACTTTCTGGGCAGGCTGAGGTTGAACATGGTAGAGATGACTTGCTTTCAGAGGGGAAGGAGATTCCTGGCTTCTCTTAGGGGGTTTCATGTCACTTGAAGCATAAAGCAGACCTTTTTAACCAGAGGAGGCACTCCTAGCTTTTGTCTTTGGGAAGTAGCCCAATGAATGTGCCAGACTTAAGGACTAGATAATCTTTTGAGGTCACTTCCAACCCCTAGTGTTCTGTAATATAAGGAGACATAATGGAAAATATTGTGGGATACCTGCCAACAATGCCTTTGGGCTGTGTCACCTATCACTGTCTTGGACTGAAAAGATCAGTATTGAGACCAATCTTGTTTAACGTCTTTATCCGTCATCTGGTTGAGGGGATTGAATGCACCCTCTGCAAGTTTGCGGATGACACCATGTTGGTCTGGTTGAGGGTAGGAAAACTCTACAGAGAGACCTGTATAGGCTCGATTGATGGGCCAAAGTCAATTCAATGACGTTTAACAAGAGCAAGTGCCAGGTCCCACATTTTGGTCCTCAAGCAACCAAGAGCAACACTGAAGACTTGGGAAGGAGTGGCTGGAGAACTCCTCGGTGGAGAAGGATGTGCAGGTGTTGACTGACAGCTGGCTGAACATAAGCCAGCGGTGTGCCCAGGTAGCCAAGAAGGCCAACAGCAGTTATCAGAAATAGTGTGGCCAGCAGAGCTAGAGAAGTGATTGTCCCTCTGTACTCAGTACTAGTAAGACCTCATCTCAAATATTGTGTTCAGTTTTGGGCACCTCAATACAAGAAGGACAGTGAGATACTGAAGTGTGTTTGAAGAAGAGCAATGAACCTAGTGAAGAGTCTGGAGAACAAGTCTTATGAGCAGTGACTGAGGGAACTGGGGTTGTTTAGTCTGGAGGGGAGACCTTACAATTCTCTACAACTACCTCAGAGGAGGTTGTAGAGAGGTGGGGGTTGGTCTCTTCTTCCAAGTCATTAGCAAGCAAACAATTGGAAATGGTCTCAAGCTGTGCCAGGGGAGCTTTAGGTTTGATGCTAGGAAAAGTTTATTCACTGGAAGAGTAGTGAGGTACTGGAACAGGCTGCCTGCAGAGTTGATGGAATTGCTGTCTCTGAAGATCTTCAGAAAATGGGTAGATCTGGTGTTTGAAAACATGGTTTAGTGAAGATGGTGGTGTTGGGTTGATGGTCAGATGCGATGATCTTACAGGTCTCTTCCAACCTTAATGATTCTAAGATGTTTCAGTGGTGTGTCCTTGCTGATATTTCTTGCTGTTTGCAGTGATGGGATGGAGACAGAGATGCTGGACTTTCGTAGGTCTGCGGAGGTTCACACAATTGAGTTTTAAAGCAGAGATACTACCTCCATTTACTAACCAGTAAGGGGAGGAGGCTAAGGGATTTGCCCAAAGCTATACAGATGTGCCCGGATGCACGTAAGCGTTTGTATGTTTGTGTGTGTATGCATAAATAGGGCAAAGCCAAGAACTGATCCAGGTTGTCTTGACTCCCTTTGTTTTGTGCTTCCTGGAATCCTCAGGGGCACCTTTATGGGCAGCTCTGCTGTAGCAGCTAGTTATAACTCTGTGCACAGGAGGGTGCTTTCCTCTGGGGCTTTTTCCATCAGGTAGAACCTGTCCACTGCTCTCCTCTGGTATGGCAAGTGCTGTGTCTATGAATCGGATGGGAAATACCGATTGACTGACCTCAATGGCTTCTTCAAAAGGCTGCAGAGTATTTCCAGTTACAGCACATCTTCCACTCCAGCAATTGAGACCTTGATCATAATGCTGTGGTAAACAAACCCCTTCACCAACAGATGGGGTTTTACTGGGATGAACTCAACTTGCGAGGGAGTTGTCAGAGTTTGTGAGCACACATGCAGAAGTTGTGTTACCTGTTAGTGCAGATGGCACCAATGAAACCTTCTGCTTCATCCTGCCACAGGAGAGGTCTTGAAGGAGTCAAGTTCTGCATTACTGCGTGGCATGATGGAAGGGGCAGGATCCAGGATGCCTAGAAGTCCTTGGTGAGCTGTCTAGAGAACTACTGTCACAGAAACCGGTGCAGGGTGCACACAAATACATTTACAGAGCAAATAAAGATGTGAGAGAAAAAAGGAAAAGCCTCAAAGTGGCTTTGGGTGGTTTTTAAGTGGTAAAACTGAGACATTCGTAAGCATATGCACTTAATGTCTATTTAAACCAAAACTTCTTTAATATCAGCTCCTATGGAAGAGCTTTCCTGGTGGGTCTTTTGCATCTCTAACTGCCTGCACTGCCAGGGTGTGCAGAGGGATGTCTCTGAAAGTGCTGGGCTCAGTGCTTTTGGTTAAGGTCATTAGGTGTTTGCAAAGGGCGATGTTCCTGGCTTGCTTCCTACTCCCCTGTGATGTAGGAATTAAAAAGTGGTAAATTCATATGAAAACTCACCCATTTGGATCATGAGGGTCTGATGCCTGATGGTGTAAGTTTTGGTGGATCATCCTTTGGCATTGAGTGGGTATTTGGATAATAGTAGGTTTAAGGGCATACAGCAGCTGAGCAGGATAGGTACAGCACGCTGGCATTTCTCAGAACTTCAGATAAGACATGGAGATGTTATTTAATTATGGTGAAATAGGTGTAGAATGGGCCAAAGGGATTTTCTTCCACTTGAGCTGTATGTGCTGTGCCTGCGAGCAGGCTCCTGCCTCTCAGCAGCTCTTCTGGTGAAAGCCCATGAAGCTGTCAGGGTATGGGGTATGTGGTAGAACAGACAGTGACAAAGTATTTGTGGGCATGACCTGCCCATTAAAGCTCCACAAGGTCTTACATCGGTATGGATGTCATACCAGCAGCCTGCTGTGGATGCAATGCTGTTTGTGTAGATTTAAAAGAAAAAAAAAAAGCCTGAGGATATTTAAGAGCACTGTGCTGAGCAGTGATGGGGCACCTGCTCAGAACATCCTTGCTGAGCTTAGAAGAACACAGTGAGGGCTGCCATTGCCTTCTTAGTTACAGCACTGACCTGGGGCTTTCTGCTGGTGCTGGAACATGTCGAGGTACGCTTCTTCCCTTTTCTACTTTTAATTTTTCCATTTTAAAAACACCACTGAAGTGCCTCTGATGCTTTGGCAGCAGTTGCTTTGATTAGCAGTGCTGTCCATACGCTTGTTGAGGGCTTCTTTGCTGGTTTGATACCAATTCCACAAGCAGTAGACTAGCTATAAGGAATGATCTGCGGGACCTGCCTCAATGGGGTGACACCATACATGAGCTCAGTGGTGCACGAACCGAGCTCGGTCCACTGCAGGTGTTGAGTGGCAAAGCATGGTACCTCACAGCCTGCTCTGTCAAGAGCTGTTCTTGTCTGTTCTTCTCTGACTACAAAGGACCTATGTTGAACTCACAATTCAAGCTTTGAAAGCTTGACATCGACATGATGTTCCTTCCCGAGCCATAGCTGCTGGATCTCTCAGCGCAGTTCTTTTGTTGCTTCCAAGTGCTGGGATTAATGTGGTGCAAAGTCCAAAATGTTTGAACAAGCTTCAGTCTCTGTGTAGTATCTTTTTTTTTTTTTTTTTTCCTCTAGACAAACAGGCGGAGATGCTCAGCCCTCCCTCCCTGCTTTCCTTCCTCATCCCAGCCTTGAGCCTATCCAGCTATTGTAGATTGCTCTTGTCATGCAGTAGTGTATCACGTTTGTCCCCTGAGACCACACCAGTCATTGCTGATTTGTCTCCAAATCATTGTCCTTGCTGTCCTGAATAATACCCACAGTAAGCAGGTGGAGCTGATACGATCGCTTCCAACGCAGCTGACGACAACTGGGTCAGATCCTTTCTCAGTGTTTCCTGCCAGAGAAGAAAATAAAGCACACGTGAAGGCAAAACACATGAGTTTTCCCCTTTGTCTCCCCTCCCCAGCTGCCAAAGCATGGTTTCCTCAACAACAAAAAAGAAGTCTCAGCCAATCTGTTTCAAGGAAGAGGCTGATTTTCTCAGAGTCAACATTTCCAGTCTGACAAGCTTTAAAAAAGGAGGGGGGTGTGGGGGGAAAAGCCAAAAGGGCAGAGAAGGCTGTATGTGGTCTGGCAGGCAGCCAGGCAAGGAGTGCTCTTTGGGGTTATTATTAGGCAGATAACTGTATCAAGAGCTTAAACATCAACCTGGTTCTGAAGACTGCGGCGTTCTGTTTGAAATGCTGATGCGTGCTCTATGCTCATGAGAAAATGGGTTGTACTGCCTCAGCCCACTTTTATTTCTTAATTCTTGTTTCATTTCTCCTCTGCAACAACCGGGTGCCAGTAGGGCACCTGGGAAATCATTAGAGGAGCTCCACTGAGTCCACTGAGATCTGTAGCTAGTTTGGAGCTTGCAAATCTTTTTCCATTCTTACGGGCGGCTCTTTGTTCCTGCGTCTAAGAGGAACTGTATCTGGGGAACAGTGCATGTCAGGTGGAGGTGTCCCTGAGTGAGATGGACTGATCTGAAGATCTTCTCACCCCTTTTCAAGACCGCTCTCAGCAAAGGGAGAGTGAGTTTTGAGGCCTGTTGGTTCTGCTTCAGAATGTGTGGGCACAGGGGATGCTCAGGGGTGTGAGGAAATCCTGTCACCAGCACTTCTGTGTGCTGTGGCAGAGGGGACATATGGGGAGATGGGAGGGACAGACTTTTGATGATCCTTGAGAATCGAGATGTAGCACTTGACACACTTGAGGAGCAGGAGCCAGTGAAGAGATGCACGGGGCAGCGTGACCAGTCAGAGCTGCCGGCTGGGAAGTTTCTTCTCGAGGGCTTCAAGACCAGCAGAAGAATGTCTGTTTGTAACGCTGCTAGATTCCGTGTATCTGTCTGTGTTCCCATCGGTAGACGGTATGTGCAAGGCTATATATAAGTGCTATGGTGGCTGGTATTTTGGCTGATACACTCACAGTTTTGTGCCACATTGAGAGATTTAAAAATATCTCCCTGTTCCAGTAACATCTATACCCTGGCAGATGTCATCCAGCGTGGGGAGTGGCTTCCGAAAAGGGAGCACAACGTTATTACTATGAGCCCTAGTTGTCGATTAGGTTATTTATTGCTTCACTGCCGCCACAAGACATGTGAGGTGCGTTCTTTCTGCCTGTCAGAGTTTTTCACACATGCAGGCAGGCAGCATCTGTCACTCCTCCGTGCAAGTCACTAGCTTTCATTCTCAATGAACTTTCTTTCCAGCTGGAAGGAAGGCAAAATAAAAGCATTGGGACTGCATGGAGCTGATGAGCAAGGAGTCCATTAACAATTATTTACCTTGGAGCTGTGCCTCTGAGGGCTCTCTTGAATTTGGGTTCTACGTGGCCAAGACACAGTCACCTCATGCTTGGTGGTGTTTTATTTCAAGGCGGGTTTGTTGACGTGTTGTGTCAGGCCTTGTGGAAGCCTGGTATGAATCAGACCTGTCTTGGTTGCACGAGACAAGAGTAAGATGGGAAACAAATGAGAAATTACTTGCTCAGGACTTTCTTTTGGGAGTAGCAGCTGAGGACCTGACATGCTGTCTCATACATAGGACCTGTCAGTGTGGGCGAGTCCCATTTTTGTGTGTTCTTGAAGAGCTGTGGGGTTCTTGTGGTGGTTGCAAGGCAATGTCTGTGCCAGGCACACTCAGAGGCTGAGCGCTAGTGTTATCACTTATGCACACAGGGGTAACTCTCCATTGCTCTTACCCTGGACTGGGATTGGGTGGAGTCTTTCAGACTGAAAGGGCTGGAGAACATGTTGAGGTTTTTACCTCCATTGCAGAGAGTTCCTGGTCACTCCTGAACTTTGATTTGGTCCATTGTTCTGGGTTGCCTTGGAAGGTATCAGTGCTCTGTTAAGGTCCTGCTCTGTGTTCCTAGTCTGAGCCCAGCAGCTGTGCCCACGTTTCCTGCCCAGTCTGGCTGTGGCTTGGTAGGGTGTTGTCAATACTGGCCAGGCATCTTTGTCTGTGCAGAATTGTGCTGTTATTGATGGAACGTTTGCTGTGGAGTCTGGAGTGTAGCCTGTGTCTCCATTGGACTGGCCTAGTGAGCCGCCATTGCCATGATGCTGATGCTTAGGGGCAATTTCTTCCCATTCAAGCACTGCTCAAGAGCAGGAGATTATTGTGGATTTACGCTCACTGGAGGCACAAGGGACTGTCATATCCGGACCAAGGTATAACCTCAGCTTTTTCTATCACTTTGTTCAGTCAGTCGTTAACGTCAGAAGCAGAGGGATGTTCGCAGGGTTTTTCTGTAGATGTCCTGTTTCTTGCATCTATCCCACAACTCTGTCCCAGATCCACTCACTCTTACCAGGCCAACGTACAAAAGAGACAGTTCCAATGAGATTAAGCCTGGTACATCTCTCTAACCTAGAGATGGGCCTTCAGTGTTTTTTTGATAGGAGAGGAGTGGGATCTTGTGATGTAGGGGGGGATTTGTTTTACAGCAGTGACACTGGGTCCATCCAGCCCAGGGTCTACCTCTTCCCAGGGCCAGCATCACATGAAGCTAATGAGTACCCACATCGCTGCAGAGGCTTGGTTGCAGTGAGCCCTGACCTTGCATGACGCCCTTCCCACTCTGACCTTGCAAAATCCCTGAGGATCCACAGCATGGCCCTACCAGCGGATGAAAACCAAAATACATAGAAAGCTTTAGCCGTGCGGGTGTGTGCTGGGAGAACACTGGGAGGGGGGTGGAAAAATAGCTCCGGTGTCACTGGGTGCCAGGAAGCAGCCCAGCATCGGGGTGAAAGATGAGCAGGGCCTGGCTGTGGAGGGGTCAGAGGAGCTGGCAGCCCCGGCGTGGCGGCACATTCTGTACATTCTGCAACCCTGTAGCATGCGGGGCTGCCCGGCTGCCTTTTTTTGTGCTGCCAAACATGCACCAGGGCTGATATTTCGTTACTCCAACACCCGCTAGGTCCCTCTTTCTGACTCTGTTTTTTTTATTCCTCCCTCTATACTTTTAACTGAGGTGCACTTGTTTATTCATTGGGGCTCTAGAGCCTATAAACAGGATGTGTCTGTGTTTCCTTTCAGCCCAGTAACACTAAACTGCTTTGAGTGCAGATAACACGTTAGTAACCCTCCTCCTGGCTCTTTGAGCCTTGGGTCAGTCACAGCTCTCCAGATGAGATAGCATGTGCCCATATACATGTATATTTATATATATCTGCGTAATTGTCTCATCTGTGGATGTTGGCCAGTGTGAACCAGTACACGTTGCTGAGAAGGAAGTTAAGGACATGATTCTATGTCTTAGGCTGGGGGCTGTAATGAGACACTGGATCCTGCATTTACATTTTGTAAAAACAAGCTGTTGTGTAAAGATGTGTGAAACCTTGAGGAGGAATTTTATGCCCTTTTTTTTCTTTTAAGTGGTGCTTCCTAAAGATTTTCTTAGTATGCTGGAGTGCTGGATACTAAGAGCCTTGATGTTGAAATTGGATTAACTGGTGCTTGTAATGCTGACTGCAATTTTAAAGGGGAGAAAATGAAAAGAAAAGAATAACTGACACTGTATTTTCCAGAAATTGTCTCCCATCAGAAGGACACTATTTAGTCTGTGTGAAAGCAGAGAGAATAAAGGTCATTCTTCTGAAGCAGTTTTTGATATGGGATCTTGCCATCACAAATAATAGTAATGAGCAAAATGGGTTTTAATTTGAGCCGTTCAGTGTCTTATCTTTAATGTTCAAGACGTTCAGTGTTTTCTGTTGGTGGTGACCTTGTTGTAAGCTCTGCCCTCTATCAAGTCTTTTATAGGCCCTGCTATAAAATTTTCCTTTAATACCTAATCCCTCATTTAAAAGAATCTTAAGGTTCTGGCCCTCGTTGTATAGGAAAGCCTTGGGAAAAGGTCTCTCTATACAGAGGGCCAATAGGGGGGAGTTTTTATTCAGTTAAATGTTAAGCCAGTTGTACCCACTTTGAGGCCAGACTGATGATTTTTGAGCACTTGAGGTTGGAAAGCAGGTCTATGGAAGAGAAGTGAATGATGTCTGATTCTTCTTCGGTCACTGTGCCTTTAGTTCAGGGGAATTGTCAGCAAGGGCTTGTGCTGTTGTAAAGGTTTTAAGCTTCTACGCACCACTTTAACTGGGTTGTCAGATCAACACAACACGTCGTTTATGGAGACATACTCTGGATCTGTTACTGAGCTGTGATTCAGAATAGCTATTAAGGAACAAGTTGTTCTGCCACAGCTCTTCTGTGAGCGCTTCATATGCATGCTACTCCATTCCAGAATGAACATGTCTTTTTTGATTCAGTTCAGGCTATTTTGGAAGAAGGATTACGCTAGAATAGAAAGGAAAATGCTCTGCTTTTCCTGAAATAAGATGATCTGCGTTGGGCATCTTTTCTGTAGGTTCTGTCTGAAGACAGCACTTACCTAGGCCAGCAGAACCCAAGCCCTACAGCTGGCCCTGAAATTTTTGCGTAACATGGAGTCCTTAGGAGATCAGCTGTTTTCTATAAAAAGCGGGATGATGCTGGTTTTAAGAAAGGGGTCAGCATGTTTGCCTCCTGTGCCCTGGCTTGGCACTGTGTCCTTTTGTATGAGCAGGCTGAGTGAGTGATGGGCCGTACTCGTGCACAGTTGCATAAGGGTTTGACACAAATTGATGGGGTGATGAAGCTGATGTCCCACCTGACATACAGATGCCATTTAAATAAAGATGTTCTCCTGATCCCAAAAGCATTTACCCATCACAAGGGTTGGCAGCACTGGGTAATATTTAAGCTGTTTTGCTTAGCTCATGGAAAATAGGAGTGGATTTCAGTGCAGCCTTTCTGGGCGGGCAGTATGACACTGCAGGTGGTCAGGGGCCTCTTGGTCAGTGAGGAGCCCTTGTGGCTAGGCAGTGCTGGCGGAGTGGATGATGCTCTGCAGCAAAGCCTGAGCTTGTGAATTGGCCTGTCTGTATGGACTGCCGGGGAGCAAGGGAAGTTGAGACTGGGTTTTGCTTTCCCATGGTGCTGTGTAACCCCTCCTTGCCTCACATTTAGTGTGGTGTTCCCCACCTGCCATTGCTCCTCTGGTAACATACTTTCGTCCTCCATCTCACATTTCTCAGGAGAAAGCAGGGCCATACGGTGTGAGACCTGTAACTGGGCTAATTCTTGGCACATGTTGGCATTGGGATTGGAGGGATAAGTCGGATCAACGATAAAGGTTCCTTTTTCCTCCACCACACCTGGGTGCTGTGGCAGGGCTTGTTGCTTATCTCGTGGGGTTGCACCTCCAGTCTTTATTTTTTTAATTTTTTTGCTTTCTTAATTTCTCTTGGAAAACGACAGAGGTCAACTGAAGGGGAGAGATAAAGCTGAATTTCCATTGCACCCAATGTCAGCAGGAAAACTGCTTGTCCCCATTTCCTCTCCCTGCAACCCCAGTGACCACAGCAGGGTACATTGATGAAGTGACAGCAAATTCTTGCTTTTGGGTACCAGACCTTGGTATGGAAGGCAGAGTGCTGGTTAGACAATAACTGAAACTTGCAGGCTGGGTTTCCATTTAGATTGACCACCAGGGGTGATGCCCGTTCCACATCTTCCTGCTGGAAGGGCACTGCCAAGGATATGGGATGCTTTTAGGAACTCACATATGGATGCAACATGTAGGTGAGAAGAAATTAACACAAGGGTGGATGTGGTCTATCTTGACTTCAGTAAGGCATTCTTGACCAACCTGATAGCCTTTTATGAGGGCATGACCAGGTGGATAGATGATGGCATAGTGGTGGATGTGGTCTATCTTGACTTCAGCAAAGCATTTGACATAGTCTCACACAGCATCCTTGCAGCCAAACTGAGGCGGTGTGGTCTAGATGATCGGGTAGTGAGGTGGATCGTGAACTGGCTGCGGGATAGAAGTCAGAGAGTAGTGGTCAATGGGACAGAGTCTAGTTGGAGGCCTCTATTTAGTGAAGGCACCCAAGGGTGGGTACTTTGACCCATGCTATTCACTCTATTCATTAATGACTTGGAAGAGGGACTAGGGTTGCACTGTCTGCAAGTTTGCTGATGACAAAAAGCTGGGTGGTGTTGTCGACACCCCAACAGACTCTGCTGCCATTCAGCAAGACCTGGACAGGCTGGAGAGCTGGGCAGAGAGAAATTTAATCAAGTATAACAAGGGTAAGTGTAGAGTCTTGCATCTGGGCAAGAACAACCCCAGGTACCGGTATAGGTTGGGGACTAACCTGTTGGAGAGCAGTGTAGGAGAAAGGGATCTGGGGGTCCTGGTGGCCAGCAGGATGACCATGAGCCAGCAGTGTGCCCTTGTGTCCAAGAGGCCAACAGCATCCTGGGGTGAATCAGAATGGGGATGGTTAGCAGATCAAGAGAGGTTCTTCTCCCCCTCTACTCTGCCCTAGTAAGACAACATCTGGAGTATTGTGTCCAGTTTTGGCCCCTCAGTTCAAGAAGGACACAGACCTGCTGGAAGGTTTCCAGCGTAGAGCGACAAAGATGATGAGTGAAGTGGAACACCTCCCTTACGAGGAGAGGCTGAGGGAGCTGGGTCTCTTCAGCTTGGAGGAGGCTGAGGGGTGACCTTATTAATGTCTATAAAGTTCTGAAGGTTGGGTGTCAGGAAGATGGAGCCAGGTTCTTCTCAGTGTCATCTAGTGATAGGACAAGGGGCAATGGATATAAGCTGGAACATAAGAGGTTCCATATAAATATGAGAAGAAACTTCTTCACAGTGAGGGTGATGGAGCATAGGAACAGCCTACGAGGTAGGTGGTGGCAGAGTCTCCTTCTCTGGAGACATTTAAATCCTGTCAGGACCTGTTCCTGTGTACTTTTGTCTAGGTGGCCCTGCTCTGGCAGGGGGATTGGACTAGATGATCTTTCGAGGTCCCTTCCAATCCCTGGTCATTCTGTGATTCTGTACATATAACTGATGAGGTTTTACTCTTTACCTGTAAGCTGGAGTCCTCTTTATGTAATTGGTCACTGTGGGTCAGTACTTTGTAGACTTTGGACGAAATATATGCAGAGAAGATCTAGGCTGGGTTCCGGCTTAATACTATTTTTGCGGGGTGTGAGGCTATGAATGGAAAGTGTCTTGGAGAACGATACAGAGGAAAAGTAAGTTGGAGTAGGGGTTGGTGAAGTTCTTGGAGTATATTGGTGACTGTTGTCATCTAATCCTACAGTTTTCTTTTCCTATTCTAAATAAATCTTACATTTTTTGGACTTGAGCTAAACTCTATCACAAGCTTCTAGGCTGGGGGATGTAGGACAATCTATTTTTATTTCTGAGGTTGCTCTGATAACCTCAGCTGCTTTAGGAGTGGTGTATGGAGCAACCTGTGGGTTTGTAATCAGAGGGAGGCTCACCATCTAGTTTATCAGGATCAGGAGGAGACTGGACTTTGGTGATCACTCAGAATAGTAATATTTGCTATGTAGGAGGGAAAGAAGTGTCTCTTTAGAAACTTCTGAGACTGGGAGTAGGACATCTGAAGAAGGAGGAAAACAAAAAATATTGCATCCATTTGTAAGAGAGAGATGTTAGAAAAGCTTCACTTGTCCCTGTAAGTAGTTTCGAGTGTAATGGAGCTCCTTTCCCTGTTCTCCTTGTGTCCAAGCAGCTGCCTCGTGTCCTGGCCATCACCTGAAGTGGCCTCTATGGTTAGAGCAGCTTTGTGCTTCATACATTAAAATGAATAATTGTGTCATTCTCTCTCTTGTATTGTGTAAAGAAGGTCTCCTTCCCCATTGCTCATCTTGGCAGACATGTAGTGCTATCACAGAATGTTAGGGATTGGAAGGGACCTTGAAAAGATCATCTAGTCCAATCCTCCTGCCGGAGCAGGATTTAATCTGGTAGGATCAACTGGTGTGTGGTTCCTGTTTGAGCAGGAAGATGAACTGGGCTAAAAAGTGTAACTATGATAATTGTTAGTATCATTGTTATTATATATATAAAATACGAACTGATAATTGGCATGGAGGGAACAAAAATTGCCTTTGTCTTGTGTCAGATGTTGGCTGGTGCTCCAGTAAACTGGGGAGGGGAGGTGAGGTAGTAATCTCCAGATGTTTCTATCTTGGTTGGGTTTCTGACTGACTTTTGTTGACAACACAAGGGACTTTATAAATTAACAACTCTAGTACTAAACTTTGAACTGATTCCTGTGTATTAGCCCGGAGTGGCTTTAGAGGATTTTTCTGGTGTGTGTTCCTGACGCCTGAGCCACTCCACACCTTCTGGCATTTAATAGCAGGAAGGAAATTATGTACAATGTGAAGAAGGTTGGTAAAATACAGACCTGAACAGCCATTTCTAATGCACTCAGCATTGCTGGCTGAAGAAGTGTAGAAAAGAAGGAATGTGTAGGCAGATCATCTCAGTAGATAATTTCTCTACAGTATTTAAATACTTTAATGGAAGAAATGTATTTGAAAAGTGCTGCTGCTCCATAGGACAGTAGAGCTGGTGTTGCATCAAACTCTAAAGGAGAATGATGAACGGATGAGTTTCCTCACTGTTTCTTCCTCTACATGATCTTGTTAACATTTAAAGTATAAAAACTGATCTAGTTTGAAATTTGTTCCTTGGCTAAAGAGAAAATGCTCAACTGAACAAAAAAACCAGCTAGATAAAAAGGCTAAGTAAGCATTTAGTTCATTGTGTAATAGATAAGACCCATGTAAAACCAATGCCTGGGAGCTGGACTGGCTGAGAAAGGAGCGGGAGGGGAGTGACGTGCTGGAGCTGGTTGTGGTGCAGCCAGTGGTTCTGGTGTGAAAACAAGTCAGTGTAAATACTTCTCAAAATTGAGATCATAGAATCATTCAGTTGGAAAAGACCCTTGGGATCATTGAGTCCAACCATCAGTCCTAGTCTGTGAGTTCACCCCTAAACCATATCCCCCAACACCACATCAACAGTCTTAAACTCATCCAGGGATGGTGACTCAGCCACTGCCTTGGGCAGTCCATTCCAGTGCCTGAGATGTGTGGATTGAGGCTACTGGTTAGTAAATATCGATGGAGCAATGGTTAATGTGATGGGGGAAAATAAATTAATGTCATTGGGAGCAGGGGATTAATTCAGAGTTTGGAAGGAGGGCATTGCAAATGCTGGAGTGGCATAAGCCCACTGTCACCAGTAGAGCAGAAGTTGCTGGTGGAGCAGAGTTTGGTGCTGTAGCAGAGGTTCCTGCTGTGCAGGCTTCAAAAGTAGTGCTTAGGTGGAAATTGGGAAGTGCTATCTTGTGGGGGGGAAATTTAGAAAGAAAAGGGAAAAAGCACATCCTGTTTCTGACAGAAAGTGACTCCTGAACACCTTCCTCCTTGCCCCCAGTAAAACCCACAGACCTCTCCAGAATCAGAACTTTCAAGCTTTGTGGTTCCTCTTTGGTTTAAGTGCAACCAGTACAACACAGAAGTCCTCCCCTCCAAGTGCTGGCTGAAATAATGCGCAAGTGCCGTTATTTGGTGGTGGGAGATAAGCAGAGGTCTGGGGAAC
Organism: Rhinopomastus cyanomelas; assembly: GCA_013400115.1. Taxonomy (NCBI): domain Eukaryota; kingdom Metazoa; phylum Chordata; class Aves; order Bucerotiformes; family Rhinopomastidae; genus Rhinopomastus; species Rhinopomastus cyanomelas. The sequence goes on from VXBP01004262.1 coordinate 60,295, forward strand.
AAATTGATGGGAGACCTCCAGGTGCTGCTCGGAGCTCTTTGCTGCTCCTTTGCACTGTGAGGGTTTGCTGGGAAGAGGTAGATTAAGTTTGCTGAGGATTTTTTTAATGCTGGTGAATGCTGTGTAGTCTGTATTTTACTGTGATGCCCATGGTCAGGTGTGCCTGTTGTCTGTGCTTGGTGTATTTGGGGACCCTAACAGTGCTCAGCCTGCTGTGGGGCTTTTACCTTCCTCTCGGCTTCATAACTGGGTAATCCTGATAATCCCTGGCCTCAAACTCTTAATGTTTTCCTACTGATTTAAGGTATCTCCTGTTCACCATTCCCAGTTTCCTCACTGCTTGTGCCCTGTGGGCAGTCCTGAGGTGCTGAGTGTGCATTACAGGTTCCTGAGAAAATCTGTAGGTAAATAATTAATGTTGCGTAACACTGAGCTTCCCTTCCCCACAGCTCATGGGTGACAGTAAATGTTCTCAATCTGAGCTTGTCCTGCCTGTCCCAAAGAGCAGACCTCCCTGCTTGGGTTCTTTCTCTTGTCTTTTTTTGTTTTCTTTTGCCTTCTTTTTGTGAGAGTAAATAATGCACACACTGCACGTGGGAAGTGGAATTGCAGCGGAGCTGACAGACGAGTCTTTCTCTTGATCTGGTTACAGCCCTGCTCAGCAGAGGAAACAGCTTTTTTTTTTCCTTGAAATTGGATAAAGTGAATATTCTAAACTCAGACTGGTGCAAAGATAAAGCCAATCTGTGCAAACAGTTGCATTTGCTTGGGGTCTGGTTTGAGCTTGCAGAGCAAACTTGCATTGGGTAGCTGCAGCAGCCAGACCTCTGTGGTGGATGTGCCTGTTGCTCCCAAGGGAGCTGGGACACTGCTGGTTGGTTGAATGTCTCCCTGAAGTGCTTCTGCTCTGGGCTCATTTAAAACTAAAGGTCTGTTATGGGCTGGAGCAATAGCTATGCAGATGCTCTCGTTTTAGGCAGGCTGTGCAGTGATGTGCTGTTGTCTGTGTGCTGGGGCTCTGTAGAAGTGAGGAGATGGGCTGCTACTGCAGCATTGTGGGGTCCTGTGTAGTTGCAGGGGGGAAGCTGGGTGTGGAGTGTGGTCCGTGCATGGCTTGATCCATCCAGCCCAGGAGCTCTCTTGTCCTGCTGTCCTTACACAAAGGTGAGCCTTTACTTGCTGTCTTTTCTGCAGTCTTCTGAGGCAGGTGGAAGGAGAGAAGAGATGACAATTCATGAAACACTAGAACACACTCTTAGAAGTGGTAGAAGTTCCATCTCTGGTGGCATTCAAGGTCTGGCTTGATTGGGCTCTGAGCAACCTGATCTAGTTAGAGATGTTCCTGCTCTCTGCAAGGGGGTTGGACTAGATGACCTTTAAAGGTCTCTTCCAGCCCAACACATTCCATGATTCCATATTTTGATATGATCAAACCTTGTGCCCAGTTCTGTCTCTCCTGGAACAGGAAACCATTGATACCTGGCCTTGTAAGAGTCTACCTTTCTCCAGCTAAGGGCTTTTTTTATTGTGGGTGCCACTGTCTAACATCCTACAAAACAGACACCCTCAAGAGGTGGAGAAGTACTTTGTGAGTTGGGTTCTGAACCCACAAAATCCAATATTGCTATTGTCAGCCCTGTTACAGGTTCCTTGTGTAATTTTGGGCCCTGTAAGTGCCTCCCAGAAGACCAGTGTGTGTTGTGTTTTCGTGCAGTACATGTTGAAACTCTTAAAGAGACCAGGGTCAAGGTTAGGACCAAAATCAGTAGTCTCAAGAGAACTGATTCTTGATGTTTGGAAAAGCACCTCTCGTGCATCTCTGCGCCTCAGCTTCCTCTTCTGGTGAGCGGTGCTGTGGAAACCTCCTCCTGGCATTGTACAGCACTAGCTCAGTGTCGGTCAGACGCACGCTATGGCAGGGATGGCTGTGGTAAGGCCTGCTGCTGGTGAGACCAAGGGCAAGAAAATGGGAAATACCCAATGTTTCTGCAAGCAAAAGGAACCCAGAGAGTCCTTTGATCTCAAGCTTTTGTCGGTTTCTCTTTATTTTGCTTGCTAATGCTTCTTAGAGGATTTTTGGAGGCATTCCAGGATTCAACCTTGTTGAAAGCCACCTTCAGAACTATAATCTGTGTCCCCAGTGGATCTGAGTGTGTGGAGAGCTTTGGCCGTGGGGCAGGCAGCGCTGTTTATCTGACTGCTTGGACCAGTTCCAAAAGCAAAGTACCCAAAGCACAGCCGGGCAGATTAAGTGTTTCCCCTGCGCAGTGGTATTTGTTGTGATGTAAAGCTGGAATAGTTCCTAGAAAGCATTAAAACACAAATAATATTAACCAGAACTGAGAGAGAGCAGCCAGTTGCTCGGAAATGAGAAATGTGTTACGGTGCGAATGGGTCAGTAGGAACGAGGCCACCTGGTTTCCACCACTAAATCCCTCGAGAGTGTTGGCGAAGCCTGGTCCAGTAGGACAGGGCAGAAGCAAGGCGTGTGTCGGAGTGGGATTGGGAGGCTTTGATTGCAGGTGATACCGCTGAACTAGAGCCCATTGGGCAAGGGTGGTCCTGCCTGAGGACCCTTTGAATTGTGGCTTAGAGGGACTGTGCCTCTGACTCAGCTCATGTGCCTGTCAGCAGGATCTGACCCAGCCTGCCCGCACCAGGGAGGCTTGGAAAGAGCATTTCCTTGTAAGGCGCTTCAGGATCCTGGGCGGTGTCACGCTCATCACACACAAAGTGCTGTTCATTGAATGCACCAACTGCTTATTTATGGAGATGCTTACTTGGACAGTGACAGCTCCTCCCCTTCCCTCGAATACAAAACGTGCCTCCTAACTCACGTGAGCGCTTGTAAGGCCAAAGGGACAGTCAGCCCGTTTAATCTGTGCTGACGTGGAATAAATAACCCACTGGACTAATTCCCTACAAGCCTGTCCTAATCTCACCTCACCCTCATCTGCCTTCACACGTGCAAACGCAGTATGTGATGTGCTTCCCTCTCTTGCAGCTTAAGGAGTAAATCCTACAAGACCAAAGCCTCATGTTGGTGGTCTTGGGTGCTTCATTCAGGCGACCAAAGCCCAGCTTGAAAGGATGGCACTGGCTTCAAAGGAAATGCATTCTCTTCCATTGAAATTTCACACTGTAATTTGGGGAAAACCATGTTTTTCAGTTTTGCTCCTTATTAAGTAGGCATGTGCAATCACGTTTGTGCTAGTTTGTACCGTGGTTTGTGCAAGATTTTCCCACAGCAACCAGGAGCGAAGGAAACTACTAGAAACCACTGATTGTTTTTTTTAAAATACCTTCTTTTTTGACATACTGAGAAGGTGATCAAGGGGCCGAGCACAAGTGTAGGTCCGAAACTACCTGGGTTTTTTTTCTGTCAGATCTCACTCTTTATTGATACTTGATAGTAGAAAGTTTATTGCTTTGAAACGGGAAGTTGCAGTACAGTGCAACTCTTCTCCTCCTGCCTTTCTGTTACTCTTGATCTTACAGCTTTGTTGTCACCTTTGGAAGAAGATGGTGTGTTCCCCTGCAGGGGCTGAGGGAGGCGGGCAGGCTTCTTACAGAATCACAGAACATTAGGGATTGGAAGGGACCTTGAAAGATCATCTAGTCCAATCCCCCTGCCACAGCAGGATCAGGGAAGGGTGAGGCCCTCTAACCTGCAGGAGTTTGAGCTTTGCCCCATGCTAGCAAAATAATAATCAGTGTCAACATCTGGCCCATCAGTTTTTCCATTAGAAGTTCAGCTCTTTGTGGGGTTTCAGTATCTTGGCTATTTCCGATCACACTGGGAAGCGGCATGCCCCTGCGCAGGCTCTCAGCATGGATGCTTTAGTCATTTGCAAAGCTAACATATATAATAATAATTAATTGCATTGCCTTGAGAACAGGCAGAAGGGGAAAAGTTAATCTGCTGTGTAGCAGAAGTTCCTTTCTATCAGAGAAGTGGTAGGAGCAATGTGCTTGCAGTTAACTGTAAGAGCAAAAGAGTACCTTTTGAGGGGAGGGTTTGGGCAAAGTGGTGTCTTTTGGCCGAGGTTCTGTTTCAAAATGTGAGAACTTCTAGGTGATAGGGCTGGTTCAGATGCCTTTTGCTTATTACTGTGGTCCTTCAGCCCACCTTGCTGGGCAGGACTTTGTATTGTTTGCTTTGGGCACTGCACTGACCCCTGTGAGACCAACGCTGCTCTAGCTGCCATGGTGAGGGTATGCATTGGGTTGTGTGGTAGTGGATGTGAGCAAAATGTGTGCCAGTGACTGTGGTCCTTTGTGAGCTTCAGCATCACGCCATAACTCACCTCCTCTGAGGTGTGATGAACTTGGAACATCTGGCCTAGGAATTCAGGACCTTGTGGGATTTGGCACGGAACAGCTTGAGAGGAGAGGGATGGCAGTGAGTCCTGATATGCCTGTTTTTCTTCCTTCTGAAGACCTCAGGCATCTGAGAGGCCAAGGAAGACATGCAAGAGTAGCAGTTGCAGATGCCCCATCAAGAAGTTTGGTGAGAGACTGGGAGGAGGTCACTGTCTTCCTCATGGGTGGCATGGAGAGGTATTGAAATGCAGTGGAGAGGCTTCTTGTTTGTGGATCTGCAGGTCTTTGTACATGTGGACAAAACACTATGGTGTTTTGAGCCATAAATCATACCCTGCCATGCAAAGTGGTGGCTCAGAAGTGACCAGTGAAAGGTCCTCCTGATAAAAGCTGTGTGTGCACAGCCTAGAGCTGGTCCAAAGTGTGGTCCAGAGAAGATGCAGCTTGGCTGAGAACAATCTTTTCTTGGACATGGCTGTAACTCCAGTGTTGTAGTGTCTCTCGTCATTTATGGCATTGTTTACTAAGAGCTGACCCTTAACATTAATTCCCTGTCCCAGATAAGTACTTTCAAACCTCACGATGGTTATTTAAAGCTCTGCGTGAAACACTCGTCCATAGGTGGGCACAAAATTAATTTGCAGCCTTAGGCATGAGCTGCATGTGTGTGTTCACAGCACCCCTACAAAACAAGATCTGTTTTAAGACAGTATTTCTGTAATGGAAAGCATGTAAGTGTATGCTTAAGTCCAAAGGAAGTCAACTTAAGCACATATTAAAGTTAATCATGTAGTTAAGTGATTTTCTGAGTTCTCTTGGATGTGGACTGGCACATATGGCCATTTGACACAGTCTCCCACAGCATCCTCACAGCCAAACTGAGGCCATGTGGACTGGATGATCGGGTAGTCAGGTGGATTGTGAACTGGCTGCAGGATAGAAGCCAGAGAGTGTAGTGGTCAGTGGGACAGACTCTAGCTGGAGGCCTCCAAGGGTCAGTACTGGGACCAGTCCTATTCAATACATTAATGACTTGGATGGGGGATCAGGCATGCACTGTCTGCAAGTTTGCTGATGACACAAAGCTGGGAGGAGTGGCCGACATCCCTGCAGACTGTGCTGCCATTCAGCAAGACCTGGACAGACTAGAGAGCTGGGCAGAGAGAAATTTAATGAAGTATAGCAAGGGTAAGCATGGAGTCTTGCATCTGGGCAAGAACAACCCCAGGTACCAGTATAGGTTGGGACTGACCTGTTGGAGAGCAGTGTAGGAGAAAGGGACCTGGGGGTCCTGGTGGCCAGCAGGATGATCATGAACCAGTGATGTGCCCTTGTGGCTAAGAGGGCCAACAGCATCCTGGGGTGGATTGGAAGCGGGTGGTTAGCAGATTGAGAAGTTCTTCTCCCCCTCCCTGATGAGGAAACGCTGAGGGAGCTGGGTCTCTTTAGCTTGGAGCAGGCTAAGGGGTGACCTCATTAATATTGATAAATATGTGAGGTGTGGGTGTCAGGAGGATGGAGCCAGGCTCTTCTCAATGTCATCTAGTGATAGGACGAAGAGCAATGGGTGTGCAATTTGGAACATAGGAGGTTCCACATAAATACAAGAAGGAACTTCTTCATGGTGAGGGTGACAGAGTATTGGAATGGGCTGCCCATGGGAGTTGTGGAGTCTCCTTCCTGGAGACATTAAAAACCTGTCTGGACAAGTTCCTGTGTAACTTTGGTCTAGGTGCTTCTGCTGTGGCAGGGGAATTGGACTGGATGATCTTTCGAGGTCCCTTCCAATCCCTTATGTTCTGTGATTCTGTGATATGACTCCCATGAATTGTTCTGTAGCTCCTTCCAAGGCAGGTTTCTAAATCTTTCCTTAAAGATGTTCTGGTTTGGCCTTACTGCTTAGCAAGTTATTGAAAAAGATTGTGTGAGAAGTCTGAGTGCTCTGAGCAACACAGTCCTTTTGAAATGAGAGAGAGTTGGTACCAGTCATTTGAAAAGGGCTTTGCATAGCAAGAGTAACGCTACAACAAGGATGTTTCACTGGTGGTTACTGCTGGAGTCAAAATGCAGTCTGGTGTGATAAGAATGACAGCCTGCTTGAAACTAGAGCAGTGCAATGTGCTACTAGAGATCACTTTTCTTTTAATGTGATTTCATTTTTACTTCCTGGAGTGTTTTTGCAATGAGTGGGATGCTTGCAGCATGGATTCTAATGCAATGTTGTGTAATGAGAATAATAAGCAGGTGCACTGTATAATATTTAAGTAGAAAGCTGCTGCCTAGAAGGGAAAAGTAATGTGGTTAGTGCTGCATCTTTTCCCCACACGAGCATTGTTCTGTAAGCACTTATGGTTTTCCCTGTGTGTGAAGTTATTTAAGGTGAATTGCTATTCAGGTGGATGGGATGCTCTGCTTTTGAATTGATTTTTTTGGTAGAACTTACTGCGTTTATAACAATAGACAGTGATAATATATAGGTTCTTCAGAAGAAGACTAAAGTTTTGCCTGGAAATAGCAGGATCATTTGATGAACTGTTGCTAATGAAAAGGGGTGGGAGAAGAAATTACCTTTAATAAGGAGTTTAAGTGACATTTTTCTTATAGAATGCCACTGTGTTTGATTTTCACAGAAAAGAGAAACCAAAGGCATTCACAAGGCAGGTGCGGTGCATCTGGGAGCTTGAAGACTTGCCTGGGCTACTCTTCTGGGTGTCTTGGTGCTTACCAAGTCCTTGCTCTCCTACAGGATGGTGCTTCCCAGAGCCCGGGAGTCCTGGCCAGCAGCGTCCCTTGCTGTCTGGGGACAGCCCAGCAGATGCAACCCTCTTCGTGTTTCAGCCTGTGTTTGTGAAACGCTGTCTGTTCTTGTGTTTTGTGTCCTCACTTGGCCTGGCTGGGCGTGAACCCTTGTCTTGACCTGCCGCATCCTCTGGTAGGAAAACTGCCAAGCGACTTCCTGCTGAAAACACAGTTTGTTAGGAAAGGGAGTGAGTTACGTTTTGGCTTGCCTCTTGGACTTCTGGCCTCCAGACTAGGCAGGTCATCTTTCTCGTTGTCACAGTTGTAAATCCAACCTTCCAAGACCAGCAGTGATACTGGTTACTTTTCTAATCAGCTCCTGTCTCTGGTGTCGACCCAAGCAAAGCTTTCCAACTTTGACCGCATCTGGAGTATTGTGTCCAGTTACGGGCCCTGCAGTTCTAGAAGGACACAGAACTACTGGAGAGAGTCCAGCGCAGAGCCACAAAGATGATGAAGGGAGTGGAGCATCTCCCTGATGAGGAAAGGCTGAGGGAGCTGGGTCTCTTTAGCTTGGAGAAGAGGAGACTGAGGGGTGGCCTCATTAGTGTTGATACATATGTGAGGAGTGGGTGTCAGGAGGACGGAGCCAGGCTCTTCTCAATGTCATCTAGTGATAGGACAAGGGGCAATGGGTGTCAGCTGGAACATAGGAGGTTCCCCATCAATATCCAGGAAGCTATGGACCTGTTAGCCTCACCTCAGTTCCGGGCAAAGTTATGGAACAGATAGTGCTGAGTGCTATCATACAACAACTGCGTGATGGCCAAGAGTTTAAGCCCAGTTAACATGGATTTAGGAGGAGTAGGTCTTGCTTGACCAATCTGATCTCCTTTTGTGATCAAGTAACTCGTCTGGTCGATGAGAGGAAGGCTGTGTGTACCTGGATTTCAGTAAAGCATTTGACACAGTCTCCCATGATATACTCCTGGCGAAGATGGCAGCAAGGAACTTTGACAGGAATATTCTGTGCTGGGTCAGGAACTGGTTGGATGGACTAGCCCAGAGAGTGGTAGTAAATGGTGTCACATCTAGCTGGTGACCAGTTACTAGTGGTATCCCCCAAGGGTCGGTGTTGTGTCCAGTCCTGTTCAACATCTTCATTGATGATATTGATGATGGGATGGAGTCCATCATGAGCAAATTTGCAGGTGACACCAAGCTTGGAGCTCGTGTTGATCTGTTGGAAGGTAGGAGGGCCCTGCAGAGGGATCTGGACAGACTGGAGAGATGGGCAGACTCCAATAGGATGAGTTTTAACCAGTCTAAGTGTCGGGTTCTGCATTTTGGTTATAACAATCCCAGGCAGAACTACAGGCTGGGAATGGAGTTCTTAGAGAGTTCTCGGGTGGAGAGAGACTTGGGGGTGTTAGTGGCTAGCAAACTTAACATGAGTCAGCAGTGTGCCCAGGCGGCCGAGAGGGCCAATGGCATCCTGGCCTGCATCAAGAATGGTGTGGCCAGCAGGTCAAGGGAGGTTGTCCTTCCCCTGTATTTGGCACTGGTTAGACCACATCTGGAGTATTGTGCTCAGTTCTGGGCCCCTCAGTTCAAGAAAGATGTCAAGGTGCTGGAATGAGTCCAGAGAAGGGCAACTGGAATGGTAAAGGGGCTGGAAGATAAGCCCTATGAGGAGAGGCTGAGGGAGCTGGATTTGTTTAGCCTGGAAAAGAGGAGGCTCAGGGGTGGCCTTATTGCTGTCTATAACTATCTGAAAGGTGGTTGTAGTCAGGCAGGGGTTGGTCTTTTCTCCCTGGCAACTGGAGACAAGACAAGAGGTCATAGTCTTAAGCTCCATCAGGGAAGCTTTAGACTTGACATTAGGAAAAGATTTTTCACTGAAAGAGTGATCCGGTTTTGGAATGGGCTGCCCACAGAGGTGGTTGAGTCACCGTCCCTGGACATGTTCAAGGTTAGGCTGGATGAGGTACTGAGTGGCATGATCTAGATGTTAGATGTTGGGTTTACTTGGTTTATTTGTATTTAGGTTGGACTGGATGATCTTTAAGGTCTTTTCCAACCTCATCATTACTGTGATACTGTAATATGATGTGGCAGGGGGATTGGACTAGATGATCTTTCGGGGTCCCTTCCAATCCCTAATGATTCTATGATTCTATTGGAAAGACCTTCTTCCCAGTGAGGGTGACAGAGCACTTGAATGGGCTGCCCAGGAGGGTTGCAGAGTCTCCTTCTCTCGAGACATTTAAAACCCACCTGGATGCGTTCCTGTGTTACTTGGTCTAGGTGATCCTGCTGTGGCAGGGGGATTGGAGTAGATGATCTTTTGAGATCCCTTCTGATCCCTAATGTTCTCTGATTCTGGTCATCCCAAAAAGGTTTGATCTTGTGAAGGTGCTTGGGTGAATGCCTATTGTGAGGAATACTCTCAGCTAATATTTAAAATCCATTTTAAGTCCCACTAACACAATTGTACTTCCACAAGAGGACAGGATTCTGTATCTCCCTATGTGATACAGAGCCAAAGGCTTGTTTGCGCAGTGCTGGCATCTCCTACCTGTACTAATGCATGTTTCTTTGCACCAGATGGTAAGTTTGTTTTTACAAGACCAGTATGCAGAGATGCACTTGTCAATCTGTAAGAAGGACCATAAACTATTTTTTGGGAACCAAGGAAGTTGTCAGAAGTTGAAAGGCTGGCTTGAAGTATGGAGAGGTGCTGTTCAGGACTGTCTAGGCTCTCTGAGAAGCATCAGTGTGCAGGTCCTCTTAGCTCCTCATGGCTTGCACGCTACAAAGTGTGAAAAAAAAGGGGTGTCAGGGGAATGGAGCCAGGCTGTTCTCAGTGTCATCTTGTGATAGGACAGGGGAAAGTGGGTGTGGACTGGAGCATAGGAGGTTCCACATGGATGTGAGGAGGAACTTCTTCACAGTGATGGTGACAGAGCACTGGAACAGGCTGCCCAGGGTGGTTGTGGAGTCTCCATCTCTGGAGACATTTAAAACCCACCTGGATATGTTCCTGTCTGACTTGATCTAGGTGATCCTGCTCTGTCTGGCAGGGGGATTGGACTATATGATCTTTTGAGGTCCCTTCCAATCCCTGATGTTCTATGATTCTGTGAAATCTTGAGATGTCATCTTCAGAATGGTTCCTCATTTAACGGGAAGGACTTGGATTCTTGGGAGCAAATGGTCCATGGTGGGCTGGAAAATGGGACAAACCTCAGTTCTTTTCCTTGACTGTAGTGCTTTGTCTCTCTGGCAACCCACTGCTGCTCTGAGTGCCTACATTTCCCTCTCTGGAAATGCAGTAATAGTTTATTGTAGGTGTGTTATGACACTTGTAATGAATGTGTTCTTGTATAGGTATAAAGTTTTAAGGCCTTGCAAGTTGGATGTATTAGTGTGTTTAACCCAATAAATTCCAGTAACACCTTAAAAAGAAAATTCTAGAGCTATTTTGGATCATGACAGCTGCCGGGTCCCTGTGTTGATTTCCACCCTAATCTGCATCTGGTTATTTCGTGGAGACTTAAAAGCTCTGGGAGGAGATCAGCTCTGAGAGAGGGGTCACTGTCCTGCCGAGGGTGTTGGTAGTGATTCATCTTTGAGTCGAGAAATATGGGCTTATGTCAGAGGAGGTGAGGGAAGAGCAGATCTGAGAGCGGGAAACCTTCTCAGTGTAGTTGTCCTGTGTAGGATCAGGACTGTAGCGTCTCTTTGTAGGGACAGGATCTGAGTTGTCTGGTTTGCTTTTTTCTTTTTCCCATGTGTCTTATGGCTGCAGCATCTTCAGCTTCCACTGTGATTCTCCTCTCTGCAAAGTGGGGATAATGCTTCCCTTCGTGGGGCTGCGAGTCCGCATGGAGGTGGTTATCATGGCTGAGTATTGCCTGACTTGTGGTGACCGTGTGTGCTCCCGGCCTGCTGCTAACTAAAGGAGGCAAAGCCCTTTAGTTGAAACCACCAAGAAGTCACTTAACCCAAATTGCTAAGCTGTGGTGACTTTTGGTTGCAGTCACCTTGGTATTTTAAAGTGCTCTTTAACGTGTCTGAGAGAGTGAGTGTATTGTGGGGCTTATTAGTTTTAATTTAAATGTTTTTGAAATGCTAGAGACTTCTGCTGGGAAAAAGAAGGGATGCTTGTGGGTTTGTTACACTGTCAAACCATCCCTGGACATGGTGCAGACAGCTGTGAGGTTGCTGGAGACTTGACAACGTAGCTGTGATATTTTTACAGACACGGCTTCAAGTATGATTCTATTGAAGCCCTTCGTAGCCCTACAGTGAAGGGAATTATAAAGGGCTTGCACAGCCTGGCTCAGAGCTTATGAAAATGAACAGTGTAAAATGTTTTTGGCAGGCTTTTAAGAGCAGCAGTCTAGACACATTCATTGTCATGTAATGATGGGTCCTCTTCATTTGGGTCAGGCATCGTGCTCCTTTACAGCAGTAAGAATTTACCTGAATCCACTCTTCTGTCTGTTAAAATCATAAGGAAAGTTTTCTGTCAATTAGCTGTTCCATCCCTGTTAAGGGAACTTTGATCCTTAATGGAAAACAAGTCTGATTTCTGCTTCTGGAGGATTGTAACTCTCTAGAAGATGCAGATATTTGTTGCCCAGAGCATATCTCTGCAGATGTTCCCTGGTCCTTGAGTTTATATGCACATAGTCCAAAGACAGTGGTTTTGGTTGTTGAGCCAGGTTTGGGTGGGTTTTGAAGTTCAAGCCTTCTACAGAGATTAAATAACTGTAGGTGTGGCTGTGTTTGGGAGAGAAGAAACTTTTGCCTTCTCACAGTGCTGCAGCCGAGCTCACTTGTTCCAAGGCAAAGCTGATGCTGAAATACAAGAAATAATAAACTCTGAACAAAAGGCTACAAACATGTGAGACCAGAGAGGAGAGAAAGTGTTGAGAAAAAGCAAGGGTAAGCCTCATGTGAGATATTTGTGGCCCTTAGGTTTTGTGCTCCTCAGTAGTTTTGCAGTGAAGACAGTTTGCAAACTGCTTCCTAGGGCCTTTGAGGCTCCTGCATAGTCCATGGCTCTCTGTGAATGTCCAGGAGTATCTCCCTTTGGGAAAAGCTGTGCTTGCAGCCTCCTGATTGCCAAACTAAAGCCTAGTCAGTGGTTCAGATGCAGAGATTTGTCCCTCTCAGTGAGCTGCCAGTGTTTGAAAAGAAAGAAGGACATGTTCTATGTTGGCAAGAGGGGAAGGAGAAGTGAGATAGTTTTCCTCTTTCTCATGATTTTACTGCTCTTAATTCTTATGAAGAAAGTAGGTTCAGGTCCTCAAAGGCAATGACTGTTGTATTGAGACATGACGAGGTGAGGCTTCCCACTGGCTCCACATCCCATTCATACTGTGTCTGGTGGCAGGGCTGCTGTGGGCAGGCATCGGGCATGCAGAGTGACTGCCTTTGAAGGAGCCATTGGGCAACCAACTCACCTCCAAGAAACGTGAACATGCTTTTGCTCAGCTCACGCAAGTGGCTGCATGGGTCCACTGATCCCTCCCTACCTCTTGCCCCTTTAACTCTCTTCTGGTTGCTTAGCAAGGACTGGTGCCTCCTGAGAAGCTGCAGGCATGTTAGTAATTTCTTGCAAGATATTTTGCTTTTAGGGTTTTTTTCTTAATGTGGCAGCATTTAGGCAGCAGGAGTGGAGAAGATTTCAAAGCAGCTGGAGCAGGGTGGTTGCACAGTACCTGCTCTGGGGCAGAAGCTGACATCCTCCAGGGGACTGATGGTGGCTGGTGCTGAGCCACAGGGCATCGAGTCGCTTCCTGTGGATACAGGACAAATACACTTGGAGGGGGCATGTGTAGGCCTGTTGGCACTGGGGAATGAATCATTCACTCTTGTTCCTCACAGCACACAACTTTTTTTGCTAATCATTCCAACCCACAGGAATTTTCTGTTTTACTGCTTTTTAGTGTTGGTGGTTCTTTCATTCAATCGCTTGGGTTGTGTTTTTTCTCTTCTTTCCTTCCTCTAATTGTTGGAGCTGTTTTTAATCCCTAACCATAATAAAGCCACACTGTTAACACAAGCAGCGGGTTAGCTAGAATTGCAGCTGTACTACAAACTCTGCTTTTAATTTCAGGCTGTTACTAGTAAGGCTCAGAGTCTTCCTCTCCCCCAGTCAAGTTTCAGCTGTATGTGTCTTGCTGCAAAGGCACTTCACTGAGTGCTTCAGAGCATCCTTCCTCCATTGAATACAACAGATGAAGGGTGAAGACTGTGTTTGGATACCATGAAGAGGGTTCTGGTCACCATCCTTCCTATTCCCTGTTGCAGGCATCTCTTTGCTGGTGGAGAGTTGGGAGCTGGCAGCTGCAGGAAGTGGTGGTTCTGCTATTTTGCTCCCTCAGAGTCCTAGGTACCCTCAGGATCAGTCTGTTATTTACAGTAGATTTAAGTTTGCATCCCCCTTCCCTCCAATGTAAGTATGTCGTGTATGGGTGTCCATGGGCATATGTGTCTGCAGGAGCACTCGCTCAGCAGCTCTAGCTCAGTTTGCTCCTCTTTTTATCCTGCTTCTTGAGAGTGTGGTGTCTGAGTGCAATGCTCCGCAGTGTATGCATGAATGTTGTTCCTAGATGGATTGATCGGATTTCCAGTAAAGACAAACAAAGTCAGAAGTCTGACGGCGCTGAGCACGCAGCACTGTGCTCCCTGGCCCTGCCTGCTGTGCTTAGCTCCTTATACGGCCAAAAAAAGGAAGAGGAACAGAGGACACAGTGTGAATACCAGACATACGATGCATTCCTCCCTGCTGCAAGCTCAGAATTTGGCTTTCCCTGGAAAGTGGACCCTCTGCACGTCCATTAATTCAGGTTCTGTACTGTGTAGCAGAAAGAGGGAAGCCAGCATTGAGCTGGCTCCAGGCTGCACTTAATTGCCTGGAGTAAAGGAATTTCTTTTCTATGAGCTTTTTTTGTTTGGTGAGGGACAGTGGCGGGAGAGGGGCTGGGGTGCGGAAAGGGAGAGGAGGCCAGATTGCTTTCCAAACTTGCTATGACTTTGCAAGCTGCAAGCAGGTAAACTGCAATTACATCTGTCTTCTTATCCTAAAAATCTATCTGATTCATCATTAGCCTCTGCCTTTAAATTATATTTTCCCTGAATAACATTTTCCAGTTAGTGGGAGGTGGAGGGTAGATAAGGGAATCGATCCTGGTGTTTCATTCATAATCTGGCCTCAGCCTCGCCTCTGTGTGCAGCCTGTATTGCTTGAGTCACTACAGCCCCTTAAGAGCAGCCAGCGCTGCTCAGGGGCTGCTCCAATCTGAGCTTGGACTGTAGATAGGAAGTGTGGGTCCTGTATTTGTTAGATATGGGCCCTGGTATCTTCAAGTGTGCCTGGAGTTCCAAAGTGCTGGTTAGCTTGGTTTAGCATCCTCTCAAGGGTTTGAATAAGGAAGGTCAGGTTAGTCCATCACCTTTCCTGGTTTGCCACCGACTCATGATTTGCAAACACACCTTCAGTGACATGAGAGTTGAACTGGCGAGGCAGGTGTTGTGGTTTCCTAGACTGTTTGGAAGCTGTATAACGGACTGGAGGCTACAACAGAGTGAATCATGGCACTGACTGCTACCAGAGACCTGGGGCTGCGCTAACAGGACACTACTAGCTAGCCTGGCTTGTTCTCACTTCTGAAGTGGGAGCTTTTTCCAAGACCACTGGTGTGACCTCTGTTTTTTAGTGCATCTTTCTGTGTTTCGTGGGGCCATACAGGTGAGAGAATTGGGCAATTGACACGCAGCCAAAAGGCATTCCTAGCAGGGGAAGAAACAACCTAACAACTTTTGAATCATGTTTTATTGCCTTGGGATCAGAGTGTGTGCAAAGCAATTCTCTATTATCTCTTTGCAGACCTTGTGGAGGTAATGATGCTACTTAATTTCACAAGCTCCTTTCATCTAGCTCTCGCACCGTGCTTTCCCATCTCAAGGATGGGCTGTGACAGCACTTGACTAAGGCAATCTGTGTAGCTTTGTGAGGATCCCATCTGTTTCTCTGCTTGACAGCTGGGTTGTTCCACGTTACATGCCTCCTTGCTTTCCTGTAAAACCAAGCACGTTATTAGGACTCAAAATAGTAGCTCCTCTGGGCCATGTTGTAATAGGGGGGTGTTTCGTGGTGACAAGTTCCAGAATTGCATGAAGGCAAAGCGCTTTTATACATGCGAGGAAATAGCAACAGTCTGCTTACAGGTCATTCCTGGCTCAGCTCTTTGAACTTCTGCATTATCAAGTGTATGTCGTCTCTGTTTGTGGAGACTGTGCTTTGCAACAAGCACTGTAAATTATCCAGTGAGGATAATAAAGGAGTTTGATGGTGGAAGAAAGAGAAATAAATGGCAAACTTATGCTAATGAAAACATCTGTTGAGTGTTCCTACTGCTCTTTCCTCATCCATCCCCACATGTATCTGGAGGTTCTATAAAGCCAGGTAGAGACTTTGTTTTTTCTCTGAGTGGACCGTAGGCTCTTGTGAATAGACAGCGATGGGTGCTAGGCAAAACATCTGAGGAAGAATTGACAGGTGGTCGGATTTGGGACCACTCTGTGAAAGCACATGCTTGAGCGCTTTGCAATAAGTGATCACCTAATGGTGATCCTTAAGCATTGCCCAGAGCTCCCCGAGAAGCTGGAGTGTGGGCTTGGTGAGCATTAGATTTGGCACGCCATTGTGTTTTGACTAGCTGAGCTATTTACGATGATATTAATGTGGCTGATGGCTACCAGGCTGAGAACAGGAGACTGGCAAGCTGAGACGTTTGGGAGGTGAAGATACTGAGTACCTGGAGTGCTGAACTTGTGCGGTTGGGTTCCCATGGACATGTGGCTTCCTTCTGAAGATGGGAAGATCCAACTATCCCAAACATCCCAGCTCCCCAACTAGTGCTGGATGAAAGGTTCAAGGGTGGCCACAAAGCCCTGGCTGTGTGTTAGGTGTTGCACCTGCTTATAATGGGAAACTAATGAGCCTGGTGGGAGAAATGGGTGTCATGACTCAGCTCTTGTGTCCCCAGTGTGCATATTGCTTGCAGAGGGTTTTTGGATGCTGCAGATACTTAACCTGTTTGCACAGTTAGGAACCGTCGTGAGTTTTGTGGGTGCTGAAAGGTCACAGCCTCTCTGTGTGACTCCCATTTCTGCTAGATTTAAATGGCAGTAAATCTCCCCTGGTTGCCTTTCTAATGCAACAAAACACTGGAGCTCATGGACAAGGAGACAAGTGACTGGTAAATACTTCTGGAAGTGTTGTGGTGATTTTTGTTTCCAGCATGTGGTCTTGCTGGGAAAAAAAAAAAAGGTAATTTGATAAACACAAAGGAGGCAGCATGTTTACACCTTCTGAGTGCAGGGGAATGCTGTGCTTCTCTTACTTTTTCTATTTTTTTATTTTTGTGGTACTGCCTGAAGGTGTCTTACCAGGAGTAGGGGCCATCATTATTAGAGAATCCTGTAAAAACAGCCATAGTAATTGCACAATGTTCTCAGTTGCTATCAGTTTTATAATTATTCATAGTTAGTTTAGGGTTTTTTAAGCCATGAGGGACTGTGTCTGCATGCATCATTGATTTTGCTAATAAAATCTTATATTTTAATATTATGTTTCATTGGAAAAACATCAACTGCTCCATAAAATTGAGACTTATGGTATCATGGGATGGGAATGTTTCCTGTTGCCTTGATGGGGAGATTGATCTAAATGGATTTATTTGGTTGCTTAACAGCTATAGGGGAAGCTATCCACTATGAGGATTAGATGCCTCATCTCCTCTGCACCAGCCTCTCTGGCAAGAGGTTTAAAGTTTGGTGTCCATCTCTTACCCTTCATTTTCCTAACAGGCTCCCATGATTGCCTGGTTCCATACGTGATGCAGAAGGATGCTGCGTGGCTGATGCTGAGCTCAGTGTGACTACAGCAAAATAACTGTCTGTGTAGCTCCCACCTGGCATCGTGCTGGAGGGTGTGCCACAGCAGGTGCTTGGACGTGTGAAGCAGTCATCCCTTGCCCAATTCCTCTATTTCATGGAGCGTCAGCTCCCCACCACCTTGATTTAATGTTCTTACTTCCAACCTGTGAGAAATGTGATGCAGCTCCTGGCTGGAGGCTCTGATTTTGCGTCTGCTTTCTTACGTATCTCTCCCAAGCCCTGAGTGCTGAGACTCTCAGGGCTGCCATTATTCCCTGCCTTCCTCATTTAAGGGGCACAAAGACCTGAGGTATCTGTGGTTTGTAGCAAGCCTCTCAGTGCATTGTTCTGAATTGCTGATGTAGGGTGTGCTGGAGGAAAACATTCCACAGGCATGGAGATGATGCAACCTAGTTCTCTCAGTTGCTCCTCACAGAACTTGTCCTCCAGACCCTTCATAAGCCTTATTGCCCTTCTCTGGACACGCTAAAATCTTGGTGTGTTGGCCAGGTTCCTATCTGGCTGCAGTGGCCACAATTCAACTGCTCATGTTCTTTCTATTCAGATTATTTGAGGACCGGGGCAGGTTAAACTGCCTCCATCTGATATCAGCTAGGTTATGCTTAGAAGCCCTAATCTGACCTTTCTCCATCCGTTGCTGCCTGGGCTCTACAGAAACCTGGATCAGCAGAACATTGTTTTAGATCCCACTGCAAGCCCAGAGCATGGGACAGGACCCACAGTGAGGTGAATGTGGGTGCTACCCTGTTTTGCTTTGCCAAGTGTTACCCTGCCATTAAGTACCTTTTCCCCTCTAAGGCAGCAGTTGGTGTTGAACTGGAGTCAGAAAGCTGCTGCTGAGCCAACACTCCAGTCCTGTATTTTGCAGTAATTAACAGGTTTGAGCACATCCTTAGTTCAGCAGAAAGAAGCCAGGAGATGACACAAGACTGTGTTTTATTGTATTTATTTATTTAGAGAGCTGGCATGTGCTGTATTTCAGAGAATGTTTAGCATTCAGGTTCACAGAGCTGAATCCTATTTAGTTTTACAGGAGACAGCCCAGTTGTCCGTAGCAACCTGAAATTGATTTTTTCCCCCTCTGCCTACTGAAAGCTGTTCCCCCTTGAATCATCCCTTTAAATTAATACAGCGAACAGGATGTCCCTGTGTGTGTAAACTCTTTTTTTTAAAAAAACAAGTAATCTAGGCAAAAAATTTTAATCTGCTTTCAGCAAGAGTCCTCACTCTGTCTTTATTACCATTTGGCATTAGTCCTTCCCATGCCATTTCCTTGTGCTCTGTTTCAGGCACTAGAGGCCATTCTCGGCCTCAGTTAATCACTGCTGCCATGCAGGGGCACCTCCTCCCTATGCTGAGGCCAGCTCAGCTGCCTTCTTGGGATCAGGTTCCTCTTGTGCACGAAACCCTCGGGGCTGCCCTGCTCTCCGCAGTATCTGCAGTGTGAGTTGGGCTAGAGCACGCTGTCGTTCTAAAAAATGACTCTCTGTGGTCTGCGTAGCATCAGGTCTGTGCTTTCCTCTTAGTGCCACGTTCTCTCCTTGTGGCTCTCTCTCTCTCGTGGGGTGGTATGAGTGCTCCTTGCAACAGCGATGCTCTGCGCAGCTTGGCATCCTGACTCAAGGAGAAGGGCTTCTACCCCCCAGAGTAGTGCCACTACATTAAACAGACTCTCACCTCTTGCTAATTAGGATGTGTAGGGCCGGGAGCTGCTGAAGCGCCAGCGCGCGTGAGGTGGGCTGCCTTGGGCATATAGTGCTATCGGTGCACGTAGCCCGGGGTGTGTGCAGACCCAGGGATGACTACATGCTCCACACTGACCTTGTTGAATATTTTAAACTCAAAAGGCATTATAATACATTTGCTTACAATTTTCTACCAGGTTGCCATGCTTTCCCATGCTAGGTCTCTGCTTCTGTACAGAACTTCTTTAAGTGGGTCTTTCCAGCTAAAGCAGTGGAGCTGCTTCAGAGAAGGCTGGTTGGGAGGGAAGATGGTAAGAATTGCAGTACTGCTTTGCTCCTGTTTCTAAAAGAAATCTGTGGCCTTGTCTCTGTGGTGCCTGAGGACTTTCCAAGGAAGTGACTTGTCTTGTCACTTCCAGGAAAACCAGGTATGAGAGATTTAGGACATTTGTGGTTTTGCTATCTTGGGAGAGTGTTGTACTATGTTTTGGAAGAGCAACAGCTTGCATGTGTAAATACCTGAGGGGTGGGAGTCACAGAATCACAGAACATTAGGGATTGGAAGGGACCTCAAAAGATCATATAGTCCAATCCCCCCACCACAGCACGATCACCTAGACCAAGCTGCACAGGAACATGTCCAGGGGGGTTTTAAATGTCTCCACGGAAGAAGACTCCACAACTCCCCTGGACAGCCTGTTTCAGTGCTTTGTCACCCTCACTGTGAAGAAGTTCCTTCTCACATTGATGTGGAACCTCATACGTTCCAGCTTATACCTATTGCCCCTTGTCCTATCATTAGATGAAACTGAGAAGAGCCTGGCTCTACCCTTCACATATTTATAAACATTAATGAGGTCACCCCTCAGTCTCCTTTTCTCTAAGCTAAAGAGACCCAGCTCCCTCAACCTTTCCTCATAAGGGAGGTGTTCTTCCTTCATCATCTTTGTGGCTCTGTGCTGGACTCTCTCCAGCAGTTCTGTGTCCTTCTTGAACTGAGGGGCCCAGAACTGGAAGAGCCCAGTCTCTTTTCTGTAGTGCCCAGTAATAAGACAAGGAATAACAAGTGTGAACTTGAACATAGAAGCTTCTGCCTCAATATGAGGAGAAACTTCTTTCCTGTGAGGGTGATAGAGCCCTGGCAGAGACTGCTCGGAGAGGTTGTGTAGTCTCCTTCTGTAGAGACTTTCAAACCCCACCTGGATGCAGCTCTGTGTGACCTGTCCTAGGAGATCCAGACATTTTGTGAGTCTGTAACAGAGGCTGCAGCCATTCTTCATGGTTGCTTGCCCCTGGTTTTTGCACACCTTTTTGAGACAGCACAGACTTCATCCTGTGCTCTCAGTTCTTGCTCTGCTCAGCACAGAGGTGTTGGAGAGGAGGTGTGGCTGGCCAGGGCAAGGTGTGCCATGGTAGCAGTTGTCTCACCAGAACTTGTCCCTGTTGACTGTTCTGCTTAAAGAGAAGTGAGCTGCTGCTTGCATCTACATTAAGACCATTAGCACAATTTACACCAATCTGTGCTGTGAAATGCCTGCCTTTTCCTGGCTTGTTTTCCAAAAACGAAGAAGCACAAAACAAAATCAATAATACAGAGTCTTCGGAGCGTTCACCTGCTGTCGCTTCGAGAGGAAACCGTGGCGCTCAACACGCCCGGTGTACACCACTTGTTGAGATGATGGTTATTTAATCTTCCCGTCTTTTTCACATCAGTCCAAAAATGGGTTTATTTTCAGTGTGCGTCATCTCGAACATTTCACTGAGTAAGCTACCCAAAAAGGTTAATCTCCCATTCCGCGCTGCTTTTGCTGTCGCATCTCACTGCTTCAAAGACAGTAATGAGCATGTCTTTAATGATGATTTTAAAATGCAGAGGTAGCAGAGGCATCTACTGCTTTGAGGTGCCAAAACTGAGATTTACGAGGCTTGTTTTTTCAGGACACTTTGTCTCACAGCTCTGTGTGTTGTTACAGCACAATACAGTGTCAGTTAGAGATTGATTAGAGAATCTCAGTCCATGACTGCTGGTTCTCTTCTCTTTTGGACACAGTCTGTCTTTGTCTTTAGCAAGAAGAAAACACAGCAATAAGTATCTGGGAGACTGTTGATATATATGGCTTTCCTCTTATTGCTCAGGAGGTTTATGGCCGAGGCATAAACAGGATCTAATCTTTCAAAGTAACACTCAGCTGCCAGACCACAAAGCATCCTTCTGGTCTCTTTATCACTACTTTCCTTGCATTCTCCTCATCTTCTGAAACATGAATGAAGATCGGGAGGCCACTGTCCTGCATGGCTGCAGACCTGGTATTCATACACATAAGCAGAGTAGATGTTGCTTTGGGTCTCAGTGAGCTTCCATGAGTCCTTATTTATATTCCTTCCTTTGGCTGGAGCAGTGCCTGCCTGAGAGCTGGGTTTAGTAGAGGTAGGTATGAGCTGGCTGGGATATGCAGAAGTTCCTTGACTGTTGTCTGTAACTTCTGACAGTGGGATATTTGTAAATTTAAATGCTTCCTCCCAGAAGTATCAAAGGAACTGAGGCCACTTTCCAGCACGAACATGAAAGACTTTCACGCGCTGGTGCGGTGAGGATCGCCATGGAGAACAAAGGCTTTTGCTAATCGCTTCTAATGCCTTTCAAGTTTATGCCTCATTTTTTCCCCTTCTTCAGTGAGCCTCCCAGAATACTCAGTCTTCAGTGACTGACTCACCAAATAATTAACTGGAGGAGGACTCCCTCTCTGAAACTTTTGAACACCTCTTTTAATTTTCTTAAACCAGCCAGTTCCCTGGCCAGGTTCCAGTTTGTGTAATTACATTTGACCTAACTTAATCCCTTGGCAGTTTCAATTGCATGTGGTAGTCGTCTTGGCTGCCTGTCCTGGGCTGCCATTCAATGTTACTCCATGGTTTTCAACAGCTGTCATAATTCAGCTGTAGAAACTGGTGTGTGTCTTAGTGGAAACACTCTTTGTATCTCTGTCCCTTGCTAAACATCTCGCATCTCACTGGTATTTTGGGAGGTGTTAGGTATCTCATGCTGTGGATGATCTTGATGAAGTCCTTGGAGCTATTTCAGCCTGAAAGATGGGCATTTAAAGACTTTTATAAGTTGTCCATTTTATATTTTGAGATTACTTTGAGTCGTTCATCTTCAGTAACAGGCATTTATTGCTTGGTCTCCCTGGCTACTCCATGCTCCTCTAGGGACATTACTGGTGCAGCTTTGCCTCTTTACCCTTGGAAACAGCACCTCTGTTATCAAATCAGTGCTAAATAGGAGTTTGTCACCTTCCTGTGCTGACAGCGGTTGAGCTGGCTGTAAGTGGTGGCACTGGTAAGAGTGGAAATGATCAAGGAAAGCAAAAGCCCAGGGCAACTGAGAACAATTGCAAAGGAAAAAACCCCAAACATCCCAAGTGGGAACATGGAGACGGACAAAGTACAGCAGCAATAAGGGATAATCGGGTGGATGGTGCCGACAAGAGAGAAGACACTGAGCTGTTGCATTGGCACATCTTTAGCATCTTGTTTTCACAGCAGGTGGCAAATTGACTGTTTCTTGGCTTCAGCCCTCAGAAAAGCTGAATTTGTTACAAAGCCACTTGATTCTGTAGAGAAGCATAGCCCCTGCTATGGGGAGGCAGGAATTCAGGTGAGATGGTGTCCAAAAGGTGGTCCACTGCTGAAAGATGCTGCTGTGGCAAATTGGCTACTACTGTCTAGTTCTGTTTTTCTGAGAGTCTCTAGAAGTAGGATGACAAATTTATTATTGCTGCTCTCCTGTGTTGCTTGGTCTCTCATGAAATCTGGGTTGTTTGGGGTGTTCAGAGCTCTCCCCTGTGTTTCTAAATGTGAATCTTTTTTAAAATTCTTTCCTCATTGTCACCAAACCCTGAGGTTGAGGAGAAAGATATATTTTTGCTAGATGTAACATGCTGAAGATTAGGAGGTACAGGACTGAGTTGTGAGCACAAAAGTTACTCAATCTTTCCTTAGGCCTGACTTTTATCCTCTGAGTCTATCCTGTAATTACACACGCTCAGATCTCACAGTAGGTGAGAAGTTTTGGATCTGTTGGTTTCAGAGACACTGTTAAGTAAAGCCACTGGTGACAACATTAAGATTTGTTCTATGTCACAGTGAGTAAAGCTTTGGAGTTGGGGCCATCTGATTTTGATCTGTGCTGGGTGTTGCTTAGAGCTTGGCAGAACTTTCTGCAAAGTCAGTGAGCACTTTGTTTCCTAGAACACAGTTTTATCAAACTATAGAGGTGGTTGTCAGAGAAAATGTGTCCAAGTTTGAGCCGTGGTTAGTGATGTATCTACACTGATCAATGCTGCCTTTGAAGATTTGTTTGAATGTTCAATAACAGGATAGAAGAAGTTGCTCTTCAGAGTTGTTAGCTTTTCCTTACTACAGGACCCTCTGCCTGCCATCCTAAATACAAATCTTTTTCTTCTTTCAGAGTATTTTATAACTGGGTGTGCCTGAATGCATCAGCCTTTGGATACGAGCTTCTCTTGAAGCAGCCTTGTGACATCCTAGCTGCCTGTTCTCTCAGGGTAAGAAAAGAAATACCCATGCAGACACACAAAATGAAGAACGTGCTTTGAGCAGAAGCAGAATGGCAAAGCCAGGGCAAGCCACGCCGGTGCCTCAGCTTGTACATTTTGGAAGTTGTGAACTTTGCCATGGAGGAAGGGAATAAACTGTAAATATTATCAGCTTAAGCTGCAGCAAGAGAAATTTAGATGAGACAGTCGTAAATGATCTCCTGCATTAAGAAGAGCTGAGTGCTGTAGTGGGTTGCCTGAAGAGCTTTAGGCAGTTTCAGCCATTGTAAAGGTTTAAGGACAAGTTGGAAAAGGTCTAGCAGATGAGCTATTAGGAGAGTCAGTCCTTCCATGTAGTGGAGAAATGGACTATATGACTTCTGGGGAGTCCTTCTAACTCATCAGTGGTTAGAAACAGGAGTATGTAAAATCCTGACCTTATTAGATTTGAATAAGATTAAAGGCAGAGCTCAGTGCATCTGTGCAGAAGGAGCTGCCTGGTGTGACAATGAGCTTTGATGTAACAACAATTAACTCTGGTGCCCAATTTGTTACCCAAGTGGTGATGTTCTTTTCAGGGAAGTGTAAGCTCATGGAAAAGGAGTTTAATCCTCTGTTGTCAGCATGTGATGTAAACTTGTGATTAAAAACAGGAGGTTGTAACAATTCTGATTCCTTTTATCAAGTGCCTGGGAGCTTAGGTCTCTTCTGTAAATCATGTAAGATCTTCACCCTTAGTCTTAGGTGGGTCATCTCCCCAATTGTATTGTGACATGAGAGCACCATGCTGCCAGTAGAGCTATGCAGAGCAAAATACAAATATGGCACAGAGAGAGAGGAACCAAGCTGCTACTTTTCCTTTCTTTTTTCCAGGGCCTGATGAAATTGAGGAGGGTTTAATTTTTCTTTTCTTGTTCCTCCGATTCTTTGTCCTGTCTTGACTGTGAATGCATCTGGCTTTTTCTGTGTTTAAAAATGCTGGCTTACTAGGTGGCTCTTGAAATCATGCTTTGAAAATGGCTACTCATTTAGTTCCTTTGCTTCTCCTTCAGTCTCTGGGATCTAGAGGTGACAAACTTAGCCCAGCTCAGGCAGCCTCTGAGCCCTTGTCATGAGAGGCACAAGGCTGAAGTATTTCATCTTCCTTGGTCTGATTTAGAAGACAAGAAGAGATACTGGTTGTGCCTCATACCATATCTGAAATTCAAAGGGAATTTCTTCAACCTCCTGTTGGACTTTGGAATTCTTTTGGTTCCAGCTTTAATGTCAGCAAGTATTAGTCTCTCCCTTGGAGTTATACTTGTGTCTTATTGTTTGTTACTGTCTTCTGCTTAGCAGAGATAAGCTGTTGTGTCCCCAGGGTACAGGAACATGGAAGAAACTTTGAAATAGCGCTAAGAAGTGCAGATGATGTCAAGAGAGAAATAAGGGGGATGCCTTTCTGAAGTCACTTTTGTGCATGGGCTTTTTTCCCTTATTCTTTTCTTTCTTTACCTCTTGAGCTTTTCATTTCCTGCAACTATCTACTTGAATCTTGAAAGCAGGAAGTGTTCATGGAAAAATACAAGCTACTGTGTGCCCCCTCATCTTCTGATCTCAATCAATCAAATAAAACCAAGACCTTGCACTTCACCTTATTGCAAGGATGGTTAATAATTCGAGGGGTTGTGCCAATGGCAGAGATGCTTTTCCAGCCTTGTGCTTTTTTATTGTTATTACTACTGGGGTTTTTTGTGTTTTTTGGCCTTTTGGACTGGTCAAGGTAAGATTATTCTCAAAGACTGCTCCATAAATATCCCTGTCAAGACCCGAGTTAACATTCAAGCATTGCTGTTCAGCAGAAAAACCAGGATGCCAGAGTTCAATTTAGACTTCCTTGCAGGGTTGAAAGTAATGGCAAGATTCACTTAACATGGCACAGATGAGCCCTACCATCTTTATGGGAGAGGTTGCCTTCCGGTCCCACAGCACATTGTGCCTGGATAGCTTACTGACTGTGCCTGAAGTTTTGTCTAGCATGTCGTGCTGGGACTCACCCGTGGTGGAGGAGCCCCTGAGCATAAGCCAGTATGTATTGAGTGTTGCTTAAGAGAGACCTAACAGGTTGCCCAGAGCATTGTAAGCAGTGCCCTGAGGCTTACTGCTTGTGATCTTTGAGTGCTTTGGGAATCCCAGATTTTGTGGGCTGCTGGTTGGGTTTTCCCTGCTGTGATTATTCGTAGAAGAGGTTCATAGATATCTTCTACCTAACGTTTGCCACTGAGGAGACTTGACGCATCCAGCGGCAAGAATCTTGCTTGTCTGTCAGGAAGTGTAACACTGTTTATTGATGTTTGTGCTGTCCTGTCAGCAGAATTGACTTCTGTGGGTGAGGCAACATGAGGAGTGAAGCTTGGAACCAGCAGCTGCTATTTAAGCATTATCCTTCAGTGTTTCTGCTCGAGTCTGTTGTGTAGAAATAGTCTCTCTGTAGAACCTGGCCATGGATGTAAATCTAACTTGTCAGAAGCATTTGGTTCTTCTGAGGTTATTTTTTCCTCCTTTCACAGATGAGAAAGTGAATGTGTCGAAGCCCACTTGCTTTACCCACAGGAGAGTGCATGGCAGTGGGCCTCTGAGCTTGGGTGGGAGAGAACCAAAGGCTTGTCCAAATAAAAGTAAAAAAATATGTGTGGTGAAAGGCAGCTTGTTCCTTGAAAAATTTATGCTATCAATTGAGAAAGCAGACTGTGACTGGGTGGAGAAGTAGTGGTGCAAAATGCAGTGCGACTTGTGAGAAGTCATACTGGCACCTCAGTGACAGATCCCCATTGACAGCCCAGTGGCTCTCAGTCCAACTCTGTGACGCGGTAACTTGCAGCAAAACAGATGGGTCTGCTTCCTTGTCAGCATTTATAGTTTAAAAAGAAGTAAATTAGTGCTTAGTCGCATCTTAAAATACAAAAGCCATTCCTCTAGCCCCTTTAAATAACTGTTTGCTAGATTTATCTGTCTTACCCATAACAGTAGAGATAAAGGAAAAGCAGGTGACACAGTGTGGCTGAGTCATGAGAGCCACGAAGATGATGAAGAGAGTAGAACACCTCTCTTATGAGGAAAGGCTGAGAGAGCTGGGTCTCTTTAGCTTGGAGAAAAGGAGACTGAGGGGTGACCTCATTAATGTTTATAAATATGTGAGGGATGGGTGTCAGGAGGAGGGAGCCAGGCTCTTCTCAGTGTCGTCTAATGATAGGACAAAGGGCAATGGATATAGTCTGGAACACAGGAGGTTCCACATCAGTATGAGAAGTAACTTCCTCATGGTGAAGGTGACAGAGCACTGGAACAGGCTGCCCAGGGGGGTTTTGGAGTCTCGTTCTCTGGAGATGTTTAAAACCCACCTGGATACGTTCCTATGCGACTTGGTCTAGGTGATCTTGCTGTGGCAGAAGGATTGGACTAGATGGTCTTTTGAGGTCCCTTCTAATCCCTAATGTTCTGTGATTCTGTGATGTACTGCTGCACCCTACAAAGCCTGTTGACTCTGCCATGAGTTGTGGAGAAGTGTCCCCATGCCCATGGAGAGACAATGGGAAAAGCACTCCAATATGCAGGAGTTTTGCATGGCTCAGATGCTGACACTCTTTTTTTACTCATTCCAAAACGATCTGGCAATTAGCAGCAGGGGTAGCAGCCACCTTGAATTACAATGTATGAAGGCACCAGAACTAGCAGGGTGTATTTGGAAATACCTATTGCATATATATATTCCTCTTAAGAAACATGTTGGAGATGCTGTATCCATAAATACTAATAAGGCTGTTTGATTCCAATTTTCAGGTAAGATTAACATTTTATTGAGTATTATATCTGTCACATTCAATGCTTTAGTGTACCATCCTCTCAGGCTTATTAGCATAATTGCAGTGCTTAAGCAACAATAAAGAATTCAACAGTAAAATAGCAGTTAGCGCAGGCAATTTGTTATCAAAAGCTTTTACTTAAGGACAGCTTTTCAGCATATTTATGGTCAAGTCAGGGCTATACATTATTTTTATTTAGGAAAACAAGAGGAAAACATTGCAGGATTTTTTCCCCTGCACTTCTAGTGGCGAAACCAGAGGGCCTGAAAACTGGTCACAGCCTTTTTGTGTTTCTTAAAATCTTTCAGCAATTTCCTTTGTGGTGGGAAGTCAAGATAATGAAACAAACTCTGAATTAAAGTCCAATGTCTGGAGCACAGCTGTGATGCTAGCAGCTCCACAGAACTTATTTTGCCCTTCTTGAGCACCCTTTTAAAATTCCCTTGTGGTGTCCCAAGGTGTGAAGACACCATTGTGCCCGCTGTAACCACTGGCACAGTCCTTTGAGCAGTGCATTCATGGAGAAAGTCCTTGTTGCCAGCATGGCAAGATTTCATTTTTGTATTAATTTTCAGCAGAAAGTATTTTGAGGGCAAATTTTCTGTGTTGATTTAAAATTCAAAGTTGTACATGGACTCACAGAATCATTAGGGATTGGAAGGGACCTCGAAAGATCATCTAGTCCAATCCCCCTGCAACAGCAGGATCACCTAGACCAAGTCACACAGGAACACATCCAGGCGGGTCTTGAACTTGCTAATTGTACCTGATAGACACAGCAGTAAATGAGATTTAAACAACGCACAGAGTCCTCAGATGAAGAGTCCATCGAGAAAAGCACAAGCGTTTTGGTGAGAGGAAGGCTGTTGCTGCGATTCCTTTGCTGGTGGAGGCTTTTTTTCAGATCAGCCCCCTCTACTCATGTTTGCTCCTCCAACACCCTTTAGCTTTAGCTTGAGTTCTTCAGGGTGAGTTCACACCCTCAGTTGTCCATGTTGTTGCTCAGACCTGTGCTCACTTTCAGCATCCCTGTTCTTCTCTCCGTCACTTGACTCAGGGTCTCTCCTTTCATGTGTTTTCCTCATTCTTCCTTTTTCTGAGAGACCCCTTCTGTCTTGTGCTGTTTTCCTAGAGGTCTGAAAGACCTGTAGCTCTTTATCATTTTGATGATGGCTAATACCTGTGGTGAAGAGCCGCCACAGGCCTGGTAGTGCCTTGATTGTGTTCACAGTCTGGATGACCTATAGGAGTAAACTTACCTGGTTTTTTTTCCTTCCCATGTTGACTGGTATCTAAGCTCACCCCATGAGGAGAAGTGAAGGCAGCACTACCTTGGGGCAGAAGCTCATGTTCATAGTGAAACAGGATGTGCAAGCAGGTTGCAGGAATTGGGAAGGGAGCACATGGAAACAGGTGAAACTAAGTCTGGCACATATTAGAGAAGTGATGTGCTTCTGGGGTCCCCTTCACAAACACCCTCCTCTGTGAATATGTGAAATTCGGAAGGAGTTGGTTGTTTCAGATCCCTTTTTTTTTGGGGGGGAGTATAAAACCTGGTGTTGTTCTTTAGAGATGAACTGGCTGTTTCAGATTCTTGGGTAGACTTGAGTATTGTATTGGTACACAACACCTCCCTATGGTGAAGCCACCTAGAGCTACACTGTGTTTAGAGTTTATGTCAACCAAAGTGCTTGGTGACACTCCTGGGAAAATACACAGAAATTGACCATGGAGAGCTAAACTTCCCAGGAACTTCAGTCCCAGTGGAAATTTGCCTGTGATTTGAACTGCAGTTGAAATGCGTGCTGTCTGCCTCGGTGGTCATCTACAGGGTTGGGATTTAGGTCATTAGCAACAGAAGCAGAGGGAATGGCTTCAGGTTTCACCAGGGGAGGGTTAGACTGGCCATCAGGAAGAAATTCTTCCTGGAGAGAGTGGTCAGACACTGGAATGGGGTGTCCAGGGTAGGGTTGAGTCCCTATCCGTGGATGAGTTTAAAAGTCGCTTAGCTGTAGTGTTGGGGGATCTGGTAGAGTAGGGTTAATGGTTGGACTAGATTATCTCGAGGGTCTTTTCCAACCTGAATGATTCTGTGATTCCATGATTCCTGCAGAATCCTACAAATCCCCAGTATTGCTCCTTCTGCCTTTGCTTATATGGCTTGAGTAGCATCCAGCACATCAGCTACCTGAACATCTCCTGCTTGTGTCTGCTTCCCTGCAGCCAGGGAAGCACTCTTTTAGGTCCTGTGCACAGGCAGAGAATTCCCACATCTGTAAGAGGAGCTGAGGGACCAGGGAAGGTGTTTTCTTGGATTGTTGACTTGAATTAAGGCCATGATGCTCTCCTTCCTACCTGAAATCTGTAGTCCTCCAACAGTTCAGGTAAAAAGGACTTTGATCTGTCATTTAGCCCCTGGCCCAAACAGGGTTTTTCGAGATTGTATGAGGTTGCTTAGGGCTTCTTATGGCTGCGGTGATCTGGTGTGATCCTTAGGAATTGTGAGGGTATATGCTTTGGTCAACAAGACAAAACCTTATGGAGAGCTTTGGAGACTGCAGTCTGGTATCAGAGTAGTGGAGCAATAAGGTTTGTGGAAAAGAATCCATCTAAACAGTCAGTGAGTCGGAGCACTAAGTTGACACATGTCCTACACTGGAACGGGCTGCCCAGGGGGGTTGTGGAGTCTCCTTCTCTGGAGGTGTTTAAAACCCGCCTGGATATGTTCCTGTGTGACATGGTCTAGGTGATCCTTCTCTGTCTGGCAGGGAGATCAGACTAGATTGTCTTCGGAGGTCCCTTCCAATTCCTAATGTACCATGCCCAGCTCTACAGGACTGGTGCTACTCATGGCTGGTTGCCACTATAGCTGTTGGGCAAACTGTGGGGAGGAAGAGTCGGTGGCTGGAGCTGAGGTAGTGTGTGAGCATGTCTTCCTCGAGGAGGAAAGTGCCTGCGTGCTTCTTGCAGGGGGAAAAAAAAGTTGGCTGAAAGAATTTAGCAGTGATAAATGTCATAAAAATACTTATGCTGGAATTTGTAAAGCCTGGAACATCTGTTCTCAACAGTGCTTTGATCATGTTGTGAGGCTTTTAAAATGATACTTCCATGAAATAAGTGAGATCCTTATGGCTGCAGGATTCCTTTCAGTGCCCTTTTTTCATGAAGCAAAAAGGCAAATTTCACAGGGAACATTACATGACTTGAAACACATATTTTAATGGTTAGTATCAACCAAACAATGTTTTATTAGGTGCTAGGAAAATGTTCCAGTTGCATACCCCAGGAAGTGAAGCACTCCCATTTACTTTAAGCTTATGGGAGCTGTACTTTGAAAAAAAAAAATGTTAAAAAATCAATAATTCATTGTTTGTTTGTTACTGTACTCAAAACCAAAACAAACACTGTGCATTGAGCTTAAATATTTTGAAATTGTTGTCAGAAAAGGGCCTTTTTGGGTTTTGTTTCCAGGCAGAGCTATGGGTGAGCTGGGATCTGCATGTTTTCCAAGGGACACGCAGCAGTTTCAAGGTGCTGACAGTTTGCTTTCCTCAGTGCGCTGCTTTGTGCTGAATGACTTTTTAGTCATCTGCTTGTCTCCGAGGACTCATCCTTTCCCCTGTCCTCATAGTTATAGTAGGCTTCTGCCTGTTGTCCTTCAAGCGACTGGCTGAAATGTTGAGATGCTGAATGTCTCGATGTTTTAAGGAGCACAGAGAGCCCCTGTTGCAGGGCTGGGTTCTTCACAGTGTGATGCCTGGTGGGAGGATTTCTGCTCCTCTGCCTTCCTGCTACTTGTAGGGAAAAAAAATAATCTCCTGGGTGGTGTTTGCAGAAATAGCCTGTAGAACATGAGAGAGAGCAGCAGGAAGGAGGGAGAAACTTGAGATGTGAAGTGAGGGGGGTCTCCTTCTCTGCCACGTTCATGTGTTCACACTAGACAA
Source organism: Rhinopomastus cyanomelas (assembly GCA_013400115.1). Lineage (NCBI taxonomy): Eukaryota > Metazoa > Chordata > Aves > Bucerotiformes > Rhinopomastidae > Rhinopomastus > Rhinopomastus cyanomelas. The sequence continues at coordinate 91,365 of VXBP01004262.1, forward strand.
AGCTTTTCCTGCAGAGCGGTTTATGCTTTCTTCACGTAACGCCTGCACAAGCTGTGAAATGAGGAAGAATTACGGTAATAAGCAACAGAGAATGAATATGCTGGTGCTTTCTAGTAAGGTTCTGGGTGTCAGGGGTTAATAGTTGAAAACAAAATTGTTTAATTAATGTCTCCAGCAGCCAACAGGTGAACAGGCAGCTTACTACTGTGACATATCCATTTATAGCAGCTCTCCTTCACTAACACCTGCAGCTCAGTTCTGTTATGTGCTTAGGCTGTCTGCTAATTATTTACCAATGATTTACAAGTACCAAGTGCAAATAATATGCTTTAACACTGAAGACTGCATTGCACACCTAGGATTCCTGGGATTTATGCAATCCTATCTTCATCTCTGGAGGACTAGCCTTGTATGAGCTTGAGCCTCCTGCCCCACAGAACTTGCACGCAAAGGGGCTGTGCTACGTACGTAGCTGGGGTGCATGAGGGGAAGCAGTCCTTTGCCTTCTTGCAGATCAGTTTTTGCCCCTTGGAGTGACCTTGTTCCTTGTCTTACTCTTCTTTGTAAGTCATGGCAGAAGCCAGCTGTTTTAAAAAACCCCCAGTGTGATGGGCTTGGATTTTTGTTTTAAAAAGAGTAAAATAGTATGAAAGTCAAGTAGCAGATTGAGTTCTGACTCAGCTGGTAACATGATCCTGGGCTATTTCTGTAACATTTGTAGCTTATGACCAAATTTTTCTAATATTAGGACATTGCCATAGAAAGAGTGTGAGAGGCCTAGGCTGCCAGAACGTGTGGATGCACAGAGTAGATACGTTTCAGAGCAAGCATGCAGGAGCTGTGCAGTAAGTTCTTTGTTGTGGTTTTAAATTGCTGCAATTTCTGTCCTTTTAACTTTTTGTTGATTAACTTAGCAGAGTTGTGTGGAACAGCATAGGTGCCTTTTGTTTCTCACCAGGCATGCTCCTGTCCCTAGCTGTGCCTCTTGCAGGCAGCCAGAGTCGCTTTATTGGTGGGTTTTCAGCCAGTGTAAACTGCTGCAAGTCAATTCAAGCTGCGCTGACTATGTGGATTGTATGGAAGCTGAGAATCCGGTTATATGTCTCATGATTTTAGTAAGCAAGAACTTCTGGAGATGGGCATCGTGCTCTAGTCAGGCAAGAAAGTACATGTGGAGTTTCTCTGAGCTTAGGGAAAGCATGTGTGAGCAAATAAGCATCTGTATTGCAGTACAAGAGAAGGCAATTACTGAGGAAATCCTGAAGTTTACAAGTAGGATTTTTTTATAGGTTCAAATCTGCTGTGGTTTCAGAGTACCCAAGGACACTTAGACTAATGAAACTCCAGACCGTCCAGCCCAGACACGCACAGCACAGAGCAGCAAAGCAGTTGTAGTGTTTAGCACTACCAGTCAGCTACTGAATGCAACAGCTGCTCTGGGATTTTGCATTTAATTTTTGTCAGGATAATAATGAGGAACTCAGGGTTAATGATCTGTATCCAGTTTCCCTCCAAAGTGCTTTATTTGCACTTTTTGGGGTTTTTTTAAATGGGTCTTTGCAGGAGACCCGAAGTGTCAGCTGACCTGAAGAAATCAACAGTGTGCGCTGACAAAATCCAAAAGCAAAGCTAGAAAGGAAGATGCTTCCTAACTTTTCACGTGAACACCTTGTACTCTCAGACTCCCTCTGATTAAGTAACCAGCAAAACCTATTCACATGTACTCCAATTAAAATTTAATGAAGCAAGAGGATGTACTCATGTATGCTGACGAATGCGAGAGGAATAGATCCCAGTAACTCTGCTCTGCCCTTTGCAATCAGGGCTCAGTTTACTAGAAAGCTGCTCGGCAGCTGTGAACCTCCTCTGGCATGAACAAGCCTCGGAAGTCTGGGTTCTTGCAGCTGATAGCAAGAGGTGGTGATGGCTCGTGGATGAAAGAGTGTGGCCCTTTTGTAGGGCAGAGCTTTATCAGTGAAACCCAGTTTGGTCGATGGCAAGAGGTGAGTGAGGCAGGGCTCCCACCCTGATGTACTCCATTAGAAGAGGACAGGGAGCTGCTGGATGTCTTTTACCTGTCCTTGTACCAAAACTCTGATCAAGCAGCAGTGGGATGAGTGGAGCAGCATACACCAAAAAGGGAAGCCCTGTTGGCTTTGATTTTTAAGTAGAGAAAGTGGAGACTGTACTCCAGCCAAGCTGGTGTCAGAAGATAGCCGGACTTGTAGTGCCTCTGCCTTTGCTGTGCGTTTGCTGGGCAGTTACTCTGGTAGTTGCACTCCCAAAGGGATACGGCCCAGCTTTACAGAGCGTTTCACATTGCTTCCAGCCGTGGAGAGTCCTAAGACATCTATGTGGACAGTGAAATGACCTGCCAGGAAGAAAGACTTGCTTACTTTCATACAGTCTGTATCTTCCTGAGCATTTCCACCTCTCAGCCTCCTGCAATTTTTGTGTTGTCTCATACCCAGAATGAGGGCTGGAGAAATGGGGTAAAAAGAGCTCATCTGCTCGTTGCTTCAGTGCCCTGTAGCTTCAGCTCTGCATGAGCATTGATGCACTACCTCTGGAGTGGTATGTGGCAGTAGGGTGATGCTGCAGAGTTGCATTAAATGGCATTTTTGGATAAGCAATAAAAGATCCTGCTGTATCCACTCTTAGCCATGGGTTAGGCAGCAGAACGGAAATGCCATGTTGGAATATGCCTTTGCTGCTGACCCTTGCATGACATGCTAGAGCTCCTCATCATCAGACCTTTGTTTTGCCTTATCCAGAAGACAAAGCAGTGCTTCATCGGCATGGCTGGCTGTTTTCCTTCTGGCAGAACTGCCGCAAACTTTCCAGAGGCTTGCTAGGTTTTCCAGTTATCATCGGCTTCAATCCCCATTCCACCGTGCAAAGGCTCTCACTTACTCTGTTGCAATGAAGTGCTGAAGAAGCCCTTGAAGGGAGGTGGGACTCTGGAGTTGAGACCTTGCGCTTCTTTGTTGACCTGGAAAGCTGCTCTTGGAACAGTAAGCATGAGATTTCTCTTGAAACCTTCTTTATGTGCCTTTCTGAAGAAATAGCTGGAAGGAGAAGACCTGTCAGTTGAGCTCTAAAAGAGAAACCTATTGGCTCTGAATACACTGAGGACATTATTTAAGGTCAGTTGATCTGTGAGAAGGCAAGACTTATCTAACGCAGCCTAAGGTTAGTTATGCAACAGACGGGCTGTTCTTTGTTGTGAAGAACAACTCCAGTGTGTGTCTGTGAAAATCAAAGGTCTTGCTGAAGGCGTGTTGTGTTCTGGCTGGAAGCTATGGGGTGTCCTCCTCTAGTGATTTTCCTTCTGTAGCAGATTATCGTCATAGAAAGGTTTCCAGTGGAAAGGGCATTCAGCAGTTGCAGGCAGCAGCAGTTGAGCTGCCAGTAGGTGTATACTGGCCATACACATGCATATGGTTCTGTTTCAGTGCAACTTTTACTTCCTTCTCTTCTCCACCATACGTCCTTCTGTGTCATTGAGCAGATCACTGTGTAGATGCCTACACAGGGCAGTATTTTTAAGGTAAACACACCAGAGCGTTGTTTCTGACTTCTGGATAGAGTCTCTAAGTAGAGAGATGTGGCAACTTGCCTTTTATATTGGTTTGAAATATGAGGTTTGCAACATGTTGGGTGTGTGGCACTGACATCTCTTTTCTGAGAGAAACTTTTTCCCCTCTATAATCGTGTTCTAAAACACACTGCCCAGCCAAATTGCCATTATCTTTCCAGAGAGACCTGGCATCACTCAGCAAATTGAAGAAGAGGATTATTTTTCTTTCAAACTGGTCTCCTGTGCCTTGTGGGGTAGCCAGTTTTGGTTCTGAACCTTTGTTGCTTGTGCAGAGCTAAGCATGCTGTTCAGCAAGATAGCCTGATGTACTTGTGGGTTGTCTTCAGTCTGAGCTTTTTATTTGTGTGGTGTGTTGAGAGGGTTAGTATTTGCATAATGAGGATATTTCAATAGCTTTGCACAAATATTGGTCTTGTGTGGTTTGTTAGCTGTGCTCTTCTGGGCAGAACTAGAGGTGACAGAGCACTTGAACGAGCTGCCCAAGGGGGTTGTGGAGTCTCCTTCCCTGGAGACATTTAAAGCCTGCTTGGATGTGTTCTAGTGTGACTTGGTCTAGGTGATCCTGTTGTGGTAGGGGGATTGGACTACCTGATCTTTCGAGGTCCCTTCCAATCCCTAATGTTCTGTGATGAAAATAACCAAATATCTCAAGGATTTTTTGGAGAACTTGATGTAATAGATTGAAAAATTAATCCTTGAAAGGAAGTAACCAAGGTGAATGGCCATAAAGTGGTTTTCCTAGAAGTTGAACTGTGTATGTAGACGGCTTGGTGAAAGCCATATTGTCAGCGGTGGAAGGGTGGAACTGGGGAGCAAATGGGACCTTGTTTGGGCACCTCAGAGATGATGATGCTCTGAGCTTAGGGAGAGTATTTGCATCTCCCCAGATGCAGCTTGGGACCAAAAGGGCTTTTCCTAGTTGCCTCCTGCCCTGGAAATGTTTTGGGCATCCAGCTTTGCATTTCTGTAAGCTTTCTTTGAAGTAAGCTATGGTGTTACGGTTAATAAGAGATTTCCTCTGCTTTATAGAAAGACTCCACCTACCCCATTCTCAGCTGAAATAAAATGTACAGCAGTGTGAGCTACTTGGCTGCAACAGACCCTGTAACTGGTCTCACCAGCCCTGCAGTGCCCCATGCTAAATGCTTGGGTATAAAACACATCCTGCTGTTACTGCTGCACCAAATGAAGGCATTGTGGTCCCTGCCCCGGGCGATGGGCTGGGGGATAATTACAGTTTTCTTCACATGTCCCATAGATGGGAGGATTCTAAAGCTTTACCATCCCAACTTCTGCAGCACACATTAAGCTGAATATGACATCAATGTCAAGAGTTGTGGCACTTGTGGTTATGACTTTGGGATTCCTTATATTTACTTTCTAGGGAACTAAAATTCAAAGCAGCTTTTATAGCTGTCATGAGAATACTGTCTGTTTCGAAAGATATGGGTAAATGTGTGTTGACCTTTAACTAATACGGCTATATCCTATTTTCCGTGTGTTTCCAATTAGCAGAAGTATGTTATGTTTTTTTGTTTTTTAATTGTTAAAATAGGAAAGTTATTTAACAGCAAGACTTCTGCTTTTTCCCAAAATAAAGACAGTAAGTTGTTGTCCAAGGGCAGAATTTTTCGTACAGTTACTATTATAAGCTGGAAGTCAAGATTTAATAATAGCACACACCATCTACCACCAGTAGTGGAAGAACAAGACTGAACCCTGCTTTAAGCTGTTCTAATTTGCAGCCTGGCCACATGGCTTCACATCCTTCTGTAGAGCAAAAGACAGGATCCTTTGTTGCCACTGCTCATCGTCTCCTCAAGCTTTTGGGTTTTTAGCACTGTAAATCCCACATGCAATGTCTTGTCATTGTTCAGGGTGAAGGAGAGTTTTAACTGTGCCAGGCTTGGGCCAGCTCTGTCTGAAGCCAGCTGCAGACTCCTGGTTGTCTTGAACGAGAACTGGAGCCACTCTTTGGGGAGACCATGACTAATTGTTCATGTCTTTTGTTGTTGGTGGTAGGTGATGGGTGAATCTGGCTGAGATGAAGGAGGGTCTCTCTCCATGCTGCTTTTCAAAGGCCTTGTCCCTCCTCCTTATTTTCCTGTATGTGTGTTGCAAAATAGTTCTATACCTTTGTTTCTAGAACTTGGGATCCTTTTCATGACCCACAGTGGATCTTTTGCTACTTTAGAAAAAACTGAAACATATTTTTTCACTTTTTAAAATGTACTTTGCTAAACAGGTATTTTTGTCAAATTGCAGTTTCCTCCAAAACACTCTTCTTTATATAGAAAATGGGATTCCACCTCTCCTAGACCTTTGCTAACAGCTGTTCTGCTTGCTAAATGTCACTGAATTAAATTGAAACAAAAATAAGAATATGACGATTTCGAATAAATTTTAGTTGACTGTTTCAGTCCCAGGTAGAAGAAATCCTCCCCCTCTCGTCTGAAGGCAGAGATATTTTGGGGATTGCCCTGCTGGTTTACCTCACAGAACACTGTAATATGCTGCAGTATACGCCTGGAAAGGCGCTGTACAGGTATAGGAAGATGCCTGTGTTGTCAGCGTGCCCTGCTCTGGTTTTTGCCTTGCCTCCCACCCCAGAGAACTGCTGGGGTACCTCTGTAGGACCCTCAGTACCTGAGGTACTGCTGGCAGCAGGCAGTGCAATGGGATAGTGCCAGGTTGGGGTGCGGAGCCTTTTGAAGATTGCTTTGATTTGCTGCTGGGCACCGTGAGGACTCCTGGGGTGTTATCTGAGGATTAAGTGCAACATTAAACGTTGGAGCTGGCTTGTCAAAGAAAGGACCGTTTATCAAAATATAATTTATAACCAGCAGTTTACTGCTAGCTTCAGTAATTAATACGGAACATGACGGGGCCCATCATTAATGTGCTTTGTTGTCTCAGCTTGCATTGCTGCTGCTGGCAAGGCCAGCTTCTGAGGCTAATAAAGGACAGGGAAGAAAGAAATTTCTGCGGCTGTTAGCCGATGGTAATATTTCTCCAGGCCACGGACTGTACTGTGCATTGCATCTGATCACAAATCTCAGCCAGACAAATCTGTCCAGCAAAAGCTGGTTTTCCAAATTCTTGCTTAGAGAGGCAAGAATGATTGTTTACACCAAGGTCACTTGGAACCAGTGACAAACTCTGTCAGCATTGAGATTAGGGAGAGGGTGGGCAGGCTGGTCTGGAGGATGGGGAGAAAACTTTTGACCTCATCTGCAGTGGTCCAAATCCTGCTCGGGTTATTGGAGAGGGAAGGCACTTGGCACCTAGTGGTAGTGGTTAATGAACTAAGATCTGAGGGAGGAGGCAAATGAAGGAGGCTTTTCCAGCATTATCTAATGGCCAAGTGCCCAGATGAGGGCAACAACCAGTGCTTTGTTGCTGATGGGAATCTTTGTTGGTGAGGAGCTTGTGGTTGTTTTAAGATGGGTCCCACTTCCTCATAGCCCATCCTGAGCTGTGTGTTTGACTCCAACAGTTTTATTATCGCACAGTAGTTTCCAGATCGATGCTGGGAGCTGTTTGTAGTGTTGGGTTAAGCTGCAGTAGCATGAGATCCTTTCTGGTGTATCGATGGGGGCTAGGGCCCCATGGCTCTTCTAAGATGTGTAAGGAGTTTGTGTTACAATAAGCCTAACTGTTCCCATGGTCTGTTTGCTGTGTCCTTGGAGGTGTTTAAGGCCGGGCTGGATGAGGCTCTGGCCAGCCTGATCTAGGGTGGGGTGTCCCTGCCCATGGTAGGGGAGTTGGAACTGGATGATCCTGTGGTCCCTTCTAACCCTTTCTGACTGTGTGACTTGGTCTAGGTGATCCTCCTGTGGCAGGGGGATTCGACTGGATGATCTTTTGAGGTCCCTTCCAATCCCTAATGATTCTGTCAAGTCTGTGTTTGCCGGTGTTCCAAAGAAAGATCCAACAGTATCATCAACATTTGAGCCTGTATAGGATCATAGAATGTATTGGGTTGGGACCTCCAAAGGTCATCTAGTCCAACCCCCCTGTACAACAAGCAGAGACGTCTCTAACCATAACAGATTGCCTGGAGCCCCATCAAACCTGACCTTGAGTGTCTCCAGGGATGGGGCCTCCACCAACTCTTGAGGCAACCTGCTCCAATGATCCACCACCCTCCAATTAAAGAACTTCTTTATCAGGTCCAGCTCAAATCCACCCTTTTCCAGTCCAAAACCATGCTCCAACCCTCTGATCATCCTCTTGTTCTCCTCTAGACATGTTCAACAGGTTCACATCCTTCTTAGAATCATAAAATTGTAGAATCATTAGGGATTGGAAGGTACCTCGAAAAATGATCTAGTCCAATCCCCCTGCCACAGCAGGATCACCTAGACCAAGTCATACAGTCAGAAAGGGTTAGATGGGACCACAGGGTCATCCAGTTCCAACTCCCCTACCATGGGCAGGGGCACCCCACCCTAGACCAGGCTGGTCAGAGCCTCATCCAGCCTGGCCTTAAGCACCTCCAAGAATGGGGCCTCCACCACCCCCCTGGGCAACCCAATCCAGGCTCTCACCACTCTCAAGGTGAAGAACTTCCTCCTCACATCCACTCTAAATCTACCCATCTCCAGCTTTGCTCCATTTCACCTAGTCCTGTGGCTATCTGACATCCAAAAAAGTCCCTCCCTGGCCTTTTTGTAGGCCCCCTTCAGATACTGGAAGGCCACAAGAAGGTCACCTCAGAGCCTCCTCTTCTCCAGACTGAACAGCCCCAATTTCCTCAGTCTATCCTCATAGGAGAGGTGCTCCAGCCCTCTGATCATCCTTGTGTCCCTCCTCTGCACTCGTTCCAGCATGTCCACATCCTTCTTGCAATAAGGGCTCCAGAACTGGATGCAGTCCTCCAGGTGGGGCCTCACCAGAGTGGAATAGAGGGGGAGAAGCACCTCCCTCGACCTGCTGGCCACACTTCTGATGCAGCCCAGGATCAGGTTTGCCTTCCGGGCCACAAGTGCACACTGCTGGCTCATGTTGAGCTTTTTGTCCACAAGCACCCCCAAATCCCTGTCTTCAGGGCTACTCTCCAGCCAGTCACTGCCCAGCCTGTATTTGTGCTTAGGATTGCCTCGACCCAGATGCAGGACCTTACACCTGGTCTTGTTGATCCCCATCAGGTTGGCTTGTGTCCATCTCTCCAGCCTGTCCAGGTCCCTCTGGATGGCATCCCTGCCCTCCAGCGTGTCTGCTGCACCACACAGCTTGGTGTCGTCAGCAAACTTGCTGAGGGTGCACTCAATGCCTCTGTCCATGTCACTGACAAAGATGTTGAACAAGACTGGTTCCAGGACTGATTCCTGAGAGACTTCACTTGTCACTGGCCTCCACTTGGACAGGCATCCATCGACAACCACTCTCTGGGTGCGGTCGTGTTGGGGGCTCCAGAACAGGCCGCAGTACTCCAGGTGAGGTCTCAACAGGGCAGAGCAGAGGGTCAGAATCCCCTCTCTCGATCTGCTGGCCACACTTCTTTCGATGCAGCTCAGGATGCAGTTGGCCTTGTGGACAACAATTGCATGCTGATGGCTCCCGTCCAGCTTTTCATCTGCTAGTACCCCCAGATCTTTATCCACAGAGCCTCCCCTGCCTGGGAGCTCCCTGTGCCTCAGCCCATAGCTCTGAGCCTTCTCTTTCCCACCGGAGCCTCGCTTGACCCTGCCCAGCCCCAGGCTCTGCCATTACGCTTGGACACAGTGAGGCGAATGCACATAGCGGTGGACAAACCAAATGGCACTGAAATGTGGCATACTTGAGCTCCATGGTCACCGTGACCTTTTGTGACAATGATTTAGAAGAATGTTTTTGGTTTAGCACCTACCCTTAACTTAAGCATTGGGTCAAGTAGCACTTTCTGACCTAGGGCTGCCCGCAGTGACAGCGCTTGATTTAGCTTTTATAGCAAAGCATGTTGTGTGTTAGTTGTATTGAGCATTGCCCAAAGGCTTGCAAAGGCTTTTTTAAAGTGCCATGTGTTAGTCCAAGTTTAGCTTCTGCCATTTCCTGACAGAATCAGAGCTAACTGCAGGGGTTCTAGAAGAATGGTACTAGAAGGTTTCAGCAGTTCTGCTCCAGCTAGAAGCAAGTAAGCAATATCTTACAGTTCAGTCTGTGTGTCTCTTCCAACATGTCCTTTTTGGCAGGTTAAATTATTTCATGTTAAAATGACAGGATAAATGGTTTATTTGCTGCTTTCATTTCCATGGCTTTGGATTTAATGGCTTTTGCTCTGTGCCTTTAGTCATGTCTATTGCTGCCTGTAAAGGGTGGAGAGACATGCCTTGTGGTGTATTATATGCACCCATCATGCCCTTTTTTTGATTTCAGCATTTGATCTCCTTACTTACTCCATAAAGGGGCCTCTTGAAAGTTGGCTAATCCCACCAGGGTTTCTGTAGGCTGGCTGAAAGCAAAGTCCTCTCTGGGTGGGTGCAAGATGCATCAAGGAGTTTGAATGTCTGCGCCCTGGCTTGCCTGAAGGAATTGTAGTTGGAGCAAGCAGGTGGCACAGCGTTATGCCGTTGCTGTTTAATTAATACCACATAGGGCTTGACAACTTCCTGACCATGAAGAATGTTTATGTGCAAACTATGAAGCTGGTCCAGAGAGGTGCAGAAATGGTGACTCCACTTTTAGTAGGTTCAGACTCCAGAGCTGACCAGGTGACTTTCCACAGGACTGAAAACCTTGCTGTTGGAGATTTTACATTTGTTCTTCAGAAATATTTAGTGTACTGCTTGTTTTGAAGGTTTGGTTTTGGATTAATGTTTGTGATGGTAGCAGCAGGTGAATTCTCTCTTTGGGACCTTTCAGTGTGTTTAATGAAGATGCCACAGTGACAGCACAGTGAAGGATTCTGCAGCAGATCACGTGCCCAGGAACAGCTATCTGGAAAAGGAGCAATTCTGGCTAAAATATCAGTGCTCTTGTTTTGTGGAGAGGGTCAAAATGCTATAAATGGTTTGATTTGGGTTGATGCTGGAGCGAGCAGATAACTCTTCCCTAGTAATGGCAGTGTCTCCCATTTTGAGAGTTCTGAAGAAATTTTTGCTAGAATTAGATTGATGCTCTCTGTAGCCACAGGGATGAAGTTCTAAATATTTTGAATACTTTTGAAAGCAACAATCTAATCACAGGGAATCACACAGTACTGTAAACAGCAGTTCAGATGTTGCTCAGTAATCTCTACCCAGTGCAGTGTCCTGGGACTCTCAGCATGGATTCCAACCAAATTGTAGTGGCTCTTGTCTCTGGAATTTGGCCTTTTCCATAAAGCAAAGTGTGTGTTTGCTGCTTCTTGAGTCTGTTTTCACAGACATATGCAAAGGTAGACTAGGTAATACTAGTGCCATCCTCTGTGGTTTCATGCTGTATTCGCGAGGAGCGTGTCACTGGCAAGCTTTCCACTGCTTGCACAAGGTCTACACGAGGTAATAAAATCTTATGTTGGGAAAATCGGTCTAATATTGAGATAGAGAGGTGTGAGAATAAAAGATGCTTTACTGTAAATTGTAGGTAGATTACAACAGAAACTCAAATATTAGAAGAAACTGGGTATCGCACAAACCACACACTTTCACATTGCTAAAACGAGAGCTGTGCTCACACAGATGCATGAACCTCTTTGCAAACCACAGAAAGTAAAAGGGAGCACTCTTGTTTCATTATTGATCTAATTGCTCTTCTCTTGATATGAGAATAGATGCGAAATGCTGTTGAATATTCCAGCATGCACAAAAAAAAGCCATCGCTTTTGGAAACTTTGAAAGGTGCAGCACATAGTGATAAATAGCAAGGCCGTTTCTGAGAGTTGCTAATCTGCTGTCACCTCATTGTGCTTCTGAAATTGAAGGTACTGTAGAGTTGAGAATTTTCTGTCTGGGGGTGATATTAAATGCGGGACCCTAGCCCATATTTCCATGTGACTAATCAGTTTTGGAAGATCAAATGATGGCATTTTCTAAGTAAGTTCTGTTTTAAAGAAAAGGTTCTCTGAAGACTGGGTGTTTTGAGAAACCTTTGTGTCGGGGTTCTCTGATGCTTCCTTCCAACCCAAATTCCCCTGCAGCATTTTGTGGTCTTTGCCTTTATCTGTAATTTCTTTCCTTTGGTTTACCCATCCCACTTAATACTGAGTTTCCCAAGCAACCTGTATGTATGTTTGGCCCTGCAGGACTTGTGCACATGCGTGCAGTTAAAACCTTGCCGTGTTAGCATGTGAGAATAAGTATGCATGAGAATGAGGTTCCTGGATCCATCCAGCGAAGTCTGGATGTGTTTCAAAGATCTGAGAGTCTAGCAAGGCATGCTTTTCTGTGGGGGAACTGTGAAGGTGAGTGTCAGTCTGTGCTCACCTCCATGTTTTACAACACTCTTCCATTTATGATCTCCACCAGCTTTGCTGCTTTGCCTGCTCCTGCCAGCGATTGCACCTCCCACTCTTCTGTCAGGCTGAGCAAATTCTGGAGTCAAGTAAGCTCTCAGTGCTGGCTGCAGGCAGTGCCAGCTCCCTGCCTCAGCTCTTCCTGAGGCTACAGGCAGAACTGAGGGACAGGGCTTCTCAGTTCTTCTTGGATTTTGCTACTAGTTTGCTCCAGTGGCACAGACATCTTCTGTCTCCCCTGGTTTCTACAACTTAATTAAGCACCTGTATTAATGAGCTTAGGACTCTAGGCTAGATCTGCACAGTGGCTGGTTTTTTGTAGTACATCCTAAATAGCTAAGAGTGAGAGAGAAGCAAGATGAGAACTTTAATAAAACGGTTTTGAAGCAGTTTAGTTCATTCTTAGAACTAATTTTTGCTTCCTGAAGTCTCCAGCACTTCCAAATAGTCTAGAGGTTTGCAGAAAAGGTCACTTCCAGCAGCGCTCTTATCCTTCAAATAATAAGACGTGCAGAGGAAGAGTAACTTCTCTTGATGGCTCGTTCTTAAGACATCTCAATGATGTGTTTGATGAACCAGCGATGAGTTTTTGCCCACCTCCCCTGGCAATCTACTTCACCTGTCAGTTATGTTCAGCTTGTTGTAGCTTTCCTTTAAACAGTTACCCTTCACAGAATCACAGAGCATTAGGGATTGGAAGGGACCTCAAAAGATCACTATTTTATATGGATTTGTTGATCGTTTGTCCTACCCCAGAGAAACCAAACTACTTAGCTTTGTTTAAACAAAGAGGATGAGTCACCAAGGGGCAAGGGCATGGTTGCGTGGTTGGAGAGAGGTCACTTCTCCACTGAAATGGCTTGGTAGGGTTAGTCCAAATCAACTCATAGCCGTCCTTTTCCATCGCCGTCGCTGTTTTCCTTCTAAGGGCGTTGCCATTCAGTCTCAAGGCAGTGAAGACAAATTTGTCCAAACCCATCCGAAAGTCAGAATTTCAGAAATGCTGGGAATGTGTTGACTTTGGGTTTCTCTTGGTGAACCGCTAGGAGAAGCAGCTGGCTTTTGGTTTAGACAAATCAGGCCAAACCCTGATTTGTTTGCATTTGTGCATCAAGTTTTGTTTTGTTTCTGGAATGGCTGCTGTATATAGAATGTAACGTGGGAAGAGGTTAATTAAGCTCCTTTCAGAGAAGCTTTGTCAGGCATTTGCCAAAAAAATAAGAAAAATGGAATTTTGTTCATTGTTTCCTCAGAGCACAGAAAGGCATTGTGAGTCAAGGTGAATTTTGATGTGTTTGCAGTATTAACTGGCTGTTTGCAATACGCAGGTAAATAGTCTGCAAGCTTCCAGATGCTGCCAGGAGGAGTGGTAAACATTGAGCTCTGGAAACATGCACATCACTTGCTCAGGAGCTCTCCCTTGAAGGGTTTTGTAGTTTTTGTTTGTATTTCAGCAGCGGGTGCAAGGCTTAAATTTGAACAGCGCTTTAACAGCCGCCCGTGACCATCTCCTTTGAGGTGATAGCACGGACTGAGGGTGCAGCAGGTGGGTGGGGACAAGTGAAAGGGCAAAGGAGGGAGGATGAAAATGCTGCTTTAGTCCCTGTTCATAGGCCCACTTTCCATAGTGATGTTGAATAGTAGTGCTTTGCTTTCTTCCAGATTGTTCCTAACAGTGGTTGAATAGCACTGTGCCTGCTGGATGAGAGCTGGGGAGAGAAGTGATTTACTCTAAACTCTGTGTGGAGATAGCAGCTAGATCAGGGGCAAGGAGTCCTGATCCCTCCATCCTCTGCATGATGGGTAATTAATTTGTAATCTCCAAGCAGGCTCAGAAATTTTAACCCTCTACCTTACTGCCGTTCTCTGTAATCTTTTGAACAGAAGCTGGAGAGCATCAGCACATAAGAGTTTGGTTTCCATCCTTTTTACAGGCTCACTTTTAAGTACAGCATTGTGTGTGCTGGGTGTTCAGGTGCTCAGCCCACATGATGCTGTTTTGAATCATATGAACCAGAAATAAACCAGCTTCCACTTTCTAGAAGAGTGCTCCAGTTCCCACAGAGGGATCAGGTCTTCCTAAACTCTCAAACGGTTTCAGCTTGATGATGTTCCTCCATCATGAACTCCATGCTGAACGCTTAACCAGAGATGACTACATTTTCGTGGCAGGTGGAATGATTCCTGCCTTTATGAGCCTGTAAAGCTCTTTAGGATCCTGTAGTATGGAAAGTACTGTTTGCTTGTCTGAGCCAGTGTTTTCATATGCTTTACTTGTATTCTCCTGTAGATGTGTTGGTTTTCATTATATCTTCAGATAAGACTCATGTGAAATAGGCTTGTGTCTTATTTTCTCACCAGAGGAGTGATTCATATTTAAATTGAAACGCTGTATTGCTCTAAACCAACCTTCTTCCCTTCTGCTAATGGGAGGAGAGGGAGATGCAGGCATGGACTGAGCAGGATTATTTTTCTCCCTTCTGCATTTAGAAACTTTCCAAATGGCTTTTCAGAAAGGCACACAGACTTAACTGCCTGGCACAGGAGGATCTAGTCTTGCATGTTTTAAGACCACAGGATGACCCTGAATCTCATCACTTGTCTGTTTTAGGCTGCAGACCCTTATGCTACCACCAGGGTTGTCCATAAAAAAAGGAAACTTAAGATCCTTTTTAAGGTCAGTTTTTGATTGTGGGTTTCAGGGGTTTTCTGTCATGTTCCTTAGTGCAGTCCTGTATTTTCTCTTCATGCATAACACCAGCTTTTACAAATGTTGCTTGAACTTGTTTTGAGGCAGTGCCTCTTCAAGCATTTTCTGCAGTACAGCTGAGGCCTTCAGCTTAAGATCTCTTCTGCAGCCTAATGCCTTCTTCAGAAGTGCTGGCTGCCATCTGCAAAAGAGGAGAGCTGCACAGCCTAGCACACATTTCTCATCTTGTTAGAAATGGGTTCTGGCTAGTCTGGTCCACACTTGCTCAAGAAACTTTATTGCAGTTACTCTGTAGTAGAGAGAATGGATGTGGTGATTCCAGCTGAGGGTTCACCCAGAGCTGTGTTGCTCTGTCAGGTGCAGCTCAAACGCAGTGAATGTCGTCGTAGACTTTGTGGAGCTCTTGCTTGTCCTATAAACTCACAGAATGAGATAACAGTATAGAAATCTTGAAAAATCAGTTGAGTATCCTCACCTCAGCTAAATTACTTCAACTGAGCTGACTCAAGAGATTTGCCATGTTTTGAACTTACAATTCAGCTTGATCTCTTTGCTTACTTGGTCCTTCCAAGTTGAACTTGACCATGTGATATGATCCTTCATCACTTGCCTTTGTCATTTCCATAGACTTTGAGAGTGAAAATGTCTGAATATTCCCTAAAGTGCCCTGGCACTTTCAAAGTAGCACTTGAGGAGCCACTTTGCTCATGGGATATTGGTGGCCATATCTTTTGTGTTGCTTTGGCAGTTCAGCGACACCAACAGGCTGAGGACATTGCGAGGATCCAAAATGCTCTGCGTTTCTGTTAGCATAACATTAGAATTTATGTGAAACTTTCCCCAAGGAGGAAGAAAGAAAAGACATGTCGGCAGGTCTTCATAGCTGACAGTTTTTTATTCACTACTGGAGAACTGGTGAGACAAATGTGAGTTCCTTGGTTACACGTCACCTAAGTACTTTCTGACTTAAGAGCATTTGAGCTGGAATCACTTGCAATTAGCATGGGCTTGGCAGAAACTGGCACTGCTGCTGTTTGTGCAGAAACTGTTGGCATAGTCCAGTTGTGTCATGGGGAAAACGACTGTGAGCCAGGAGCACAAGTGTGGTCTTGATGTGGTGACTGTGTAGCAGTGTGTTCCTATGGCCACTGAGGTCCATGATGGCACAATTGTGTCTCTAAGAGCAAGGGCGCAGCTGTCTATCTCCTGTACCTGGTCCCTCTCACCTCAGCATTTCAACCTGTTTATTGTTGTAGCCACACCACATGTTCTTAGGCAGCTCTTGGTGTCTGAGAGCTTTTAACTGCATTTGTTTTGAGAATGTTGGCCTGCACATGGTACAGCTTGATGTGACCATTGCTCTGCTCTTCTTAGTCTTCTTGGATGAGGCAGTTTTCATTAGAGTTGACTCAGGTCAGGCTAAGGAGAAGTCCAACCTGTTCTAAACTCCAATGACCTCACTAGGATCAATTGCCCAACTGGCACAATAAATTATACTTAAGAGTTTCTTAAATATGAGGACAAAAAGGCACCTGCTGGTCCCTATAACCTGTGGTGCTGCTTCGAGGTTGGGCAAGGTGTCTCTTGCCTGTTTGACAGAGCCTGGGAGCTTGTGAGTGGGTGGTGTGGGAACTGGGGACAATTGAGGATTCGTACAGGGATGCAGAGTTGCTCCTTGGGGCAGAAGAATAAATGTATGATTCTTGGCCCTAGAATGAAGAAAGCGAGACGCTGCGGACTTGTTGCAACCTGTGCAGTCTGTGAATGTTTTCTTGTGAGGTACTGCTGTCACATAAGTAATTCTATTGCCAAAGGGCAGGGAACGAACTAACCAAGTGGGAGAGAGGGCTGCTTACGGAAGGGCTACTACATGTGCTGAAATATCTGCGCTGAATGTAAATTCTTCAGGTTCTGCTCTGGTGTTCACTTGTATGATTTGCAGGGGGCAGAAGGGGTGGTGGTGCAGGAGGTACATCTGTCTCATCCAGGAGAAAGTGCGTGTTCAGATGAGGAGGCATTGTGCGTACAGTGCCTGAAATAAGTCCCTAAAATAGCACACTCCCCGTCTTAGTAATGTATTGAATATACCTGGAGAAGAAACAGTCTGATTGAAGTGTTGAGCTTATTGTAGTGGATCTGCTGTGACTCATCAGGAAATTGAAAGTCTTGAGGGAAGACGCACCCCCCTCCAGCCTTTTTGGAAGAGATGGGAATTAGTTGTAGACGGGAAGTAATTAATTGTTCTGCGATTGTCATAAATAGGTACCAAACAACAAGCTCATACTGAAGTATTTATATCCTAAGCCTTGTCTTGTGAGCCCAGCTATCAAGAGTCTCCATCAGACAGAGATGGTGAAAAAGAAAGTTCTCTGGAATGAGCAGCACTTCCACCTACATGCGGATAAGTGAGACAGGATGGAGGTGAGCTGTTAGGCAGCCTGCTGTAATAAGCCATTTACTAGGGTAATGTCTGCAGGCTATGAATGCCGTTTCTACTTAGTCTGTCTATTCAGTGCAAACATTAAAAAAGAAAAACTCCTACTTCGCTAGAGTCTCTAATGCTCTTAATCCATCTTCATTCGTCTGAGAAACTGAGGCAGCACCAAGGACTTAAATTCTAGTTTCTGGTTTTAGACTGGGACAAAATCCTACCAGACTGGAGCTGATCTTCAGTCCTTGGTGACAGCATCAGAATTCTGACTTTCAGGAACCTAATCCCATAAATTTAGGGAGAGATTTGCTGCCTTCTGGAGTCACAGAGAGTGGAGTGGTACAGCTGGCAGAGGTGGGTTGTAAGGGGGTGAATGTGTGCAGGAATATCTCTCTAATATAGAGAGCTGCTATAGCCATTATGCATCTCTCTGACTGTGGAGATGTTGGGAAAAGAAAGAGAATCAAGATAATCAAATACCTGGGTTAAAAAAAAAACCAAACACAAATGCATAAGGAGAAGGCGCTTGATGACTTTGTGTTTGTCTGCGGTGAAGTCATGGCAACAGAGCACTCATTTAGCAAAATTAACTGTTTCTCTATCTTACAAAAAAAATTCAAATGAAAATGATGCCAGGGAACATCCTTTTATCTCAACGAAATGAATCCATTTGTGCCAAAGCAAAGGAGTTATCCTGGGGAGATTGCTACTGAGAGCACATACTTTATTAGAACAGAGTGTAATGGTTGTCCCAAAGCTACATAGCTGTAAGAGCCCAATGCCCTTGGCGAGCGCTTTCGGTAACATGAAAACCAAAGTTAGGTTCCTGCACCCATACGGTGTTGAAATGCACACTGTGGAGCATGCTTCGCAGCCCTCGGTTGTTTGGGATTTCTGCTCAGTTAAGCTCTGGATGCAGCTTTCAGAAGGGCTGTAATCTCTTTGAAGTTCTGTCTGGGCAGCGTTTAGTTTTAACATTATTTAGGCTCCTAGGGACAAAATGTTGATGCTGCTTCGTGTTTGGTGTACCCAAATACTTGTAGAATAACTAGTTGCCACTAAGTTCCTTTGGCTTTAAGTGGGCCTCTGGGTACCTAAGAATCCTTTTTTAATCTCCTAACCTTAGTAGTATTTGAAATAATTCTCACACAAACCCCGGAAATAACAGTTTTGTGCTATTTCTGTTTTGGTGTTCACTGCCTGTCTCCATGCACAGACTGCTCTGTGAAGCAGCAAGTGAGGGTGATTCTGTTGGTGGGCGTGAAAGCTCATTTTACCTCACTGAGAATCTCAGAAATTGTTCATCTTGGTGATGAGTGGGGGCAAGCTCCAGGGAAAATATCACGAACTCAGATGTGTTGCTTGAGGCGCCTGGAAAGCAATGTTTCTCTTAAGTAGTGTTTTCCAGCCAGATTGAGTTTTCTTTTGTGGCTCTCCTGGAGATGGTTTTAGTCAATGCCTTATAGCTTCCATGAAAGCGTTTGACAGCAGAGATAAAGAGCTTTTATCTGTACGCAGGAGTGAAACAGCTTGGTGGAGATTTTAAAGGATGATTCAACTTTGATGTGGTTCTGTCAGAAATGTTGGGAAAGCTTCAGACTCATTGGAAACCTGATCATTCATTGACATCAGTGCTCAGCAGGTGAACATGAGTTGTTTTCCATTGCTTCTTGTGTCTGGATGAAACTCATGCCTGTCTCCTGCAGCTTAAACATTGGTTTGATGAAAGAAAAGTGAGAACTGAGCATAAATGGATTAGTTTTATTTGGTGAAGGAAAGCCATGATTAGTTTTAATGTGGGTAGGTATCTCTGTAGTTGTTGTGGTGGTCTTCCATGTAAAAAGCCAATGTTTAAGGGTTTTGTTGGAAAGTGTCTCTTTCAGGAGGGACCTCACCTGAGTATTGATGCTCTTTATGCAGTTAAATCAAATGGAGTGCAGATGCTGACTTGGGGGACAGCATTTTGCCCAAGTCAAAATCAGTCTAGTGATTTTTGCAGTAGTGACCTGCTGTTCCTTTCCACTTGTTTCACTTCTCCAAGTCTGGTTGTAGCCTTCTCAGTGTCATCTAGTGATAGGACAAGGGGCAGTGGTTGTAAGCTGGAACATAGAAGGTTCCACATCAATCTGAGAAGGAACTTCTTCACGGTGAGGGTGACGGAGCACTGAGACAGGCTGCCCAGGGTGGTTGTGGAGTCTCCTTCACTGGAGACGCTCAGGACCCGCCTGGATGTGTTCCTGTGTGACTTGATCTAGGTGATCCTGCTGTTGCAGGGGGATTGGACTAGATGATCTTTCAAGGTCCTTTCCAATCCCTAATGATTTTGTGATTCTGTAGTGTTACCAGTATGAGAGCAGGTGTGCCAGGCTGTGGCAGCCTCTGGCAGATACGACTGCCCAGAGGGAGGAGAGCAAGCGGACAAGGTGGGAGTCACATCTAAGGCAGTCACACCTGAGATTTTGTCAGAGACTTTTAAGCAGCAACAACTCCCATCCCAGGCTTTTTCAGGCGAGAGGTAAGATCCCCAAAGAAGAGCTCTGCAAGTCAGGCAGCCCCAGCTCTACGGTTGTCCCAGCATGCATGGGGTGAAAAAGGGCGACGGAAAAGCTTGAGCAACGTCTGACAAAACGACTGGGAAGATGCAGCCCACAATGTCTGTTGTGTCTGAGATCTCTGTAAAGTCTCTCACATCCTTCTTCAAGTTTAGTTTTCCAGTGGAGGCTGTCGTGGTAATGAGAATGTCTCCCATCTGCTCCTCACATGGCTTGGCACGTTTAGCTAGAATAGATATATTTTTATTATGGGGTTAGCCAGTGGTAACCATGACGATTAGACTTATCACGCAGCATTTTTTTCCCTCCTCGAGTCGGTTTGAAATGCTGACAATTAAATGGATTCAGTACGCTTTAGAGATCCATCAGTCTCTTTGTTGTCTTGACAACCGGACTATATTTAGAAATGTAACAAGTACACGGAGTTCAATGGCACTTTTGCTAAAACATAGTTTTGTAGCTTGAGAATTTAATCTGTTGTTTGTAGATCCAGGTGCTTATTCGAGCTGTGCCTGACTTTCTCTTTGGTCTCTCTGGGAAGCTCCTACACAGCAGTGGGGGAATTTGGCTGGTGGAAAGAGGGTCCTTGTAGGCAGGGAGGACACCTGCCCACTGCTTCTTGCAGATACTGTGTGTGGCAGGAGCATGGGTGAGGGACTGGCAGCTCCAGCCTGCTCAGGTACTGGGTGCTTGTGGTGCCCTGTATACCTGGGTACTTGTGCTTTGACTGTTCATGGGCAGTGCAAGAGGAGTGTGTGTGATCACTGTCCATGATCTGCTGTTCCAACGGATCCAGCTAAAGACATGGTGCTGGGAAGCATGTCGGAGTGTCTTCCCGGATGAGCTGCTCTTATGGTTCAGTGCTGCTTTGGTACGGGAGGATGGTACCGTGGAGTGTGACATCGGTAGACTGGTGGCTTTCCTCCTGCGTCTGAGATACTTGAGCTTTGGTTGCAGCTGGGAGCTTGTTCCCTGTCACTGAATCCATGGCAGAGACTGTTTCTCTGTTATCCCTTCTTCTGTTTTGTTTTAGGTTTGCTGGGGGCATGTTTGTTTAACAAAACAGTGATACAAAATGCATGAGTTTAACAAAACACTGTTATGACTTCATTTTTTGTTTTGATCCCTTCACACTGACTGGCAAAATTAAGCTCATCCTTTCCTGACTGAGCTGAAGTAGCAGCATGTGAACTAGATGTCTGGAGCTGTGCATTTTTAAGGTTGCATTTGGGCCTAGGAGAAGGGAATTGTGATGGATTGAACACTGGGCTGCTGACAATGTCACTGTTTCCCATCACCCCTGTGCACACATTCTGGGGTGGCTATGTGTTCTTTGTCTTTGCTGCTCTCTGCCCTTCCTCACTGAGCAAGGAAGAGTTGCGGTCAGTGCAGGTGCCTGCATGGGTGTCACAGCTATACCTGTAAGTGTGGGGACAGGCCAGCCTAGAATTGCGACTGAGACTCCCATCTGCTGCTCTCCTGCAGCCCAGTGGCTGCGAGACAGTGCCCCTGTTCTGTGCTTAGCACAAGAGCAGGCAGTGACACCCTCTTGCCTAATGCCCTGGCTTGCAAAGCTGTTTCTGAAGTGAGAAACACCCAAACACGAGGATCATAGAATCATAGAATCATTCTCAGTGTATTTCCCTCACTTGACTGATAGATGAATGAAAAGAAAATCAGACAAGGAAACAGTTCAGACATTTTCCAGTGCCTCGCTGGCAGTGGCATCCACCAGTGGGCAAAGAGCTGTAAAACCAGTGGGTACCATTGCTCTGCTGCTGGGGAACGTGGTCAATACAAGCCTGTCGCTGGGGTACTTTATTACAGGGGTGTGAAGAAGGCTAGAAGGAGAGGAGCCCAGCCTGAGATCCACTTTACAGCCAGTGCAGTGTGTCTGTATTTCCTGGGGTGTGTGCTGTCTTGTCCCTCGCTGTACCTGAATATCATTTGGTGAAGCTTGAAAAGAGAATTGGGTTTTTCTAGCATGGCTCTGCTTCCCTCATCCCTATGATTCTTTTTAATTCATTCTCTGTCAAATAACATGTGTGATTTTTCAGTGTGTGTGTGCACAGTTCAGTTTAACTCTTGTTTTACCAGTTATCCCAGTGAAAGTGCGAAACCGTAGTTATATCTCCACTCGAGCTTTGTTTGTGAACGGTTAACAGGTCTTTTCCGAGTGTTAAGTAACTGCTGGGGTTTATTCTTAAAACACAACCACCAAAACCCGATGATGCTAATGAGTCTTCAAGAGTGCTTTAAACACGTTATCCCCATCACTCTGACTAAGATAATGGTCTTCTATTAGAAGATACTTAGCTGGAGGTTGAGGGAGCCGTATTGTTTATGGTTCTGTAGATCCATAACCAGACAAGATCAGAATAACTCCTACAATTTCAGCAGAGTGGTGTCTGTTTTATTACAGCCGAGGCTTAAGCAGTGCTTTAGATGCAAATTGCAACCTCTCTGAAGTTAAGTGGGGTTTTGATTTAATTCCTGGAAGCAGTAATGTCAGCAAAGAAGTGAAGAGCTGGGACCCACATACCCTGAAGTCTATAACTTTGTGATGTTCTCTTTCCCATGCTGTCAAGACCAGATTCCCTTGATTTGGGCCGGTAATTAAAGTGCTTCTTGTCTCAAGGATTTCCCAAAGGCAGGCAGTGAGAATAGAAGTGCAACCTATTCAGATTTTATATATATATGCCGAAAATACCAGTAGTTTGGTTGTTCTCTCTGCTTGTAGTTGGGCTGTTGACTTCAAGCTTGTGTTTTCTTAGTGTCATCAAATCGTAGGACAAGGAACAGCAGGTGTAAGCTGGTACACAGGAGGTTCCACATAAATATGAGAAGGAACTTCTTCACAGTGAGGGTGACAGAGCACTGGAAGGGGCTGCCCAGGGGGGTTGTGGAGTCTCCTTCTCTGTAGACATTTAAAACCCACCAGGACATGTTCCTGTGCGGCTGGATCTAGGTGGTCCTGCTGTGGCATGGGGATTGGAGTAGATGATCTTTTAAAGTCTTTTCCAATCCCTAATGTTCTGTGATTCCAGCTCCAAAAACACGAAGGCACTAATTCTGAGTTGTCAGGCTGTGATGCAGAGAGGGCTGGGAATTCAGCTGAGTCCATGCAGCTCTTGGGAGATGTGAACCAGTGCTCATCACACTCGCTGTGTGTGGCATGACTGATTCACCATGCATTCATTTCTGGTCACATAAGGGGCATCAGTTAAAAGCAGGCTTGAGGCATAGGTTAGTGTTAGCTATTTGAAGTCTTCAGACTAAAAGCGACATCAAACAGGCAGCACGAAATGTATTGTGCACAGAAAAATCTCTGGGATTTGATTCCCCCTTTAAAAAATAACAATAATAATTAAAAAATCCCAAACAGTTCACATATGCTGCCCACTCTGTGGTAGGGACACCTGTCTGTCTCTTTGCTGTTACTTGAGACAGGCTTACAGCGCTTGCAAAAATGTTAACATGGATTTTCTTTCATGGCAAATATGCAAGGAACATCCAGTGTGTGTGTGAGCAGGTCCTCAGAAAATTTCCCTCTGCTGCTTGTGCTTTGGTGTGAGTCTGAAGCAACTGCTGAAGTTGTTCTCCCCTTTTTCCTACTTCTTCACAGTGAGGGCGACAGAGCACTGGAACAGGCTTCCCAGGGAGGTTATGGAGTCTCCTTCTCTGGATGGTTGAAGACCTGCCTGGATGTGTTCTGTGTGACTTGGTCTAGGTGATCCTGCTGTTGCTGGGGGATTGGACTAGTTGGTCTTTTGAGGTCCCTTCCAATCTCTAATGATTTTATGATTCCTCTGTGGGCCAGGAGAGTGAAGCTGTTGCCATGCTAGACCTGGCATTTCTGAGCAAAGACATCTGATAGTGGGGTTTCAGCCTGATTGCTTTAAAAAAATACTGTATGTGACTGGCTAGATGTCTCTTCAGTGGGTTTTCTTTTTTAACTCCTTGGCTAATTTCAGTTGCGTTTGCTGAGAGATAATTAGGCTTTAGGAAAATAGGAGTGGGGATGTAGTTAGAAGTTGGGAATTTTCTGGGGCAGGCAAAGGTAGCCTCAACCTTTTACTGATCAGCACTAGTATTTTTTAAACTAAAATTTCTCCTCCAGGAGTGAGATGAAAGGAAATGGAAACCACCACAGTAGGCTCAGATGTCAATAAGGCAGTAGTATGAAAGGCTGCTGGTTGAAAGCATCTTGTGGTGACTTTGCAAACCTGTGTTTTATTTTTAACTGGACATCTTTAAGGCAACAAAAAGGAAATGAGGGCTGGAGATGGGGCTAGAGTTTGGGCTGTCCCACCCTGATGCTTTTTCCACAGTTGCTCTGTGTTTAATGCAGCCCATCTCAGCTTTGGTGGTTCTTGGCACTTGCCTGGCTGTGGGGTGGGGGTGACTCACCGTTGGCCTGAGCAGTGCAGGAGGCTCTGCAAGAAGAGGCCCTTTAAGCAAGAGAGGCAGAATGGTGTCCGGTCAGGCTTTGAAAGAGACTTTGTTACCCGCAGCCCTTACCTCAATGCCTTTCACCAGCTCTACCTTGATTTAAAACAAGTAGCTTCTCTCCCAAGTAAACCTCAGTTTGTCTGACACTTGCTCAGATGTCAGCTGTCTTGCCAGTGTGTAAAAAAACTCTTATGTGGGTCAAAACAGGGACGGACTAATATGAGTTGTGTCAGAGGAGGAAAAAAGCCATGGCTTGCTCCATCCAGGCCCTTTGGGGGCTCTTTTCTTGGTGAGGTGCCACAGCCACCTTGATTTACTTTCTGCTTTTATAATGAACAAAATGTTGATTCTGACCTTTCTTTTTACATCCACAGAGGTTCCTTGGAAGAGCCTGTTTGTACATCCATCCAGCTGCCTGAGAGGACTTCCTTGCTTCTAGGTAAGGAATGGATTAGGTCCCGGTACTTTTGCCAGCTGCTGAGTTTAGAGGGAGTAGGAAGACCCTGGGACTGTGTTTGGTTATCTGGCAAATGATGGCCATTTCTCCAGATCCTGTGTTGGTGGGAGGCCAGGCTGACCCTGGAATGTCAAGTTGGTCTCACTGGTTTTGGTTCCAGATGTGGAGCAGCAAACATACAGGATGAGAATGGGAATGAGAGCATTGCATGGGAAAGACTGCATGGTTCTGTGGGCCATATTACTTTGACTTATTTTTGAATGAGATTGTCCTGCTTGTGGACCTGAAGTTGCTCCCTATCCATGGCATGACTCTCTGCAGCCTGGATACAGTCCCAGCTGGTGCTGAGGGGCTGAATATGTTACTACCTTTAACGCAGCTGTGCTTCAGGGGACAAAACGGAGTGATATATAAGCCTGTTTAGAATAACCTAAATAAAAACTTCTGTGAGGAGCTAATTAGCTAATTATTTAGAAATTCAGTTCTGTCAAAGCCACTGGAGTTATTGACCTGTGACTTGAGGAGACTCTGATAAACTACCTCAAACTCTTGTAGGAGTCCCTTGCCACATTATGTGCAAATTGTGCTCCGTGCCTGTCCCGTGATATGACGATTTGAATGCAGCAAGGGTAAGACTGCAAAACAGGAGCAGTGTCAGGGCAGTACGTCTGGCCTCAAGCTACCCTCGTTTCTGCCATCCCATGAGGGAAAAAAGGGGGTAGAGGTGCTATAAAGTCGTGGCCAGCAGTGAAGAGCCCAAATGAGAAGTGAAAAATGACTGAAGAGAGATAGCTGATAGCTGGTCTTCAACTGCTCAGCAGCCACAAAGTTCTCCAGAAAGGAGATGTGCCTTAGAAGGGTGCAGTGGCTCTAGGCAGGCTTTGCTTCGTTGATGGTTCCCTGAGCCCAGTGGTACCCCAGAAAGCCACATGTGTCACCTAGGGGCTGCAATTTGAGCCAGTGTGGGCCCAGAACAACCCATTCCTGTGTGGGAAGGTGTGCTCTGGGGTTTGTTCTGCTGCCCTGGTGGCTTCACCTGGTGGATCTGCTTGGGTTACCTTGATGTGACCTGTCTTAAGAATTGTAAGATGTCTGTAGGGCAATGGACCTAACTGCTCTTCCATCCTGCCCTTTCAGTATGCAACACACATCCCTCTTTTCTTACGTTACCCTCTTCTTGGGCTTGTTTTGTTATTTTTTTTTTCCTGTTGTGAAAATCATAGCTAGCTGGAGATGAGATTTCAGCATCCTGTTTACTGCAAACACTCGGGGACATTTATTAATGTTGAAAGACAAAGACAGACAAGGGATGAGGACAGGAGATTAATAGCAAGAGAGTAGAATTTGGTTCAAGGGCTCGTCTTCCCAGTTGCTGGGTTATGGAAGATTTATGGCAGCTCTTCTGTTAGTCTCACTCTTTTCATAGCAGTTTTCCTGGCTAAGTCTAATCAGCTGTCCCAGTGAGTTGCTGTCAATATGAACTCTAGAAAGAAACCCATCCTTATAGACTGTTAAATACAGGAGACTCTATTAGTTTTGTTTTCTATCCAAAGCTTGAGCAAAAGCATCAGTATGTTTGTGAGTAGGTACTTGCAACTCTTCTCAGGATGAAAACATATCGTAAAATGCATCTTGCCAAACGATCTGTCTATGACAAATCGCCTTTGTACTCTGTATCCTGTGCAAGAGATTGATTTCTCTTCTTTGATGGGGTTTTCAGCTTTGTTTCCATAGTGAATTGGGCTCTTGACCTGTTACATCTTGCCTCTCATTAGGCTTTCTGTGAGACTGTAAGAAAACACCAGCTTTCAAAGAGCATTCCTGGGAGAACTGTAGAGCTGTGTCACAACAAGTCTCTATTCTGGTAGAAGGATGCATGCTCTTCTGGGTGTCCTGTATAGAGGGTTAGCATCAAACTCCTCCCTTAAGGCTGAGGCTCCAAGTCAGGCATTGCAGTAGCCCTTTGGTTGAGCCCTCATGTATTTTTTACAGTCATCACAAGGTGATCCCAACCTCTTCATGGAAGAGGTTACAGCAATGTACAAATATGTGTATGGCCAGTTTGGGAACGAAGCAGCTGTGTTCCTATAACACAAGACATGAGGAAGACAGGGCTAACATCAGAACTTGAGGCAGCAATAGCTGCATTTCTTTTCCAGGGAAGGAAGGCTATGCGCTGCTTCAGCGTCCCTGGAACTAAGCTCTTCTCCTCTTGTCTACGTGCAGTGCCCTTGGCTTTTCAGAAGTTAATTGATTTGTCTATATTATGATTCTCTATTTAATTTTATTTGTGTAAAGAAGAACACGCACTAATCTTTCTCCAGAGAAACGTTTCACGCTGCTCCTCTCTGAATGTTGGCTCTGGGTCTGCCTCATTTCTTAATGAGTTTCTAACTAAATGACTGTGGTTCCCACATGCTCCAGCATTGACACACACATACTTGTACACCCACATGCCTGCTCCCAGTTGAACCCAGCAACCTGCCCAATCCCCTCACGTGCTCACTGCTTTGGGATTTGGAAGACATCACCCTCCTGGGAGGCCTTACATGCGAGAGAGGCCTTTATACCTGCGGGTACAGAGAGATGTGGCATTGGAGGAGCTGTCCTGTGAATCAGAAAGGCTGTAACTTCTTTCTCCAGCTGTTCCCCCCGTTGCCAGACTTGCTTAACATTCTTCTCTGGGAGCCCAGATTCCTGTGGGCTGCGCTGCCCGTGGTGGGGACCTGAGCTAGCGCAGAACGCGGCTCTGAACACCCAACATGGAATTAGTCTGGTATGCCACTGGCTGCCAGATCTTTGATAGCTTGTTTTTAATGAAGATTCCTCCTGTAATTCCTAGAATATCTTGCAGCGCAAAAAAATGAGCTGTGTGTGTATTTTGCTGTGGGCTGAATTTTTTCCTGCTCTTCACAGTTCGCTCCGTGAGCAGAGAGGAAAGGGAGGGGGAAGCAGCTGACTGCTTTTTTGTTGTTGTTTTTTGACTTGACTTCTGTGAAATATGTGGCGATCAATCGCTCACAACTAACAAAATGTTTTTGTTTCTGTTTGCAAAAGCATATGGGAACTGCAGGAAAGGCATATGGGCATTTTTAGGAAAACATATTGGTGAATGGACAAATTATAGTGGGTGCCAGTATGTTTCTGATGTCTGGCTAGACCACTACTACTACCACGCTTGCTGGCATGCAGACACATCCACAAGATTTCCAGCATGTGAGTGGTGGGTAACACAGGCTCCTGGGAAACACAGGCTTTGCTGGATCAGACCCTTGCTAAAACAGCTTTGTGATCCATCTTTGGTGTGCGTGACTGCCTTACCATGTCCCAGAGTAGGCTCTAGGCTCGTGTTTATGGCAGCATATCCATTCTCTTGGTAGACTGAGCCCAGAGCTCCACTTGCAGCTGGCTTTGAGTACTGGTAATGAGAACCATTTTTCTTTCTAAAGGCTTTCTAAAGCCTTCCACTGCAGTGCTAATAACACCTGAGCATCTTGCCGGCCGCCCACTTTTCCTCTGCTGCTCTATCAAGGTCTTTTCGTGTTAGCTGGTGCTATTATTTGTATTTTCTGTGTGATACAAACTGCTTTTGAAGAAATTAACAAAAGTACTGCTTCTGGGCCCGGTCCTGTTTGCCTTGATACTGGTGACCCAGGGAAAAGCAACCCTTCGATGGTGAGGAGTGGTGAGGGAATTAAGTGGTCATGGCTGGTGGGTTGGGTTGATGCTTGTGGCTCACAGCATCCCTGTAAGCTCCCAACTGGTGGTCCTGCTGCCTGTGTGTGCCCAGCCCTCATTTCTACCCATGTAGTCACTTTTATCCTGCACAGATGTGAGTGGTGAGACACAGAAAAGGGCAAAACATGTGGCCAAAGACTGAGGGGATACGCAAGATGCACATTTGGGCAGCCGTTCGGATGTCTGGTTGTTTGTCTTGGTTGTGAACCTGCGCTCTCAGACACCGAGTGGTAATTCAGCACCTTTTAGTGTTCTTCCTCTTACGCCAACTTCAGGATGGTTTGCTAGTAATTTTACATTATTTAACGTAGCCGCTTTTCTTATAGCTCTTTTGTTCTGTGAGACAATTCCCTATTTTATTATGCAAACAGTACATTAAGATCCTTCTGGGCCTAAGTTCCCAGCAGTGCTAGAGATGACGGCAGAGAAGTAGGTTATTTCGAAAATAATGATTCTCTCTTGCAGAAGCATTCTTGGAGCTCTGCTTTAACTGCTTTTGATATTATACATGCTTTAAAAAAATTAAAAAACCTGCAGTACTTCCTAAATGTTACAGAGCTCAAAAAATGCGCTGTGTGCCTTGTCACAATATTTAATACAGAGTGCTATTTACAGTAATGAATCAAAATGTCAGTTTTTAAAATATGAACTGTCAGAGTGTTCCTACTTTGCACAAAACTTTGATATGACAGTTTGTTAATCATATGACTATTACATCAAATGTGTCTCAGAGTACTTTTGCTCAACAAAGTCTTTTTTTATTCCTTCTCCTCCCTTTTGACTGTTAATTCTGGTGGAGTTGTTTGACTGAATGCACTTTGATTAGAGATCGGGAGAATCCAGAGCTGACTGCTTTGGTGTGTTGACATATGGGATCTGTCAGTGCCTCTATTCCTGCTGATCATGGTCACCTAGTCTTAGGTATAGTCTGGTTTGGATTACCTTTGCCTTGTATCACCAATGGTTGCTCCAGACCTGCTGTGACTGGGAGGTGGGATGCTCTAATTTTGATATAGAATCATAGAACCTTAGGAATTGGAAGGGACCTCAGAATATGATCTAGTCCAATCCCCTGCCACAGCAGGATCACCTAGACCAAATCCAAGTAAGATGAGAAATAAAACAATCTTAAAAACATCTTTCTCTCCAACTTTATGGTTGGATTTGATCGTCCTAAGGGTCTTTTCCAAGCAGAATGATCTATGATTACACATCTCCCTTCTTCATGGGCTCGATTTCACTCCTGATTTTCTCTGCCTCTTCCTCTACAGTGGCACAGCAGGACAGGGAATGGAGGTTGCAGTCAGCTAACCATATATTGTCTCGGCTGCTCGTTCGAACTCCTCACTCTTCCTCCATTCCAGTTGTGGCTATGGCCATAGCACACATGAGGCAGTGGTAGTGGAGAATCACAGAGTCACCGAACATTAGGGGTTGGAAGGGACCTTGAAAGATCATCTAGTCCAATCCCCCTGACACACCAGGATCATGTAGACCAAGCTTGCACAGGAACTTATCCAGGCCCAGGAACATTTTCATGGACTACTAAGTGTTGAGATTCTCTTATCAAGCAATATTCTCTAATCAAGGGAAAAGAAGGGATGCTCTGGGTGAGGAGAGACTTTTACTTCGGAATTAAAAATGGCTTTCACAGCGCCAGCCTGGCGAGTGCTCCCTATTGCAGCCACTCTGCAAAACCTCAGTGCTTTGTGTGTGTGATAGCAGCTCGGGAGAGGCTGGGAGCATGCTGCAGAGCCAGTGGGCAGCCATCTCCAAAACCTGCTCCTGTGTGTGCTGTGTCCTGGGCAGTGATGCTGTTGGATGTGATGCCCTGTCTGAGCAGTGCTTATACCTCCAGGTGTGACTCTTCATTTAAGGCCACTAAGCTAAAACTGCCTGTTGACTAATAAAACACTGTCTTATATAGTAATAAGTGTGTAGGAAAGGGACATGCAAAGCAAAAGATCTCAAGGTGGCCTACGCTTTCTTGGGTAGCTGAAGAGGTTGTCGTCCAGGGTAGGTAGGGTTGGTATTGCTCCTGGAGAAGGCAGGAGGCTGGGGATGTCAAGGTCCCCTCACCAGTGGCTTTGGTTATCTGGACTCAGGTCAAGGAATGTGTTTGTGCCCTGAGCTCTTCTCTGTGAATTTAGACCAGGATACTTTTATTTTGTTCGCTTGTCTGCAGAATGAGAATAATTAATTAATATTAGTTAACTCACAAGTCTTTTTAAAGCTGCTTAATTAACCAATTGCACTTCATGATGAAGACAAAGGAGAGCTGATAACTGCTTTAGAAAACAGCGACTGGGAATATAGGGTTCGGCATGCTAATAGGAAGGCTGGAGGCCAGAGAGGAGTCTCAAGGATAGCAGAGCCGTGTGCTTCTGCCCATAACGCCTTTGTGCCACATTGCCTTGGGCTTCAGATGGATTCCCATTGCTTATTAAAGCTTGCAGAGTTACCATCGCATAGGTCTTGCCAGTGCAATATTTATGATTTGGAGTTGGCCCAGCACAGCTATGGGAATAGGAGGAGTCTGAGAAGGCAAAAGCTGTGCATCACCAGTCCAGAAAAGAGGAATGTGGGCAGTGCAAGACAGTAAATCTCAGAACCATAAAACCATAAAAGGTTTGCCTTGGAAGGGAACTTTAAAGATCACCTAATCCAACCTCCTGCCATGAGCAGGGGCATCTTCCACTAGATGAGACTGCTCAAAGCCCCACCCAGCCCGACCTTGAACATTTCCACTGTCGGGGCATCCGCAGAGGCATTCCCTCATCCCGCGGAGGAAAATTGATTATTATTCAATCTTCATTCTAGACAAACCACATTGTTAGTGTGATGGTTTTCCTTTTATTATTGTTACTGCAATGGGTGGGAAAGGAGCGCTAACAGATGTATGATTAGCAGGGCGTGAAATTAAAAATGTTTGTGTACAAGGAAAAGGTTGTTTACCACCAAATTCCTCATTTGAAAATGAAGTGATACTGAGATTGGCCGCACGATTCTATAGCAGGCACAGAGACCCCTCCTCTCTCCCAGCAGCACTGGCTGAAAAGTAGCAGCATTTTACATGTTGGCTTCATTCAAAAACAGTAATCACAAACCTGAAAGGTCAGTACCTGCCTTTGGAGGCAGATATCTAAAAAGCTTATTCTCCTGCTCTGGAGCACTGTGTCAATTTATGAAAATATTTTGACTGATGCTTAAGCCCCACCAATTAGGGCAAATTGAACATTTTCTATCAAAAGTCTTTTGAGTGGAAAATAAGGTTTTGGTTTAATAATTCTGAGCGTGGGTATGCACATGGGTCAAAAATTTTTGTTGGCAAAATGTTAAAAAGTACATATCTGAAGCTGCTGTTGCAGCATGCATGGAGGGGTGTGGGTTGCTGTGTGGTAACTAGTCCTTTCCCCAAATTTCCTTCCTCAGTCCATGGAGCCTGGGTGCACTAGGACAGTGGTGCCTCGTGGGGTGTGTGGTCTACATAGGCACTTCAGATACCAGAAAACCAGCCTTGCACACCTACAAATGCTGTCTGCACTAGGACAGCAGTTTTGCACTGGAATGCTTTCAGGCTCTGGTAGAAAGCCATCAGCATTCTCTTAAAACTTATCATGTGGGGTTGTTTTCTCACAGGAAAGACCTGCTCCTTTTAGCTTTTCTTTTTCTGTGGTAATGGTAATGAAAATTTTAGTTTATAAGTAATCTGTTTATAAAATAATCTGTTGTCTTGCGAGCTCCACCTCTGATGCACAAGTCTCAGGTACAGCTGCTCTCCTAATTTCCTTTCAAAGATCTAGTAATGAATTCCGAAAGAGCTAGGTTAAGCAATGGGCAGCACTTGGTTTGTCTGTATTATGCTGTTGAGATAAGCTTGATTCTGCCTAGGACTGAACGTTTCCCAGGTACTTGGAGTTTCTTTCCTGTTTCATTCCAGTCTTTCTGTTCTCTAAATAATTTGTGGCCAGGTTCAGGGCTGACCCTAGGTGAACTCTGTAGGGCTATTCATGTGTAAATTTTCACCTGGATGAGTGTTTGCAGAACCCAGATCCAAGGTGGCAACGTGATGGATTCTGCCCACTGAGCCTGGATGGCATTGAGCAGCAAATAGGAAGAGGTCTAAAAGATTGCTCTTGCACTCTGGGAACAATTGAGACAGAAAATTGCTTCCAGGATTTCTTCACTTTTCCACAGAGGGTAATCAGCCTGTGTAATTCTCTGCCACAGGAAATACTGTCTGAATCTCTTACCTAAAGACAGCAAGCAAAGTTTAGAGCTGAATACCAAAGGTACTGGAAAGCAGGGACTCTCTCTTGCTTGGTGTTTTTTTTCTTGGTGTAGTGGCTGCTGTATCTGTCTCAGAATGTGTCAGTGATGCCACTAATATAGGAGAAGGGCCCAAAAGAGCTGTTCAGGATTCAAGGTCCATCTCTTCCAAGTTCAGGAAAAATGCATCCCAATGAAGAGGAAGTCAGACAAGAATGCCAGGAGGCTTTCATGGGTGATGAACGCTTGAACACAAAAAGAAAAGTTCAGAGAGTGGAAGCAAGGACAGGTAGACTGGGAGGAACATTAAAATGTTGTTCGAGCAGCCAGGAAACAAGGGTGAGTGCAAGGTCCTGCACCTTGGTTGAGGCAATCCCACGTACAAATACAGGCGGGGTAAAGTACTGCTCGAGAACAGCCCTGCAGGGATGGACTTGGTGGTGCTAGCTGGTGAAAAAACTTAACATGAGCCATCTGTGTGCAAGTGCAGTCCAGAAAGCCATCCATATTCTGGGTTTCATCAAGAAAAAAACATGGCCAACTGCTTGAGGGAGGTGGTTCTGCCCCTCTGCTTTGCTCTCGTGAGACCTCACCTGGAGTACTGTGTCTGGTTCTGGAGCCTCTATCACAGGAAGGACACGGACCTATTTGAGCAGGTCCAAAGGAGGCCAAAAAGATGATCAGAGACCTGGAGCACCTCCTGTCAAGGTAGGGTTAGGGAGTTGGGGTTGTTCAGGTTGGGGAAAAGAAGGCTCTGGGAAGACCTTATTGCAACATTTCAGTGCCTGAAGGGAACCTGTGACAAAACTGGGGAGGGACTTTTTACAGAGGCTTGTAGTGGTAGGATGAGGGCAGTGTCTTTAAACTGAAAGAAGGGAGATTTAGATTAGATCTAAGATACTGGAACAAATTGCCCAGATAAGTTGTGTGCCCTCAGTGGATGTGATCAAGGCCAGGTTGGATGGGGCTTTGAGTAACCTGGTCTAGTGGAAAGTGCCCCTGCCCATGGCAGGGGAGTCAGAAAGAACTAAGTAATCTTTGAGGTGCCTTCTGACCCAAACCCTTCTATTATCTTATGATAACTGAGTATTAGCTTAGATGTTTGATGTGTTCAGGTACACAGCAAGACTTCAGTGCCCTAAACAAGCAGACAAGTTTGTGTGCTGAGAATGTAAATGCAGTTTTGCTTAGCATGGAGCTCAGGTTATAAACCTGACAGTGCAGGAGAGGTTAGAGCAATTCCAGTGGTAATTTCAGTCCTGTTCTGGAGTAATCTTAAATCTTTGCTCCATAAATGTAAACAAATTGCTATTTCTGCACCTTTATTTGTTCTTCTAAAGGATGGGGCAGCACTTAGACTACTTGCAAAGTAGTTAAGTGTTAAGCTTCAAATAAGGCCTTCCAACTCCATGTTTTATTGCAACATTTAGGGGAAATTATTTAAATTGCTCATGAGTGAGAAGAGTTGTGACCACATCACTGTGGGAGCATTATACCTGCTGTGCACCAGTATTTGATTCTTAAACTTCCATTGGCAGGTCATACTGGGCCAAAGGATCTTGATCCACTGGAATAGAAAAGAATAAAACAGAATGAACTTGATGTTTGGGTATGGGCTCTGGATGTCATTGTTCCTGCCTGTTCATCTGGCTAATGTTTGCCTTTGTGTAGTATTTGTCTGTGTCTGTGCCTCTGTGCACATGGGAGAAGAGAGGACAAATATCACTGGGGTGGATTAGCATTAAAAAATAGTTAACTGATCAAAGCCATAAAGCTTGTCCAAGTGAATTCTTTAGAGAAATAGCTTTGAATTTCCCAAGCAGCCACAGGCCATAAAAGCGAAGCGCTATCATTCAGAGATGCAAAAAAATCCCCTTCTGTTGGGCTCTTGGACCTATTTGTTCCTTTTAAGGAGGGCATTCAAAATGTTTTCTTAATTTTCTTCTAAATAGCCAACTGCTATCCATCATGAATCTTTGCCAGCTGAGATAGCTCCACTTCCCGTCAGTTTTAACCCTGAAATCTGAACTTTGTGTTTTGGACGCCTTTCAGCTCAGCCGAATACTTTTCTAGAAGGGGCTCCGTGTCGTTCCCAGTGTCTGGATGAAGGTGACTGGGACAGAAGGATGCAGATTGAGAGTGATGCCTGAAAAGATTTCCTACATATCCCAAGGGGAAGGCAGGGGAGCCCTCTTCCATGTTCTGTAGTCTTATGGGTGCTGCCTGGGCAGGAGCACCAGCCCCACCAGGTTTGCAGAACAAGTGGGACAAAGTGGAAGGTGAATTTCATTGTCTTTACATGGAGGAAAGAAAGCCCTATTCAACTGCTCAGAGAAAGTTATTGAAGCTTCATACTGAAAGTTAGGCAACTGGCCACTGGGAATTTGGCACATTAATTTTGTTTTTGTTTATGAAACTCTCTGTTTCAGAGGGTTCTGCTTTGTCACTTCTTAAGATGGGCAAAAGAGTGAAGTGCTGATATATGGTCCATACACAGAATGTTTAGATAGCACAGTCATCTATTGGAGTGAAAATTACACTGTGTTGGCTCAAAACTTGCCAGGAAAAAAAAAGAGAGGGCTCTTAGAAGACAGAAGTGTTTTGTAGCTGAAAGTGCCTATTGCCCTGCAAGGGCTCAGCTGTCCTTTTCAGTTGTAGTTGTCTCTAACTGAAAGTAGTTTACCACCTAATACCTATTAGCTGTGTAATAATGGTATTAATGGTATACCCACACCCCCTCCAAAAGAGAGCTGCACTTAATTTTCTGCTCTCGTAAATGTTCAGTGTTAGAGCCCCCAGGGAGGGGTGATCATGGCTGTGTCCCGAGTGCCTTTCGGACACAGAAATCCAGTTTTGCTTCCTTTCTGAAACTTGCAGTCTCATTCTCCAGATAACCTGAGTTTTCATATAATCACATTTAAAATGTATGTGTATCTGTATAGCTATATTTTTTTCTATTATTTTTTTTCTGATGAGTTAATGAAAGCTCTAGGAAGATTCTTTTAGAACCTGAGGTCAACTTTGTGACAGGTGGGTAATGTCTGGAGGGCAAAGCCATGACTGAGAGATGGGGCTGCAGTGTTTGGAAAGGAATTGGATCCTTGCACAGGTGTGGGTATGACATTAGTGCTTGTCATGTACTCACATCCTGGGCTTGGTTTCTGTGGTAGAGCAGAGATGATTTACCCGCACAGCAAAGCCATTTTCTAGGGTGAAGTCATCAGTGCTAAGTTATGAAAGCAACATAGCACATCCAATACAGGATAGCCCGAAGTGAGCATGAAATTTGTCCTTCCAGCTTTGGTCCTGTACGACCCTTGGAAGGGAGAAGTGCTCAGTTCTTGATAAAATGGGCAGAAATTGAATCTGAAGCCTCGGGCCTTTGTGCACAAGGGAGACGATTGTGACACAAAGGCAGGGTGTGAATTTAAAGTGCAATAGTTGTTCTGATCGTACTTCTTATGTGGGCAGTCTTATTCTGCTCTGAGAGGGCCTTTGTGCAGTTCTGCTTCATCCATTGCCAAAGGCATTCTCAGTGCAGAAAGAAGAATGCCCACACAGAGAGCAAATGACTTTTCCAGGCTATTTCACCATGCTGAGGAGTCCCAGGAGATGCACAGGGTTTCATGCCCCCATGAGTGTTGCAGGAGCTTACCCTTCAGCTCGTTCTTCCGCCAGAGCTTTCATGTGGGGAGATGTGCTATGTGATGGGTGGTTGGTGGAGTCATGTCTTCTGGACCCTGCTAGGTGCAGCATGCATCACTCTTTTGCCTGAAGTTATGAAGCAGGCCTCAGAATCGCTGAGATCTTGGACTTGTCTAGCCATCGCTGATGCTGCAGTTTGCCATTGCCTCTCACGGTGTGCCCTAGCTGCTCAAGAGAGATCCTGTGAGATCATGTCTGTGCTCATGTGGTGTTCCTTTGTTGAGCAAACCTGTGTCCTGGGTGTGACTGAGGTCTGGATATTGTTGAACAGGAAAAAGAAAGTCCATCTGTTCTAGAAAGAGGCAGTGTTAAGAGCGGGCTCTGCAGCTAAATAAATTCACATCTGTTTAGCAGAGCCATCAAATGGTGAGCAGAGGGGCCTAATGTGAATCACATGTCGAAACCACAAATATGAGTGAGATGAGCTGCAAAAGAGAGAGCCTGGAAGTGTTGACCCATGTGATCAGCTGTTGGTTTCTCCCCTTATTCTTTCCCGGTTCCAGTTTCCTGAGCAAATGATGCAGGATAGCAAACAAACCTAGGGATGTGCACGTGTCTGCATGCTAATGTGCATAGAGCTGTACTCCTTGCAAGACTAAGTAGCCATTCCAACATAACTGCAGTTGGAAGGACAGTGGATTCTAGAGGAGCTTGCAGAGGAGGCAGAACAGAGCTGACATGAAGGAAGCAGGTAAAGCAGTTCCGTGGTGGTGTTGCTTCACAGCAAATGGCCCTGAGGTTGCTTGCTTTACAAAGACACTTGCTTTGGAAGTGACTCCTGCAGACGATGTCTCCAGCAGTGTCACCTCAATGAGCCCGATAGCAGCAACCCAGAAACTTCAAAGGGTAGATAATGTCTTCATGTGTTCAAGCTAGTTTCAAAATAGGTATCTGTTTATCAGTCCTAGCAGACTGCATCTTTCAGTGGATCAATTTAATTTGTTGCTTAGTTTCCCCTTTAGTGTTTTAAGTCCTGCAGAAACAAAGGGCAGCTCAAGTTTCTGTATTGGTTGCATTTGCAGTTTGGGGTTTTTTTCTGTGCCAAGAACATATCAATACAATTTCAAAACATAGTATTTTTATGACTTGAGGCAGCGGTTTCTAACTTAAAAACAAGAAAGCTTTGGGGATGTACACACAGCTCAGGTGCCTCAGTTAGATTATTTGGCTGGTCTTCACAGCCCCTTTGAGAGTCCATGCAGAGGAACAGGCATCCTCTCTCCCACAGGATCTCATGAAAAGAAACACGCAATAATTTCAGTCTCAAAGGTGGTTTCTTGTTGCTGTCTTGCCTTTTGTCCTAGATATTTTGTAATAAATGAGGTCAAACTTGCAGAAATGAAGAGTGATGGCAGATAGGCTGTTAGACGTGATTTGCACAGATACTGATCTCCGGCAGTTCACTCTGCTTTCTTTTGGAGACAGAGAGCTATGCTCATACAGCTCACCTGGGATAGGAGCTCTGCAGGAGTGCACTGGAGGTAATGAAGCACTTCAGGGGCGTTGGGGTTGAAGGTCCCCATGGAATGATTAAGGTGTTGTCAGCTGTGCAACTTCGAAAGAGAAGTATGTGCATTACACAGCAAAGGCACGCTGAAATGCCTTGCAGATGCCTAGTTGTGCGTGGGAACGTGCTTTGCCTTAGACCTGTGAGATAGTAGTAGCAGCTATCGGAGAGCATTTGATTAACTGAGCTGTGTGCTCTTACCAGCTGCATGGCAGAGCCAAAAACAGAGCAGAAGTGGTTGCCAGCAGCAGCTGAAACACAGCAGTGTATCACTGTCTATAGATGCATTAACAGTTTGGTTCTTCCCTACAAAAATTCCCTCTGCTCATGATTCATTTCCTTTCTTCCCTTCTTCCCCTCCTCAGCCCTACAGGGAGCTCTTTCCCTCTTTCCTCCTCCCATTCTGTCCTCCTGCTTTCTGAGAAGGTGCAGTGAAGATAGCCCTGTGCTGTCACGTTTTCCTGGAGGCTGTCAGATTTGAGCCGTTTCACATCTGGGGAACCAGTGCAGCCAGCCTGGTATGGAAACTATTGTCACAACAGAACTTCATACTGATTTCTGGGAAGGGAAACAAATGTTCCCCTTCTGTTTTGACCGTCTGCTTTTGGATGGTCAAAAACAAAACACACCAATGTGAGAGTGGTGGAGCAACTGGATTTCCTTTTTTAATATGATGGGGTTTTTTAGAAAAAACTGCAAGGCCAGTGTGTGTTCCCATCTGGGTTAACTTCACTGCTGGCACTGTGGTTCGCGGAGGGATTACCTCCCAGAGCTTTGGCTATCACTGTCTTGAACAAACAGACACTGAGAAGAAAGGGAAGAGCAGCAACTTCCTATGTTGGTGTTTGGTGGTTTTAAGAGTTTCAAGAAAGAATAGAAAATCAAATCTCAAACACTTGTTTTCAGTCACAAGTTCCTCCTATTCAGAGCAGAACTAATGCTTTATAGTTACTAAGACAGAGGTTTGGCTTGATGT
The DNA here is from genome assembly GCA_013400115.1 of Rhinopomastus cyanomelas. NCBI lineage: Eukaryota > Metazoa > Chordata > Aves > Bucerotiformes > Rhinopomastidae > Rhinopomastus > Rhinopomastus cyanomelas. The sequence continues at coordinate 130,176 of VXBP01004262.1, forward strand.
GCTTCAGAGCTTCATGACACGTTTGTCCTTTGTTTTTAATATGTCTCTTACCCCATTTTCCCATGCTTCCAGAATAACCCCCTTTGGACAGCTGTCTTAAAAATGAGCTCTGTATTGTATGTTTTGCAATTAGCACAGGGCAACTAGCATCACCTTACGATGTACCCTCATATCTGTGTGGCCATGAACATTCTGGAGTTCCTTCATCATCAGTATCATCTCCAAATGTGCCTTTTATTCTTCATCGCTTGACAAAAGGGTCTGGAGAAAGCAGTGGACACCAAGCCAAACGTAAGCCAACGTATGCTTCATTCATTGCCAAAGTGAACTGGATATGGGATTTCTTCAGGAGAAACCTGGTCAGCAGACTGACATGAGTTATTTTTCACCTTCACTCTCTGCTGGTGAGGCTGTTGAAAAGCTGGAGATGGTTCAGAGGAAGGGGAGTCAAAGACCTAGTGCACATTGCTGTAGAAGAGGAGGCTGAGGGAGCTTCAGCTGTTGTCTCTGGTGGAGAGAAGGAAAGCTGTTCATCCAGTGGCAGCTTGTGGCTCTTGCTAGGAAAGTTACGAAAATGGCAGAGCCAGATGCTCTGTCCATATGTCAAAATAAAATGCCATGGACATGCACAGTGAACTGGGATACTCGCCTGTACAGTTGGGAAAATGTTTTAATTGGAAAAACAGTATAGCACTTGAAGAAATCACCACATAGCAAGGGATTCTCCAAGGATGAGGGCAAAGCAAGCCTTATCCTGTTGGTGATAGTCTAGTCTCGTGCTCAAAGCAGGACTCTGTAATTTGCAGAGGTTCACCCTCTTGACAGTTCTGCAACCTTTCAGCTTCTTAAAAGAGAAAGCACTTACATCTGTAGTTCTGCTTTATGCTGACAAAGAATATGGAGGTTGTAATGTCTTGATGATGTCAAATCACCTATTATTGTGAAACTCGAGGAAAATGTAATCTTTTTTTCCTACCTGTTTGTATGAAGGGGTCTGTGTACTTCCTTTCCTACAGTTTTCATGCAGTCAGGTGTCTTCATTCCATTAGCAGTCTATCTGCAGCATCAATTCCCAGCCATCTGGCAGCAATCACTATTCTCTGTGTAGGATGTAGGATTTTCCATAGGAAAAAGGCAATTTCCCCCGATTATTTGCAAGGTGCACTGGGCTGAGCTGCCAACAAGACACAGGTTGGTGCAATGTTCAACAAGGAGGAGAAATCATCCGAGGATTTGTCATACTTGAAGCTGTGACTTCCAGGATGGATTGAGATGTGGGGGAGGAAAAGTTAAGTGGATCAGATAGGAGGAAAAGAATGAGGGATTAAAGATTTTGATCTTGGACAGAGTTTCTGCCCATTAATTGATTTAATTACTCTCTTTTTAGGCATTACAGTTTCAAAGTCTGGTTTGTTCTTTCAGCCCCCTGAGGTGTCACAAGAAGATTATAGTGGTTTTGACCCTGTGCTTGCATCCTTCCTGAGTGGGGCCCATACTGTGCTTATGTTCTGGGCTGCAGCTCCTTTTCCATTCACAGAAAGCCTCATGATGTCTTGAGGTTCAGATTGCCAACAGCAGATATATTTTCTTCCAAGGATGTCAGCGGCTGACTCTTCTTGCAACCACAGCTATTTTAGAAGAGGAGTGCAGGGAACCCATCGTAAATAAAATCTTGCCTACACCCACGGTACCCTTGTTGGGTAGGACTTAAAGCTCTGCACTATTTCCTTGTTCCTTTCCGTATCAGCTTCCCACTGTCCTCTGAGCATAGATCCCTGCTGTTTCTCCCCAGGCTGAGACATACACACAGTGCTCTGCAAAGCTAATACAATTATCTGTGTGTCAATATGCTGCCATGGCCCCATTTGGTCCCACTGGGGTCTTGTTGATATCTCACTGCTGAGCTCAATGTTAGTTCTGCATGGTTCCTTCTTGTTTACACCCAGGATCGGTATCTAAAGAGCCTGGGCTTGCTCTGACAGCTTTAATGTTGCCATCTCTTCTGATTGTTATGTGGGGGGCTCTCTTGATAGACCTGATCTCCGTACGTGTCTGTTGGTTGAGAAATCCAGTCCCTTAACCGTTTCATTTAATGCATAAGCTCTGTTGCTGGCAGTACCTTGCTGAAGCAGAAAGCCTAGTGCTGAGGTGTGCTGTAGGCAAGACAGTGAATAGGGCTCAGGAGGAGCAAAGACAGCTGTTTTTTGGCAGTGATCTTGAAAAGAAGTCATGTCCAGAAAAACAGTATTTGTGTGAAGAAGTTCTTGATCTGACACTCCCAAAGTATTCTTTCTGCATAATTCCTCCTGTTTTGCTGTCCCTATTAATGCATGTCCTCTCTGTATTTATACACAAAATTCTGAAACATCCATCTCAAACTTTTCTTTTGCTGTGTAGCAACACCCTTACAAGCTTGTAGGTGAAGTCATCAGGAGGAGAAGCTTAAAGAACTAGAAGAAGTTTGTTTGGCTTGAATTCACCTTCTGGCTCAGCTCTTAAGGTTCTTCTGCAAACTGCTGTATCTGAGTAAGCATTTTGGGCTGGCCACCAGGTCTACCTCCTCCATAGCAATTGCTTTGGGATTTGTGGCCACAAGTAGCTGAGGCCTTGGATTAGTGTTTTATCCAATATGATTATATTTGGAGTGGCTGAGGATTTTCTCATATCACAGAAGAATCAGCCTGCTCTCTGGTGAAATTGTAATGCAATCACTAGGGTTGTATTAGATTAGATAGATCTATTTATCTCCAGGGAGCCAGATCTATCTCTTTGTTTCAGTGCACATGGGCCAGTCAAGTTCAATTTATTGGGATTTTAAAGCCTAGTTTGTCATCCCACACCAGGATGCGACGTGGCTGTAAAAGAAGGATCTCATTTGTCAGCTTTTATGTGCGTGTTTTGCAGCAGCAGTCAAATTCAAATAGCCTGTATCTAATCCCAAAATTACTAATGCAATTATATTGGGGAAGAAAAGAAGTTTTATGTTTGGTTTGCCCTTCTACCTTTTCCACTATTGAAGCTGACACAAGAAAATTGAGTCAAGAAGGAAACTTAAGAAAGGGTAAGTTTTGGATTGATACCAAAGTTGTCCCAGCAGCAGGGGTTTGGTGTAAGAATGAATGTGGAATTTTGATGGTGTCTGTAGGTGACATTAACCTGCATCAAGCTTAGAAGCAGAGAGACTGTTTTTTAGTATCACATCTTTATGGGCTCTGCTATGGACTTGCTGTCTACCTGTTATGTCTGATAATACTGTAGATGTTGTACTGTCTTTAGTACATAAAACAAGCATCACATCCCAGACAGTTTGGATACGGCTATGCTAGGGCCATGTCCCCAAGTGTTGGTTGTTTAGGTAAAAGAATGGGCACATCCCACCTTCGTTTAGGAGCCTTTGTAACTAAAGAATAAGGAACATGGTGTGGCATTGCCAGCAGCTGATGTTGCTAGTGTATCCTAAGAGGGATCCTGATACGTTGCTGCGTTACATAGTGGTTGCATTACAATTTCTTTGGAGTGGTGGATAGAGCCGCAGCTGGAAATCTGTGATTTGAGAGTCACAGAATGATTGATTTTGGAAGGGATCTCTAGAGGTCGTCTGGGCCAACTCCTTGCTCAAAGAAGAGCGAACTTTGAATTTAGATGAGGTCTTGTGAAGGATCCCATGGAAATTTGATCAAAAAGTCTGTTAAAGCCAGAGTGAGATGATACTAGATTATATGCTTCAAGGAGTAATTCAGTGCAAGCTGTGCTCTAACTGGGCTTCTTTCTCCTTTAATTCCTGTATTTACATTAGTTATGTCTCACAATAGGAAGCTGGTGGACGCTTTCAGCCGTGTTTAGATGAAAAAGTTAGTTTGATTTTATTTATATATTTGTATGTTTAATTTGGGGAGATTCAGCTAAAGACACAAACCTTACCTTATTCAGGCAACTGGAAGAAATAATGAGTTTAGTGGGAGAGCTAAACTTGCTCCAGCTGATGCCTGCTCTGAAAGACTAATGAAATCAAAAAATCATCAAGTCAAGAAAGTCTAATTAGTCAAGAAAGACTAATGACATCAAGAAATATCTACTAACAGTGTAAAATCAGTGCAAGCAAAGAATCATAGAATGGCTAGGGCTGGAAGGGAGATCAAAGATCGTCTAGTTCCAACCCCCATACATAGGCAGGGACACCTTTACTAGATCAGAAACCTCATCTTAGGGAGAGATGTGCCAGCAGAAGTTGAGGTCTGTGTGCGTCAAGTTTGCATATGACCAAGAAGGCAGTCGCAGGAGGGTGACGGCATGTTCAGCTTTCCTTCATCACATTTTGGAGTCACTTGGTGGCTCAGTTGACTCCTGTTAGCTCTCCACTCTTGCTGTGCTGAGAGTCACATCAGCACCTTGCACAGTGCTCAGAGTTCCTGCAGCTTTGAGGTCATCCTGGTTGCTGATGTGACGTTTGAGGAGCATGAAGGCCAGAGTCAATTTGCCACTAAGAAGGTCTGTTGGAAGAGCTTCTTAATATCATGGGACTTAAATTTGGTGAGATGTTTTGCAGATTGGCAATGATTAAGGGAGTTCAAAAGGAATCCCAGTTCCTCAAATCACATGGTTTCCGATAATGATGTAAAACTGATGAGGGATAAGTAGTACCATATGGAAAAGACATCCCTGGAGAGCTTGGGCTGAGTTTGTAAGTACCTATGGCACTTCCTAAGTTTGGTTAAAGACCTCTAATGAGACCAGAATTTTGACATTATATCCTCTTTTGGAGGCCACAAGAAGCAGGAAACCTTCATGGCTAGAGATGATTTGCCATAAATGGAGAAATAAATTAATTTAGCATTCAGAGAGGAACGCTGCCAAAGGAAACAAGCAGCACTGGGAGTTTGTAAAGAGCAAAACTCCGGTCAGCCTCTATTGCTCTTGGTTAATTAGTGGAGTGGAGGTGATGAGGATGCAGAGAACTGCATTTTAGCAGGGCATTTTGGTTTTGGGTTTTTTTTGAATTTCAGGAAAAAAATGAAGACAAACTTAGAGTAGAAATATCCAGTCCTGTAGGTCACACCTCTCACTGAAAGGGGCAATGTCTGGCATGATTTTGCATCATAAAGGGTGTTCCCTTGGTTCAGTGTTAGAGCCGATCTTTGAAACTCAATTCAAAGTGAAAAGTTTAGTCTTTGTCTTTGCATGGATGGAAGAGAAGGGAGAGTGAGGACAATGCAGTCTGCCTTTCCTACCCATGGCTCTTGTAAGCCCTTAGAGACAAACTTGGGATATCAAAAGAAGGGGATGTCTTGATCATGTTTATGAATAATATGAGAGAGAAACCTCAAAAGGGCTTCCAGTTCAGTTGCATCAGACTGATTCTCCATATCTGGTCAATCTCTTAGAAGTGATGGTTAACTGTGCCTGGGTGATACCAAGAGATTATGGACCTACATCAAGGCAGTAGACGTAGGAGAGAGTGGGCTGAAAGACAGAGCAGGCTGTCTGGAAGCACAAACTGTTGTTGCTCATTTTTTGTCAAACACTGTTACTGCCCACGATGAAGCATTAGCTTAATTAACTCAAGGACAAATTCTTCTGTCTTGGCAAAGCCCAGCTACTTCCAAGGAGTGTTCAGTCCATGTTATAAATATGAAAATGAAATGAGGATTTATTTGGGTACAGTCTAATCACAGAAAAGCCAGCCTGTCGCGGAGATGAATTTCAAGAGTAACAAATTGGTACTCTACCTCTCTGTTGATTATCTGATGTGAGGCTAAATTGACTTGGCACTCTTTGTTTTACCTTTGCTTCTCAAAGTTGACTGGCATCCTGTAATTAAACGTAAAAATAAGCACTTGTGCCCGCACATTAAAGAAAAAAGACAAAAAAGTACAAAAAATCTTGTCAGGCTTTTATTGCTGCCTGGTATTATCGTTTACTGATATTCCTGCTCTGACATTTTTAGATAATGTGGTCTCATCTTGGGATTTGTGGATTCCAGTTCCTCCACTGCGGTGATTTCTTCCATAGTTAGAATTTTCTGAACTTGCAGCGTTAAGATCGTTCTGATGATAGAACCAGAGCTCATGGTTTTCCTTATTAACGCAGTGTGATTTCTCTCTTTGCTCTTAATGCTATTTATCATCTTCAGTCCAGTCTTATCCCCTGCCTCCAAAAGCAGGTGATGACTAATGCTTCCAAGAAAGGACGGATAACAGAACCTTGGGCAGCCGCAGCTGATTGCAGTCTGGGTTTTGTCTGTGATACTGTTTGTCATTTTACCCCTTCCATTTTAAGACCATTCTTGAAAAAATGGTCTAATGTCAGTATCTGCCATTTCATAAAATGTAGCTGAAAAATTCAAAGGACTTCAGAGTAAATATATGTGAATGAATCAAGTCTGGTCTTTACAGTGAGTTTAACTGGTATTTGGTTTCAGTGTTTTGATTTGATTTAACTAGCGACCTGCCTCTGTTCTGAAAGGATCTGCACAAGGAGATCTGTAATCAATCATAGAATGTCTTAGTTTGGAAGTAACATCAGAGGTCATCTAGTTCCAACCACCTGCCATAGGCTGGGACATCTCTCACTAGACCAGGTTCCCCAGGCCCCATCCGACTTGGCCTTGAACACTTCCAAGGAGGAAGCATCCAAAACTTGTCTGGGCAATTTGTTCCACTGCCTCAGCACCTTCGTAGTGAGGAATTTATGCTTAAGATCTAATCTAAAACTACCTTTTAGATTGAAACCATTCCCTCTTGTCCTTGTCTCAGTGAAGTCTCTCATAAAAAGTCCCTATCCAGCTTTCCTGTAGGTATTGGAAGGCTGCTATAAGGTCTCCCCAGAGCCTTCTCTTCTCTAGTCTGAACAGCCTCAATTCCCTCAGCCTGTCATCACAGCAGAGACGCTCCACCCCTCTGATGATCCTTGTGGCTTCCTCTGGGCTTGCTCCATCAGTTCCATGTCCTTGTACTGGGGACTCCCAACTGAGCACAGTACTCCAGATGAGGTCTTACAGGAGCAGACTACAGGGAGAGAATCGCCTCTCTAGACCTGCTGGATCCAGCCCAGGATACAGTTGGTCTTCTGGGCTTCTCTCACACGTTGCCAGCTCATGTTGAGCTTCTCAGCCCACCAAGACCTCCAAGTTCTTCTCCTCAACCCTTCTCCCTGTTCGCAGTCCATTCACCCCCCAGTATGTATTTGTGCTTGAGGTTACCTCAGCCCAGATGTAGCACCTTGTACTTGGACTTGTTGAACATCGTGCAGTTTGTATAGGGTCAGTTCTCAAGCCTTTAACCTCACCTCCCTCCAGCTTGTCAACTACCACACACAGCTTGGTGTCGTCATCAGTCTCCCTGAGGATGCAGTCAATGCCCTCTTTATTCTGAGTTTCTCGGTGATTTCAGCCTTCTTGCAACCACTGCAATCCCCTATATCTCACATTGTGTTAGGAAGTTTTGAAGACAATTCTGCTCACTTAAGGACTAGCAGAAACAACACTTTCTGGAAGGAAATGCTTCAACAACAAAACTTAAATAGGCTTTTGCTGGTCTCTGTTGGCCAACCAAAAAACATGAACTTTACCTATTGGAGGTTCTTGTCCAAATGCAGGAGCCAAAATGATGCAGAGGTGGAGATGTGTAAGTTTGGAGTAAGACGACTGGCTATAAGCCCAAGTTTCCCTGTGCTGTTTTGATTACTTGTCCACATCACAAAAGGTTAATCTGTTTTGCTCTGAAGAAGCTTCTTTTTGAAAACCAAGCAATGTTACAGGGGATGGTGAGAGAGCACCGATAGCTTTGAATAGGATCCACTGTGGAGAAGTCTACAGAGAGAGATGGGAGGCTGTGCTCATCAGCAAGCCACTGTCCCTTAGGTTTTGCTTTGCTCTTGCTCTTTTATCGAATGAAAATGTTGAGGGCAACCCCAAAAGTTTTGCTTCAGCCATTAAAAAAGAATTGATTAATTTTCTTTTTCCGTGATCTTACTAAGTAGTTGGGCTAAATTTAATTGAGTCTGGGGAGCTGGGGCTAGAACAGATGAGGAAAAGGGAACTGGCTGAACATTTTCAAGGTACAGATAGCAAAAGCAGGTGGCAGTGAAAGCATAACAGAAAATGAGAGGGGGAGAAAGAGGAAGAGAAGACTAACAGGGGAACAATTAGAAAATCCCACCACCGCCAAAATAAATGTGTTGGATGGTAGCTGCGAGGGAGCTGTGTGCCAGCTTACAGTCAGCAATTGAGTTACAGCAGAGTGATCTTCAGCTCCCAAACTGTCCATAAGAGCAGTCTGCTTTTTGAGCTGCTTCGTTGAGATCCACATCATCTTCCTCCACACTGTGCAACCTGGCTGCAGAAGTACGTACTGTTGGCTCGTGCATCACTCAGTCTGTCACTGCCGTCAATCTGTCAGACCATGAGAGCACAGTAGGACCAAAGTGTGTTGCCTCTTAAGGAACAGCCAGGGAGATGCCAGAATAGGAATGATGATAATGTGGTCAGTACAGGAATGGTTTTTAGCTTGAAGTCAGTATGAACACAACATCCAGAGTCTGAGGGTGCTTCATGCAGCAGGATGCTCTTTCATATGAGATGTCAAGCCAAGGGCTGAAATTCCTGTCAGAACAGAACTCCAGATAATTTCTGCAATGGGTAAGGTGTAGTAATCTTTGGATGTAATAAGTCTTCAGAGTGCAGTGTTGCCCTGTTCAGCTCTTAAATCTGAGTTTCCTCATTGGTTTCTGCTCATAGAACTTGCCTGTGTTTTATTGCTGCATTTTACATTTTTGAAGGATGTGGGAAGAGGAGGCAGCAGTGCAGGTGAATTTTGCAGCTTAAGTGGCAGTGATTTTTGCTGGGTCCGTCAAGGCTGGTGTAATGGGAAGCACCATGGTTTGCGTGTCCTCCACCCACTCACACATTGAGGCTGATTTCCTCTATTGCCTTGTTGGGAAGACCTGCCTTTCACTTCTTGCTTTCAGAGTGGTGCTCCACACTTAAAATGTAAGGTGGGACAACAGACATATGTGAGTAAAGTTGTGTCCTTGCAGCTCGGACTTGGATGCTTGTTCATCTCCAGGGTGCTCCTGCCATGCTCCCATCTGCCTCTTTTCTAGCCAATCACTCCATACTGGCCCTGGTGTCTTCGTTTTGTTGATATCAGAAGCTTAGGACAAGAGGCTCATCTTGCAGTGGTAGAGGTCACACAGCTGCTTTGTGTACCCCGAGTGGTTGGACTGCACGGTGAAGAAGAGCCACAAGTGTTGAGTCTGGTGTTCAGCACCAGTGAGTTTTCTCCCATGCAAAGAGTGATTAAGGTGAAATATAACCATAAATTATTTATCTCTTAGTACTGGGTCAGACACTGGGACTCCCCACATAGGAAATGTGTTACCTGGAGCAAATTCAGTGGGCTGGAACAAGCTTGCATATGCACACATCAGTTTTAACAGTCACTGCTGTTAGCTGAACATACTGTCCCTACACTAGCCTGTGGTGCCCATGCTCCTTTCCCCCAGACTGACTCAGTATTGCTAACAGTCAGTTGCTAGGACAAGGATATCTATGCAGGACCACACTGTCCAGTTTATACCTGAGAGTATTCTTCGTTTGCTTCTTTGATGAAGGTCTCAACTGAATTTGGTCCACCATGAAGCTTGTAGGATGCAGGTGTTTTACCAGACACGATTACTTAGCTAAATATCTCTGCTTTTAAGTCCTTACATCTTAGTCCTGATGTTTTTGGGGGTGTGTGAATCTAAATTAGGATCAAGGGGAAGTGAAGTAGGGTTTCCACTTTGTTTTCTTTAGATAGACTTAAATATGCTATCAGCTGTGCCTTTTTCCTGACTAAATATCCTGTATAATCCCAGGGTGCTGGTTGAAGAGCTCAGTGCTGTTTGTTTCTCTAAGAAGCATGCATGGAAGTCTTAGATGTGAGGTACAAAGATTATGCTCAGGTAGTAATAATCTAGGAGGGGACCTGTGGCTGCATCTTTATGTGGTATTGGTGAGACGTGTGACTGCACTTCTCAGCTTTGGATACCAACTTGCGAGCTGGCTCACAGTAGTTAGAGCATTGTAGCAGTGTGGACTTGGGTAGTGATTACACTGCAAGGGGGTTTACACCTCCCAGAGGCCACCTGTTGTCTATCCCCTTTCCTCTTCCGCACCTGAGCTCAGAAACCTATTTGTGCTGGCTAGTACAGCAGCCCTTTGCTGCCATGCTTAGCAGAGCTACAACCCTCTCTTGCATCTCAGCACCAGCAGACTGCACTTTGCTGCTGCAGTTAGAGACCACTTCTGCAAATCCAGCAGCCCTTCTGCTTCCCAGATGGAACTGCTTTTCTGCAACAGCAGCCTGGTAATGTCTCCCATGGCCTTGTGCTATCTCTTGCACTGATCCTTTTCCATGATCAAAACAAATCTTTCCTGACTGTGTCACAGTTGCCTGCTGGTTGTGATGGCCTTGTTCAGTCCTGACACCAAAGCAGAGTGTGGGCAGAAGTAACAGGGTGCTCAAGGACTCCCAACATTAGTGTTGGATTTTGCCTGTGTGTGGTTCTTCAGTACTTGATTACATCTCAAACCCAGCTCTGTTGGAGCTCTGATGGTACACTAGGACCATCGATGCTACCCAGTGAGTGTGATTTGTGTGCAGCGGAAAGCACTTGTTCATTGCAACGAACAATTTTTTTTATGGGCAACATTTTCAGCAGCATCCGAGTCCAGTTCTCAAAAGTGATGTAGGCTTTTAAGAGGCCAAAGACAAGATTTTCATAAATAAGTAATGATTAGGTCTGCCTCTGTTTTCTGTTACACAAGCAGAGATGTCTAAAAGGAGCCTGGTTGTCAGTGGTTGTGGCTTTCTGGCATTTTTTCCAAACTGACATGCTTTTAAAATGTCTTAAGCTGGGCATCTCAAAATGGTTGCAGCAAGAGTTATTATCTGCTTTTTATACTCTTTTTCTTACAAGTTTGAATGAAAATCCTAGGACATGGGATCCTAAATGATATGTGGAAAAGTGCTAAAGGTGTCTTTTGAAAGTGTGTCTGCCTGCCTGTGATGACACTTGTCCCCAGCGCGCTTGCACTCCTTAAAGCCTCACAGGGAAAGGTACATGTATCACTACTGTGCTGAAAGGGTGGTGGGCTCGGTGGGCCCCTCCAGGGTATCAGCCAGACCCTGCTTTGGTTTTAAGAAGAAAACAGGAACGCTTTCTGCAGACGCCAGAGACAGTGATCAGGAATCCTGACCTACCGAGGAGGAAGGCAAGTGCGAATCTGTGTGTGAATCTGTCTCTTCCCTCAGATCTGAACCATGTCTCACCCGTCCTGGCTGCCACCCAAGAGTACCAATGAGCCTGTGGGTCACGTTACTGCAAGGATGGAGACCACACATACCTTTGGGACTCCCAGCATTTCGGTGTCCACCCAGCAGATGCCAAAGAAGTTTGCACCTGTTGTTGCCCCCAAGCCAAAGTATAATCCGTACAAGCAACCAGGAGGTGATGGTAAGAACTTAATTTTTTAGGAAGGAACCACAGCTGTTTGTTTCAGAGGAATTTGGCAGTAGCACAGGCTGTTCTTGATCTGCACTATGTTGATGACTTTGTGGGAGTCTCACTGTTTCAGATCTTTCAAACCAAGAAAAATGTGAAGGTATCTCTTACCCTTGCTCTGGCCAACTGCCCTCCTGGGGGAGGACACAGGGACAGATCTTTCTTGGTTTTAGTTGGAAGCAGATGCTCCGTGTTCAATGCTGGTACTTTTCAAGGAGTTTGCTTGCTTGGTCTCTGCTGGCGTGCATTGATCCAATGACCTGGGACTTGAGCAACTCTTTTGAACATTGGTTCTTTCATCCCAGACAGTGGGAATCCTTTACAAATGTGGGACTGAGCTGTGGGACTATGGCTGGTAGGGCAAAAGTTTGGCAGAACAGGTCTCGGACTGCTTCCCTTCCAGCCTGCTGGTTTGATTCAGATTTACTTTTTTTTTCCTCTTTTCCCTCTACTACAAAGCACAGTTGAATGTGTAGTTATGTAGTGACAGAATTCTGGGAATATTCATGTGACCATTGTAATAGACCCTAGAGCTGTTAAGTCTCTATGTATGAATGGAGCAAAAGTCCTCCATTCACTGTGTATTGGCCTTCCTCTGCCTCCTGTTGTAAAAGTTCTTGTCTCCGCACATAGTCAGGCAGTGAACTTGGGAGTTGGGTTCATGGCTTGTGAACCCATGGAGAGAGTGAGTTCCTGGCAGTGGGAGCACAGGGCTGGGAGTGCCTCTGGTGTCTGCAACTGCAGTCCTGACAGCTGGAGCACCTGGGGCACCCTTAGCAAACAGTGGGCTGTGTGTGATGGAACCCCGCTGCAGCAGAAACAACATGCAAGCCAAGGATTTTAGGAGAGATTTTAGATGTTAGCTGTCTTGGCTGTATAGTGGCTTTTCCATTCTCGGTGATGTACTGTGGTTAGAAATGGGTGGAAAACTCTTACCCTTCCTCCTCCTTGTCCTCTCCCCAGAATTAAACTCAGTTTTGTTAAAAAAATTGCCAAGCCAGCTTGTGAGTTTTGGATGTTCTACTTTATTCCTTCACTGCTTTTCCCTCTTTTGTGTTGAGCGCAGTAAGATAAATGTCACCTGTATCCTTCTTTCCTTTTTCTATTCTATCTTCTGAAAGCACATACGTTTTCAGGAAGACTGCAGAATAATGGAAAGGAAAGAGAAAAACAAAGCGGTGTATTGAATCTCGCACTTGAGCGATTTTCTGAAGTTAAGGACATTTGCAGGGAAGTTGGAAAGGCCTGATGAGTGCTTCAGGTTTTTTTTCTTCTCCCACTCTAACTTTGGAGAATTCAGAACAAAAAAAGAAAATGTGTTGGAGGGGAAAAGCGAAGCCATACGCACCTGTTCTGCTGCCTTCAGTGACAAAACATTAGCAAATAGGGGGAAGAGAAAGACATTTGGAATAAAAAAGTAAAGAATAATCCATTTCCGAAGTGCAATGAAAATGTCATAAGTAGAAATTCTTATTTTTGTAATTCTCTTAAAATGTAAAAGAACAGAAAATGGCACTGCTTATAGGGAAAAACGGTTGTTGACCAGTCACTTTTTTTTTCTTTTAAAAAATGTCAGTGTGCCTTCATTTTTGGTGCTTTAGCGATCGTAGATGTGATTATATGTGTCTTGGGAACATTGTCACCTTCTAAAAATGAGCTCTTGGCATTTGGGAAAGGAGGCTTTCACTGGGCTAGCAGCAGAGCAGTCACTGGGGGTGAGAGGGGCGGAAGAAGCATGCAGTGTTTCTCATGCAGTTCTCACTACCAGGCCCTGCAAGAGTCGTAGAAAGGTCGGTAAAGACCTTTAAGATTGTAGAGTCTGATTGTGAACCTAACTGAGTCCAAAAGTGTGTCTGCAGTTTAAGCTAGTCCACTTTTGGAAGGTGACACACAGCTGGCCAGTGTCAGCAGCCCAGCCTTATATAACCGTGAGAACTTGAAGCTTCTGTGATCTGGCGGGTCAGAGTGGGACAGTGAGAAAATATTTAACCCACCATGCTTCATTCACTTTCTATGGCTCCCTTCTCTCCTCCAGACTCTCTAATTGTTTTTTCAATGACCTTCATTGGTTTTGCAGCAATAATTCAGCCTGGGAGACAGCTCCATGCCCTGCTGGTTCCCTTTGTAGAGGGCACTGCCAGTCATTGCACTGAATTTGTTGTCTCTTGGTCACAGGTCTTTCTCTTCTGGATAGCCGTGAGTCTGCAAGTGGAGAAGCTGCAGCATCCCCTTACCCCTTGGTGTGTTTTCATCCCTCTTGCCCCACCAAAGCTGTGCTGCTGGAGGCACGTGGGCTGTGGGAAACACATAGAGCAGCATCCTCCTGCCAGAGTTGTGTGCAAGCAGTGGCTCTGCTCCAGGGAAGGGCTAATCAGGGATGTGATGGGGCAGAAGGCAGCCCCCAATCCTAGGGGCTGCAGGGATGGTGTTGGTAGTCTCTCTGGTAGACTTGACAATTTCTGTTGCTGGTAATGTCTAGAGCTCGTTGCTTTTAACATTCAGGAAAAGGCATCCTCTAGCTTCATGTTTCTTTATTCTGTAGGCATGTTGCACGTGCTTAACAGGTCTGCCTGGCGGATCACACTTGTGGCTGTACCTCTCGATCGCAGTGAAAGTGCAGGGGAGAGGCACTGGAGTGACAGGCTGGGTGGAGCAGTGCTGTGTGCCCGTGGGCATCTGGGGGATTGGCTGTATCCCCTCTCTCTCTCCTACCTCCCACCAAGGCATTTCCTTGCTCTCACTTCAGCTTTGATTTTTTTCTCCTCTTTTTTTTTTTTTACACAACATCTGCACAAAAATCAGCCAGAAGGTGCTGATTAAAAGCTACTCAATGGAACTTTGAAAGCGTTTAGAAATGCTTAAATGACGGAACTAAAAGTGAAATCACAACAGCCAACTGTTTGTAAAGCAGCAGCATTTTAATGTGACTTGGGGCACCGAAGGCTTGCGTGGTTTGGGGGCAGCTAAGCGAGCAGCTTCCCTCGTGCTGTCAGACCTGCTCCTCACTGTTTGCTGTGCTGACTCACTGTGACTTGTTTCAAACTAGGCTTATCAACTCATCAAAGCAGAGACCGTGTCCTGGTGTTGCAGGGACTCATCCAGGGGCCTCTGGCTATGACCACAGTAGTGATAATGATGATGATGATAATACTACTCATGATACTCAATGAGAGCACAGAGCTGATGGCCGTCCTGTGCAGAGCTCTACTGTGCAGCAGCCGAAGAGGCAGGCTCGGCTGTGTTTTTGTAGGTTCTACAAAACCAGACATTCACATGCTGTGGGCTGGGATGGCTTTTGGGAGGATTTAGTGCTGATGTTTTCCACTGTGACAGTCCATGGAAGATTAACCTCTCTTGATCCTGGGAGATATGAGCACGACAGTCTCTGGGACATGCAGGTGCCTCATGTCTTACAGAGCTCTGTATTTATCCCATGCTGGGAGGATAACTTGGACGTGGTGGTCTACAAAGTAAACAAGTTGGGTGGAAGAGTAGCTGCTAATGAGATAGGTTGGAAATAAAAAGCAGACATTTGAGCAGTGGCTCTAAAAGAGTGGAACTGAGGCCAAGGGTGATGCTTGGAAGGAGCTGGATGCATGTGAACTTTGAGAGCATCTTCTCTTCATGCTGAGAAAAGATGAATCCTAGAATGGATGAGATACCAACCAGCCATGGGTTATGACAATCTACTTATATTTTGCTACTTTCTCTATACTGGCATGTTTAGTGCTACCTGCCTTCTCGCTCTACTCCTCAGCAGACCCTGACCAGCAGTTCAGAGATTAAGTCTTGTCCTCTGTATTCACTGGGCAAAAACTGTCTTATGCAAAATAATCCATTCTTCCAAGGAGAAACCGTTAATTTGCTTCTTTTAGAAGCATCCGATGCCCCAGTGCTTGAGCTGCTTGAGGTCAGACTGGATGGGGCTTTGAATGACCTGATCTAGTGAAAGATGTCCCTGCTGATGGCAGAGAAGTTTGATTAGATGATCTTTGAAGGTCCCTTACAACCCACAACTTTCTGTCATTCTATGTCTTCCCTCCCTTCCTTGTTGTATTTTATCTCTTGCTTTCCAGTTTTCACACTTAAATCAGTATTTCAGCATCTTCAACAGAGCTGGGGCTGTGGGGAAACACTGCCACAGAGCTATTCCTGTCTGTGCCGGACTCAGGAAGATGGAGAGGATTTACAGTTGCAGATGAAGCAAATTCTCTTTTCTTCTGTTTTCCCTAGTCCTAGAAATAAGGGACTTAGCCTCCAGGACAGGCTAAGGAGGTGTCTGGCACAGAGTGAAGTTGGTGGTGATTGATCCACGATGGCAATGATGGTGGTGTGAGCTTGCATGGTCCATGACACAAAGAAGAGGACTGACAGCTGCTCTCAGACAAGTGCCACTGGAGTGTGCTGGGATGGCTCTGGGGCTTGTTAGCCCA
This sequence comes from Rhinopomastus cyanomelas, assembly GCA_013400115.1. Classification (NCBI taxonomy): domain Eukaryota; kingdom Metazoa; phylum Chordata; class Aves; order Bucerotiformes; family Rhinopomastidae; genus Rhinopomastus; species Rhinopomastus cyanomelas. The sequence goes on from VXBP01004262.1 coordinate 146,153, forward strand.
AAACCAGGGGCTTCAAAAACACGTAGAAATCTGTTGTCAGCCTGAGGTGCTCAGAAAAAACTGATTTGGGACTCTTCAGTCTGTCAGATGTCTTGGGTGCATCGAGTGGCAAGCTTTGCAGTGTGATTTGCCTTTTGGTTTGCATCCTTTTGGTTTAAAGCTTGTTTTCATAACCCTAAAACTCTTTTTGCCTTACCTTTCTGCCTCCCTTCCAAATAAAACCCTGCAGATGTGAAGCAGTGCAAGTCCAGGAGAAACCACACTGTGCGGATGCAGGTAGAGCACAGCCAGTGAGCCTTGGGAGGCTGCTGCCCTGCTGAGTTGCAGGCTTGGTCTTTCTGTCTCCTGTAAATGTCTCTTGTAAAGATGACAGTCTCTGCTCCCAGAAAAAACCTCAAGTTCCTCATATTCTTGCAATGACTTTCTTTCATATGAATCTGACCAAGCATGTTTCTCAAGCTGAGACAGATTGTCCAGAAAAGGACGTGCAGACAGCATTGCTTCCAGGAGGGTTTGGTTTGCACAGCGCTTGGATGTGCTGCTCTGTCATCCTCTGAGACTCTGAGCACACACTTTGCAAAATTAGTCGCTTTAGTTTATGCTGCTGGGTCCTTCTAAATTCAGGATTTATTAGTGTTCCTATCTTCTTGTAATTGCCCCCCCTGGTGCATATAACACCTGCAGAAATGGTTAATGTGAATTTTATAATGGAAACTTCCTGGAGCAACTTTCAGATACAGTGAACAGCAAGACTCAGGGGAAGGTCATTGAAGTTTGCGTTACTAGTTCATTGTTTTTTTTTTTTTTTTAAACCATCTCTTTCCATTTACCTTGGTTGAAATACAGGCCAAGTGACTCGTGGGACAAGGCACAACAGCAGGAGGTGCCCTCCAGGGTGAGGTTACGGTGGCTGACACCACTGTGTATGCTCAAACCCAGCTGATCCAGGTTTCTGAGGGCTTGACTCTTCCTGCCCTCCCCCTTTTTATGTGTGTAGAGGCTCTTGAGTGCTGGTGAATCATATTCTTCTATGTCTTCGGGGGACTGGGAGCATGAACTATCAGGCTGTTTGTTGTTTGGGGTTTTCTTTATAGGCAGATATACCTAGTGGCTTTTGTTTACAGCAGCTGCTATTGGTAGCTCTCATTTTTGAAGCTTGGGTATGGATTTATTGGACTAGACACTCCATGTTTTAGCTGTTCCCTGCTCGGCAATCTTTGACAGTTCATAGAAGCTAACCAAGTCCAGAGTCTATTCATTAGCTGGACGAGAGCCCTGAAAGAATAAATTCAAGCTGACTTGGGAAATTCTGTGGGTTTTGTATTTTTTTTGTCTGGTTGTCTGTGCTGAGTCTCCCCATAGGAAGAGGAATTCTAACTAGTGAGAAGGTTTTGTTGGTCAAGAGGCAGAGAGGCAGCATGCCTGCTCTTTGAAGCTTCTTATGAGGTTCTGCTGTGCTGTGCTCATTGTTGGAAGGAGGCTGGGGCATAGGAACAGTGGGCTATGACATCTGTGCTTCACTGGTCCGACACGAGATAGCGAGAGGCCCACTGTCCTGCATGTGTTGTGAGTTACGTATGCAGATCGTTGCTGCAGCCCAGATAAGGCATGGGGAAATGTTGTTACTCAGTTGGTTTGTGTTGAATTAAGCCCTGTGAGTACCATAGTTTTTCCAGTGCAGTCTGCTGGTCCCTGCCTCCTGCCTTGCTCCTCAGCTCTGCCACAAGCCAAATGAATAAATCATTGATGCTCCAGCATGTGAGGCAGCATCTCAATGATGGGACAAAAAGTGGAGTGAGAAGCGTTCTAACTCTTGTCTAGTCTCATTGTTGCGATGGATGCTGTGGTTCCATCCCTCGGAGTCCAGCGTAGAGCAACGAGGTTGATGAAGGAAGTGGAGCACCTCCCTTGTGAGGAGAGGCTGAGGGAACTGGGTCTCCTTAGCTTGGAGGAGACTGAGGGGTGACCTCATTAATGTCTATAAATATTTGAAGAGTGGCTGTCAGGAAGAGGGAGCCAGGCTTTTGTCAATGTCATCTAGTGATAGGACGAGGGGCAATGGGTATAAGCTGGAACATAAGAGGTTCCATATAAATATCAGCAGGAACTTCTTCACAGTGAGGGTGACAGAGCACTGGAACAGGCTGTCCGGGGGAGTTGTGGAGTCTCCTTCTCCGGAGACATTTAAAACCCTCCTGGATGTGTTCCTGTGCGACTTGGTCTAGGTGATCCTGCTGTTGCAGGGGGATTGGACTAGATGATCTTTCGAGGCCCCTTCCCATCCCTAATGATTCTATGATTCTATAAATGGTGATGGGAGTAAAGAGATAACGGTAGTGCTGCAGATTGTCCTGACAGTACCTGAGCACAAGCCACATGTTAGTGCTTGGTTTTTAGAGAAAGTTTCTGTAACATGGAGATTGTAAACATTTAACATTCTTAAATCTTGCTCTCATTCTTCCATGTGTTCTTGTGCTGAATGAGACAGGGTAGATGAAGCAACACTTCATTCATTAGTGTCAGAACTGTATCCTGCACAGGCTCTTACAAAATACAGCCAGTGAAAATGAATTTGAAGCTCCAGACCTCCTTTTGGTGGCTTTGATACCTTCTACACAAGACCATTTAAAGCCCAAACAAAATCCCTAAACTGTGCAGAACAAGTGGGAAGGCAAGGGTGCCCCATTAAGGGGTAGCTGTGAACCAGTTTGGAGCAGCCTTTTGGAAGTCTCCATTGATTTCCCTCTAATGACATCCTGTTCTGTGTTGGTTAAGAACCAAGTGAAACCAGTTAGAAACAAGTGATGGGTTCTCATTTGTATAGTAGCAGATTTAAACTGTCCCAAGCAAGCTGAGCTGCGCTGAAGAGGCGTGAAACCAACCAAGTTGGTGCCTTTGTGCCTGGGCAGCATCCCTTGACTCGACATCTTCTGAGTTATGGAGGTCCAGACTTTTGCACAGTTGCCCGCAGCACAGTGACCAGTATCAGGACTTGCAGTTCTCCGCAGTGTGAACTGACTGGCTTTGGCTGGGTCATTGTGTTTTGGTTGCAGTTGTCCCAAAAGCTGCTACTCCTTAAGCTGAGTGACCGTGTCTGCTTCTGCCTTTTTTTTTTGTTAGTCACAAATCTGTAGGTCTGTGCTCTTGGCTTTGCTCTCAGGATGAACATTTTCTTTCTTGAAGTACCACCTAAGATAATGGCCCTGGGAAAAATGCAGCATAAAACAAGTGTGTAAAAGCTGTTATTGAGCCAGTATACTTACCTGTAGTTCGCAAAATGTCAAGCTAAGCCACCAGGTTTTATTAACAATTCTGACTGTGTTTTGTTAGAATTACAAATATTAAACTTTCACAGCCTCTGGAACACATTGCCTCTTATTTGTGAACTACTTGAAGCAGTGCCTAGCCTTGTTTTTCATTCTGGTGAGTGAGTTCATATTTTCTCTGTTATTTGGTGTCATAAAGCAAACATTACACTCCTCAGCAGGTAGAATTTAAACTTTTTTTTTTTTGCCATTCCTATGGGTTTTTTTTTCCTCATTTTCTTTTTCTTCTGTCTGTCTGTTCTTCCAAGATACTATATTTAATTTTTCCACTTCCTTATTTCAAACATTGAATAGTGATTCATCTTCACAGTGGCCCGTTCTGTGAACCACAATAGTTTGGGTAGAATAAAGAAAAAGGGCAAAAAAAAAAGGGAAGGGATGAAGAGAAAAAAAGATGGTTCTGACATAAACTGGAATGGAAACAAGCTGTCATTTTATTACTCAAATTGCAAACATCTGTCACTGCCTCTATCAAACCTACTTTAAAAAAGATAATATATGGTTTATTGGGCTGTGGTGCCCAATTGAAGTGAGAGAGCAATGTTAATGCAGAAATAGCTTGAATTCAGGAAGGCAGCACTTGTCCCTTTTATTTTAATCTGAAATTTTAATGTCCTCCAGATTCTATCCTGTTAACTGTCTTATGACAATTGTTATTATTTAACAATCAAGCAATATTTTTTGTATTTTTTGCCCTCAGTCATACAGTGCAGCTCTTCTATGCCCTGGAAACTAACTCTGAACACAGGATTATATAGATATTCTTCCTTCTCTCTGCTGAAAGCTTTTTCACTCTGACAGACTGAATACTGCTAAGTCAGAGCAACCAGTAAATGTCTACTGGATTATATTACAGGTTGGTCTAATTAAAGGTTAGAAGAGTGAATGAGCAATTCTTGAAGCCACAGAAGCTGTTACTTGTGGCCAAGGAGAAGGCATTTCTGCCAGTGAGCACCACACAATTGCTGTTTGGACTAAATATACAAGGCCCCAAGTGCTTGTTGCTAAGCAAAGTGTTGAGATGGACTGGGCACAAGCGCTGAGGGTCCGTGAGTGGGACTGGGAATCCTGTGGTTCTGACTGCCCCAGGCAGAGTAGTCATGCAGAAGGGGATGAGCAGGGATCTGGTCTAGTTCCTAACAAGCAGGCATCACTGTAAAAATTCCCCTTCTGTCCTTGCCTTTAACTACCACTTATGCTGAAAAGTCATGGCCATGGAAGAATGTGCAAGCATGCTCTAGGAACTCGGCTGGGGATTTGCCCAAGCTATTGCGGGAGCTGCAAAGTGAAAGAGACTCGTGGGTCTTTTCCAACTCTTAATTCATGTGATGACAATGACTAAAGAAAGGCTTTGGTTTAGACTAGACATGACCAAACCATGATGCAAAGCCTGGTGTGAAGGGCTGTGGAAATCACTGCCATGAGAACTGGCATTTGTTTGTTCAGGCTCTGAGGTTCTGGGAAATGCCATGGAGGTGAGGAAGAATTACATCTAAAGGGATCTGTGCACCTCTGCCACCTCTGTAACAAGATCCATTTGGAAAGACTTAGCAACTAGCTTTTCTTGAGATTCTGCTGGGACATTGGCCTTTCTACAGTCTGGGCACCTGTGCTGAGGGTCTGTGCAGGGGTCCTGCCATAGAAGCTGCCACAGAGTGAGCTGATAGGAGGAGGAAGGACCCTCAAGAGTAGGAAAGCGGCGCTAAAACGGCACTAGTCATCAGTATTTCAAGAGTAGGTCTAATATAAGAAATTACAGAATTTTGAAATTTCTTTTCTAAAAAGTGAATGTGATGGGGTTTAAATCCTTTTTAAGTGGAGGCTGATGGTCTCTGAGGTTGGTGGCCCCAGGCTAAGCTATAGCAGCTGGCAGCAGACCTGCTCTTTGGTAGCAACATCAACTTCACTTAGGACTCTGAGATCCAACCTTTCCATCTCCCTCACTGGCCCCATTATATGGCTGTTCTGCAAAGGGCACAGTGCCAGGCTGTGTCTGTGTCTGCATGTACTGGGAACAGGTCGGACATTGCAGTGGCTTTCTTGGGACTACTGGGCACCAGCAGTTGATTGCATTTCCAGCTTCTTTCCTTATCTGGGACAATCCAGCTCAGCTTTCTGCAGGACCAGGTCATTTCTTGGCCCTTGAATTGTCGAGATCAGCTTAACAGCATGCCATCAAACCCTTCAATGGAACGTCCTAACCCAAAGCATATTATGGATCCCATTTTGTATGGGAATGGCAAGGGGTAATCACACTTCCTGGGCCGCTTCTCAGGAAGGGTAAGGAAAGGAGGGTTTCTCAATGAGGATCCATTAATGCTGCTCTGACTGTCAGGCAGTGAAACACAGGAGGTAAAAGTCCATTCTTCTCCCTTCCCAGTCCTGCGATTTAAACTATTTGAACGTCTACTTCAGAAGCCGGGGAAGTAAAAGCCCCCAGTTGTGCCAGGAGACTGTGCAAAGGCCACAGCGAGCAAAGAGGCTGTGGAGTGTTAATACAGTCCATCATTTTGTAACGAGCCCAATGTTCTTGTATGAGCCGTGTCAGGCTGTTGTCTGCACGCTGTCTTTGCTGATCACAGTAATCGGGTCATAGGAGAGGGAGAAGTAATAGTGCGTCTCTTAGCAACCAGCCCCAGGAGAAAGAGAAAATTACTCAAACAGACTATCCAGCCAGGGAAGTAGAAAGATGAAATTTTCTTAAAGTCTGTTGGAAAGTGCTCAGGGACATAATTCTTTTATGTGTGAGATCCTTATAGGCTGGATCCAATGATATCAGACACTTTTGTTGTTGTTGTCATCCTGGTAAACTTTTATTTTTAATTAGCCTTAGAAAAACAGGGGGGAAGAAACCCATGTGAAGCAGAGGCATGTTAAAAAATGAGTGGCAGATTTTTATATTGTCTTCAACAATGCCAGGGAGAAGGGAGGGAGGGGAGGTCAGTGTGTCTCGGGCAGCAGATGAGGGGATTCTCTTATCTCTGCACGAGTGCTTTGGATGCTTCCCATGGCAGCACTAGCCAAAGCACGTTGCTGTGTCTGCCGACGCCACGGCGGCATGCACAAAGCAAACCTTTTGGTTCTCGTTGCATTACACAGGGTGTCACGTCCGACGAGTGTCGCAGACCATGTGCCATGCTGATGGACAGCTTGGCAGAGAGCTGGACCTGATGTGCCCTCCCCGCAGCTGTGCTGGGACAGTCCAGCTGACAGGTCAAAGGAGGCAGTTACTGGTTTTATTAATGCCAGCAGCCTTTCCCTCATTATCCTGGTTTTTTGTGCTCTTCCAAACTACTGTTTTGCTTGATACTTACATCTTCGAAGCCTTCTCAAACACCATTTGGCCAATGTTGGCCCCAGGGCTCACATGGACAGACTGGAAGTCACAGTAATGAAATGAGGCTCTTGCACTTTGTATGCAGGATGGAGACAAGCTTATCTGCTTGTAGCTTGGGCCTGTGAAACTATTTGTTTTTCCAGAGAGTTGCTCTTCTGTAGTCAACCAGACTACATCTTTCCTGATGGGGTACACTGGGAAGTTGAACCATGCATGAGGTAGTCCACCCAGTCTCGCTAAGCAAGAGCATAAATTCATGTGCGTTCAATAGGAATTTCTGTGCTCAGAGGTAGTTGAGTCTCCCCCAGATTTGTGGTTGGCTACATCCTTAAAACTATTGCAGGGACAAAATATTTCTGAAAGCCTGGGTTAGCCTCTGGCTCCAAGAAGACATAAGGAAATTGCTTGATTGGCAGGGAGGAACAGACACTTTTGGGTGATTCAGCTAGTAATCTGTGCACGTCCTCTGCTTCTGTCTGCTCTGTGATGTATCTAGGCTGGGCAGAGGGATCAGTTCACCTCTACACTGGGGTACCTTTACTTCCAGTAGCAGGTTTACTTGCAGATTCATTTGGTTTACTGAAGGTTGCAACCATTCCCCTAAGTCTGCATTCTGGAAGGTTGGGGTGAAGGGTTTAGGCTGACCTCTGGGCTGCTGTCACTGAGCTGCTGCTGGTACCTGGGGTTGCTCAAGTCTCTGTGTGCATGGGCTCAATTTCAACCTATGGCTGGTATTGCAGACTTGGTCCAGGGGAGAGTTGCTAAAAGTTTCAAAGACAAGGCTGACTTCGGCATCTTATCCTGGAAATAATCAGTAGAAGAGAAAAAAAAAAACAACAACCTTGCAGCTGTACAGAATTAATAGCTTTGGAAGAAACATCTACTGCTGTCAGAGACAAGTGAGATAAGGAACAATATTAATTGTAACTGCTTCCAAGCAAATCCTAGAGGCTACTGCTTTACTGTCTTGTCATAAAGAAGAAGGACTTTCTTCCTTAAAAGTTTAGTAATTGAAGAGTTTCCTTGCTATTTTTGTGAGTGCCAGTAAGTGATGTTTCCTGGAAATTTTCCCCCAATTCTATAAATACCACTCCAGCACTTACACAGTGACTCAGTTTGGGAAGTCAACACCATGCGCTTCCTCAACACAGCCAGGCAGCCCCCTGGCAACTTCTGCAAGCTGTTAATTGGTTGTTAAACTACCTTACAGTTAGGCTTTTTCTTGAAAGCTCAATTCCTGTTGCTCAGGTTTATCTTCCTGATGTGTTAAAGATGAAGGCACGGAAGAAAAAGAAGGGTTTGGGAAGCTCTGATTGATATTTTCAGGTGCCACTTTCTGTCTCGGTAATGTTGAATGGCTCCCAGCTGACAAATGAGATGTTCCTAATTGCCACCCCTCCCCGTCTTAAAATCAAGATTATATTAGGTCTTGTTTTTGTAACTGGGTTCTATCCTCCTTCCTGTTGTGCTTTTAACATCACTTTTTGTACTGGCTGTGCACAGAGCCATTTGTAATTCTTTGTGTGGTGCCCAAGGTGAAATAGGACCTGGATGACTGAGTTCTTTCTGCAAGTACAGAAGGTAATGCACTGGGAGCTCAGGTCTGACACAGCTGTCCTAACGTAAAAATGAACTTATAAATATGAGACAAACTATGAAAGCAGTGTGAGCTAGATAAAATCACAGCTGCCCTGCATCTCCTTTGGTAGCAGCATGGACATGAGGCCACACAGCCATAATGGCTAATGTATGAAGTGTTGCAGAATACTCCATCTTCTGCTTCGCCCATTCAAATTGCATTATACGTGGATTAAACTCATAATTGTATTTTTCTTGTTAACCCATCTCTGCCAACAGTGATCCTGTAGAGTCTGAGACTCTGATCCTTGTGTACAGCAGAGGAAGCGGTAACATGAGAGTACTTGACCAACTTCTATTGGAGCATGAGGTGCTCAGCCTGTGCAAGTTAGAACAGTGCATATGTCCTCAACAGGGAGAAATGACCTTGCGGCAGCGGGAACGGGGCAGGCTGTTGGGTTTCCAACTGTCAGATCTCTGGGTTTTCTTCAAATGTTCACTCCCTTCATTAGGGACATGAGTTTTCCAAAGAGATGCAGGGATGGTTGTTTTGGCTGAGCCTGAAAACTCTTGATGTTTAAAACATTTCTCCATGCCAGTAAATCACTCTTGTTGGCTAGACAGAAAATATGTTAAGTTTAGCAGCTCATCCAAGACCAAGGATGATGTGTGATCACAGGCAGGCTCTTCCCCTACAATCACAGTTGGACTTCAAAAAAAAAAAAATGGTTGTTGAGCCACCATGTCTCCATTCTGAGTATATGGTGCTTTCCTGAGAGATTACTGAGAAAAGCTAAAGGAGGATCCATTTGCCTTGTGAGGGCTTCTCATGAAGAAAGACAATTAATCTTCCTGTTTCTGTTGCATACTTAGCACCGCCGATTTGTACGTGCACAAGAGCGCTCTTGGTAATGATCCCTTTCGCCCCAGTGGGAATGTGTCGTGTAGCTGCAGTAGAGAAACAAATAAAAGAAAAATAAGTTAGTAGGGTAACTATTCTGAGGGATGAGCTTTCTCCTGGCATATTGATTTTCCTAAGATGTATGGCAAGTCCAATACCTCGTGTAAGCTGACCATCCAGAACGGCATGGGTCTCCGGAGCAGGAATATTCCATTTCAAGAGTCTGTTGGGTAACACGCGGGCTCGTGTTTGATGGACACTGCCAGCTATTTAAACGTTGAAGTGCTATGAATTCCACCTGTGAAACTGGAGACCGAGGTAACACAAGTTGGAAAATCTAGGCCTAAATGTCAGGGCCTAAAGGTCACATTTCATCAGTAGAACGTGTAGTTGTCACCACAAATGTGAAGCTGCAGGGAGGGAATTGTGAGGCTCGCTGTCTACTTCATCTCCTATGACTTGACCAAATGTGCTTAGTTTACACAAAGTCCAGAGACTGTTTTTCGTAACAGACCTGTCCAGTAAATGCAGTTCTGATCTTAGGACTAAAACTCTCCTCTTCTTGTTTATTTTCTTTTCCTATGATCCAAGAGCAGTGATGAAGGTTCTGGGCATTTGGTCAGTGACTAGGATGGAGCTGAAATTGGAGCTTTGTCTTGTAAGAGTTCTGGCTCTGTCATACCCAGAGTAATAGAAGCTCTTTATGAGAGGAGATGGAAAAGTCATGAGGCATCAGAAGGAGCAAGAAGATGCTTCTTATTTCTATAAGCTTTTAATTGTGAAGTCTTTTGGCTACTTACAAAAATGATTAGTCAAGGCTATTGGAAGGCAGCAAATGTCTATTTGTGGAGACTGGGCAGGGTTTGGTCATCTCAGATTTATCACTTTTTTGTTTTTCCTTCTCTACTGCTAATGGTAAATCATTGAGGATATGTTTTGAAAAGAAAAATCACTGATGAGAGCTAGGAGTCATCTCTACTTGTTTGGTGATTATTTCATATAGAATGATCGGCATTTGCAAGTGTCCAGGAAAAATTAAAGCTTTAGTGTGCTGATCCCAACCTTTTAGCGTGGTGTTTGAGAATGAAGTCTTAGGTTTGTCTGGTTGGCCTTCGTTCACCGGTATCACAGGTAACCTTTCTCTCTGACACTTGCGCAGCCCGTTTGCTGCTGAGTTAGGTCAGCAATGGCTCCTCTGAGCAGGTTTACATAAGTGCAGCTGGCAAATAAGTTTGTTATTTATGCACAGGGAAGACCTGAAGCCAGCTCCTTTTCATCAAGGTTGGCCCAATAGAGCTGAGAAAAGGAACAGCCTGCAAGGAAGAGAAACACTTTCAGCTTCAGCCAGTAGCTCCAGTTCTTACTGGGAATACTCTGCACCAGGACACAGATGTGTTTACTGTGAAAATGCCAATTTTACATAATCATATCTATGTGCTTTTTTATATTTGTTGGAAAACAAGAGAAAGGAATTTTCTGTCTTTGATTAACTGTTTTCCTGTTAGGGTTTGGAAGCTGTGTCCCAGCAGACTTGTTCACATACTGCACTTCAGCTGTGGGCTTATCGTAATGGAGAGGGAGCTTGTTTCACAGTTAGCTGGCATGTGGAAACGAGGGACTGGTGAAATCTTGGTTGAAGCTGAACATTTGGAGCTCTCATGTCAGTTAGCAAGTAGAGTAATGCTGTAGGCATCTTCAGGTCATCCTAATAACTGGTGAAAGTCACTGATCACAATTTTGCCTCCTTCTAGTCATCCAAGGGTTAAAGAAGGCATCTTTAACCCTAAGCAGGTCCTGTACAGAGCTTCTCAGATCTTATGACCAGTAGCATGGGAGTTGTGCTGGAAGTGGACTGATGGTTTTCACAGAATCACAGAATATCAGGGATTGGAAGGGACCTCGAAAGATCATCCAGTCCAATCCCCCTGCCAGACAGAGCAGGATCACCTAGACCAAGTCGCACAGGAACATGTCCAGGCGAGTTTTAAATATCTCCAGAGAAGGACACTCCACAACCCCCCTGGGCAGCCCCTTCCAGTGCTCTGTGAACCCATGGGTCAGCTTGCATACGATCTAGGCTAGGGGGTTGGGGTGTTGCTTTGAACACAGCAGTGAAACCCGATCTGTTTCTCATCAGCTTGACATGTTTTTCTTCCACATTGGTACCTGGTAAGTGAAATGTTGCCTCTCAGACTTCATTGACACATTGTCTATTGCCTGTTGTCTCATAAATCTCCTTGTGAAGCTCTAAGTAAACACCCCTGAGGGGAATGAGCAGATCATCTTTGTGGCATTTCTTGTCATCTAAACAATAATTCATTAAAAATTTAATGACTTTCTTGCTTGGGAGAGTTAAAAAGAGAGCTGGCGCCTGCCCTTAAAGTTTCTGTCTTACACTGTAAGATTTTTGTTTTGGAGGAAATCACGTTGATAAACTGAAAGAAACCCATCTTATTACGAAAAGCTTGAGTGCTTCTGAGAACATTTAAAACAAGGATGACTAGAAATGACCTTTCCGTCCTGGAGCGAACTTCGAGTGTATTCTCCCTTTGGCATTTCTAATGATAGACTTTCCATCTGGTCTTTGCTTAAAAGCTAAGATGCAGCTTGGGTTTTTTCACATTAAAACTGTACACGCTCTAAAATTAATCCTCTTGATCATTTCACTTCAGGGAGAGGAGTGCAGGAACACTGGGAATATTTGCTTATTTTTAGCAACTCCATTCAGTCCTCCTGGCAGCTGATTCCTTTTGTCCCAAATCAAGTGGTTTCTGATTCGGGGGAACCCTGGATTTCCCTCTGCTTGAATTTGGGGAGATGATGCCCTTCAGAGGAGATTTGAAAATACACAGAAGAGATATCAAAGGCCCTGGTGGGGTGCATGATCTGAATCAGTGGGAGGGGTTTGTGGCTACCCCTGGTAATGCTGGCGTTCTTTAACGCTGCGAGTTCCCTGGTCCCATTTTCCCACACCAGTTCCCCAAAGCTCCATGTGCAGGAATGAAATCCTAGCAAATTAATTCTTTGAGGAAGAACTAGAGATCTCCTGAGACATACCACTGCAAGCGTTTGGTGTCATTTTAGCGGAATCTTTGGGGAAAGTACGTAAATTGATCCTTTTGCTTAGAAAGCGTTTCAACAAATGCCTGATTTGACACACACTTTACTGGCCTGTGGGGCGTAACGTTTCAGCACGCACTTGAACTTCAGCGTGTAACTGAGTCCGTGCTGCGTGCAAGCACGCGCGTGCACGAGGTGAGTGCTTCTCTGCATCACGTGTAGGAACACTAAGCTGCAGATTTTTTAAAAACAATTTTTCCCCTCTTTGTGATCAACCAGTGTTCACACTCTTTTTTTCCCCTCTTCATCCTTCTGTTCAGTGAAGTTCTAAAAAGATCACGGAATCACAGAACATTAGGGATTGGAAGGGACCTTGAAGGATTGTCCAGTCCAATCCCCCTGCCACAGCAGGGTCACCTAGACCAAGTCACACAGGAACATACCCAGGTGGGTTTTAAACATCTCCAGAGGAGGAGACTCCTCAACTGTCTTGGGCAGCCTGTTCCCAATGCTCCATCACCCTCACTGTGAAGAACTCCTTTCTCATACTGATGTGGAACCTCCTATGTTCCAGTTTACACCCATTGCCCCTTGTCCTATTAAATAGTGGCATTGAGAAGAGCCTGGCTCCATCCTCCTGACATCCACCCTTTGTATCTTTATAAACATTAATGAGGCCATCCCCCAGTCTCCTGTTCTCCAAGGTGTATGTAGGTGGGAGATTACTGGTGAGCCCTACCCATTCCTCCAGCATTGCTCTGGTGGGAACAGCAGGAAGTAGGTCTATTAGCAAAGTTGTGTTTCTGTCAGAACTACGTATGGAGCATGTACAGAAAACATAAGCATTCTGGACATCAGAAAGGACCAGCAGAAGAGCAGATGTTGTTGCGGCTCTTGGCAAGTAGGTGCCCTGCTGAGGGTATCAGCATTTTTGCTGCTCCTTCTTCTAGTGACCAACTCTTTTGAAACAATGGGAAGGAGAAAGGATGTTGCAAATAATGGAAGAGAACAATTCTGGCACACATAGCTTCCTCTTCATAAAGCTGCTTTTCCCTTGAGGCAATGTATCTTGCATCTTATGGGAAGGAAGCCTTACAGTATAAAAGGAAGTCTGAACTGCTTACCAATGAATTCAGATGTCTAGAAGTTGGATTCCTTTTACGAAGAGATATATGGCTTCTGTTCCACTATATTAGGGAAGCTGTTCGAAGTTGCATCTCCAAAAATAGGACAACAGTGGGAATCACTTCTTCAAAATAGTATTTGTGTGCGTGGCTTATGTTAATATTCCTGGAACCTTAGGGGGATGTGTGCTTAGAAAAATGTTCAAAACACAAAAGCAGCAGACTGTATCTTTAGCCTGAGCTACTTGGCAGGACAGAACACAAGAGGATGGCTTTATCTTCCTGGGGATGCCTGTGATGTTGGTTAGAGTGGTCCAAGGGCTGTCCTCGCTTTGCTCTCCTGCAGTAGCTCCTGAGGGGCTGTTCTGCCTCCAAGAATAGCTGGCACGTTGCAGTGCTCTAATTATGCTTGTTTTCCTGCCGCATCTCCTGCACTGGGAGCGGCATGCCTTCTGCAGGCTTGGCTGCCCAAAGGCTGCCCGTCTGCCTGCCGGCTTTGCTCCACGGGGCTCGCTGCTACGCATTTACAGCTCTCTGTTGTGTGTCAGGGTAAAATGCAGGGTCTGCCAAAAAAGTTTGCCACTTTTTAGCCTCTTTGCGGTGCTCTTCTCTCTTCTCATTCCCATTCCCCTTGATTAAAATAAAGACATGAAGAGAGAGTTGGAGTTAATTTTCCACAAGTAGCACAAGCAGTGAAGTCCAGGTAGCTTTCAGTGGGTGTTTCCAACTAAGGATATTTTATGTAGACCCTAACAAGCAAAGAAAATAAAAAGATGGGGAAGCAGCTAGAGCCTTCTGAAGCTTTTATGGATTTTCTGCAGAGTATGTAATTGAAGAGGATTTTTTTGATAAAGGCTAAATTGTGTATGGGCATGAAAAATTTAGCAAGGAATTTAAACCATTTCTAAACCACATGAAACATTAAACATTTTGCTCAAGAACAGCTTGAAGATGGTGTGCATCTTCCCAAGCTTTAAGCAGTCATCTGATTTTTCTCTTGCAAATGTTAAGTATATAGGAAGGGAGAGCCCAAGTGCATTTTACCTCCTTTCTCATGATGACTGTGCAGCCATTGCCTTGAAAGGTTCTGCTGCTTGACCTGACACACACCTTTATTTACCTTTCTTGGCTAGAGGATTTTAGCTGCAACATTTTGAAGAACAAGGGGAGCAAGCAGCAGTGCTGCAGTGGCAATGTGCTGTTCTGTGATCAGCTCTCTCCCTGGCCTCTTGACTGAGTGGCTCTGAAAGTAGCCTTTTGAATCCAGTGGAATTAAATATTTCAATGAAGCAAGATTCTGATCACAATGATATGATGTGGTATGTATGGCCTGAACAGGATATTGAGTAAATACTCAGTCTCTTGAAAGCGGAGGATCCCATTCTTTAAATGGCCTTCAACAGCCACATTTAGTTTTTGCCTAGATGTGGTCCTCGATCTTAAAGGAAGGTTATGGCTGTGTGTTCAAATTGAAAATTCTTCCTTTGCGTAGGAAGTTAAACACACTAATTTCAGATCTTTGTCAGATGTGCTCTTGATTAGGTCTTGTTTTCTTGAGAGCCCAGGTACCCAAACAAGTCTTTGTTTTTAAATGACATTATTATTCACTTGGGTGCCTTTCAGCAAGGAAATCTGAGTGTGATTGTTTAAATCCTCTAGGAATAAGCTTTTTGCATAAAGCAGTCACCCTGGATGACTGTGTGCAGCAAGTCATGCATTGCAAAATTGTAGTGTCAGTTTTCAAAACCTGTTGTTGTTGGGTTTCATGTAGCAAAGCTAGTTGGTGCTCGTCAGAGGAGGATGACTGTCTTCTAGGTAGACACAAGGGCCGTGACTCTCAGGTTTGTCTCACTGTGCTGAAGATAGTCCTCTAAGAAAGCTCTGCACCCTTAAATATCCCCGTGTGCATTTTCAGCAGGGCAGGCAGCATGCTTTCTCCTTGTTCTGCTGTACAAACACCGTGCTGAAAAGCAACAGCACAACTTTCTTATTGTTTCACTTGAAAAACACGAGAGAGGAGCAGTAGTCTTCAGTTTCAGAGCATCGCTTAGGTCGTGTGGGAGATCAAGACCAGGGGCTGGATAGTGTTGATGCAAGCAGTGCTACAGAGAGCCCTAACCTTGAGCAGTGTGGAGACAAGCCCATCCAGAGCAGTTAGGCCAGAAGACACTTCTCTCCTTGTTGTGATTCATTAACAGAGACATTGACTACAGAATTCTCAGAGCTCAGGCATACTGGGCTAATAATCAGCTGTGAATAATGTGGGCTCCTTGATTCATCTCATAAAGCCCATCAGGCTTCTCTGCATCAGAATGATAATCCATCTGCATGGGGTCTCTCTGGCTCTTTGCATCTGCTGGTAATGCCAAGTTGTTCTCCTTCCTGCAGCATCTTCTGTCTGTTGGAGGAAGAGATCTGCTCTTTCAGTCTCACTGATAGGAAGGCATTGCTAGAAGGTGTGACACACCATCCATGCTGCCCCTGCACTGCTAAGTGTGCCCTCGTTCCCCTTCACTGCTCTAGGCATGAGCTTGTGGTAGCATGGGGAGATGCCTGTGTTACAGCGAATTACCTTTGTAGGCATCAGCAGACCTCAAAATATGATGGAAGTTTCTGTGCTCATGGAAGATTTATCCTCTTTTCTTGCTCCCTGAGCACATGCTCAAATAATATATCCATTTTAATTGTTTTCTGAGAGGTTATTAATAATGGAGTAGCGGTTTAGAATGAAGATCAATCATTAATCTGAAAAGAATGGATTTGCACTTTCCTGCAGCAAGACTGGAAATGAGGGTAGGGTGATAGAAAACCAAGAAAGGTTCCCCATCTAACCCAATTCAATTATATTTTTTTGCTTGATGTTGTCCAAGTAACAGCTCTGAGGGAAAACCAAACCTCAGAGTGAAGATTTCAGAAGTCCAGCCTAGAAACTGTAGCAATATGTTACTACAATTTGTTTTAATTTTCCACTACGTTTTATTTCAAGAGTAAAATCTCTCTGGCTTTTCAAACAAACCACAGTCTTTGTAGAAGATTTTAATTTTCTTCCACATTTTCCCTTTTAACATTATCCACAAATATTTCAGTAATCCATTTTCTAGTTGTTAAACAGAAAACTTCTGATGCAGTCTGGGAACTACCTCACCCAGGTTTCTCTACACCAAATAATTGACCCTGCTTTTGGTGTGGTCTGTTTTACTGCAAGGGCACCCTCCCTGTTACCCGAGGCTGGCAACATTAATTTTTTAATATATTTTCTCTGGAAAAATGCTGAGCAGAGTTACTGCAGAACTGCTGGTTTCATCTAGTGCTTTCTCAGAATGGTCTGAAGCCTGAATTGTGCGCTTAGGTACCTACAATATCATGGTCATTTCAGTTGGGAACGCAAAGTGAGAGCCATGTCCCCCCCCCCCAAAACCCTCACAGGTACTATGCTGCCACCGTTTATTCCTGCTTCTATTTTAAGAATAGGAATTTAGGGAGTGAATTTTAATATCATCAGTTATCATCCTTGAATTATCATTTGAGGTGTCCCTCAGGGATCAGTGCTGGGCTCCATCCTGTTTAACATCTTCATAGATGATCTGGATGAGGGCATTGAGTCAGTCATCAGCAAGTTTGCAGATGACACAAAGCTGGGGGCAGATGTGGCTGTGTTGGAGGGCAGAAGGGCTCTGCAGCGGGACCTCGACCGCCTGGACAGTTGGGCAGAGTCCAACGGGATGGCGTTCAATAAGTCCAAGTGCCGGGTGCTGCACTTTGGCCACAACAATCCCATGCAGAGCTACAGGCTGGGGTCGGAGTGGCTGGAGAGCAGCCAAACAGAAAGGGACCTGGGGGTGCTGATTGATACCCGCCTGAACATGAGCCAGCAGTGTGCCCAGGTGGCCAAGAGGGCCAATGGCATCCTGGCCTGCATCAGGAATGGTGTGGCCAGCAGGAGCAGGGAGGTCATTCTGCCCCTGTACTCTGCACTGGTTAGGCCGCACCTTGAGTACTGTGTCCAGTTCTGGGCCCCTCAATTTAGGAAGGACATTGAGGTGCTTGAGCGTGTCCAGAGAAGGGCAACGAGGCTGGTGAGAGGCCTTGAGCACAAGCCCTATGAGGAGAGGCTGAGGGAGCTGGGATTGTTTAGCCTTGAGAAGAGGAGGCTCAGGGGAGACCTTATTGCTGTCTACAACTACCTGAGGGGTGGTTGTGGCCAGGAGGAGGTTGCTCTCTTCTCTCAGGCAGCCAGCACCAGAACAAGAGGACACAGCTTCAAGCTGCGCCAGGGGAAATTTAGGCTTGAGGTGAGGAGAAAGTTCTTCACTGAGAGAGTCATTGGCCACTGGAATGGCCTGCCCAGGGAGGTGGTGGAGTCGCCATCCCTGGAGTTGTTCAAGGCAGGATTGGACGTGGCACTTGGTGCCATGGTCTAGCCTTGAGCTCTGTGGTAACAGGTGGGACTTGATGATCTATGAGGTCTCTTTCAACCTTGGTAATACTGTGATACTGTGAATCATCATTGCCATCCTTGGGAAGGCTTTGCAAGTGCCTCTGCCGTTCACCTCTTCCTTGCCCGCTTTAGAATGTTCTTGATGGGAAGTGTTCTTTCTCGATTTTCCCACTGTGGTACCCAGCAAGGAGAAGGATGGTATAGTTCTTGGTAGGGGATTTTGTGAAACATGTTCACTTATCTTAAAAAGTCGGTTTAGCATGTTGTTTCCTATCCAGTTACTTTGATGAATTAGTATGTTCCTGCGCGACTTGGTCTAGGTGATCCTGCCGTGGCAGGGGGATTGGACTAGATCTTTCGAGGTCCCTTCTGATCCCTGATGATTCTATGATTATATGAATTACGCACAAGCGTACGTTTCTGTAGAGTCATTGGAATAGTTTTAGCTGGAAGGGCCTTTGAAGATCATCTTGTTCAAACGCCCCTGCCATGGACAGCAATGACTTCCAGTAGACCAGGTTACTCAGAGTCCTGTCCAGCCTGGCACTGAACGCATCTTGTGATGGAGCATCCAAAACTTCTTTGGGCAACCTGTTCCAGCATCTCTCTGCCCTCCCAGTGAACAGCTTCCTCCTTATAGCTAATCTAAATCTCCCTTTGTTCTGTTTAAAGTCACTGCTGCTTAAACTATGGCAATAACAAACACATATGGATGTGTAGTAACTTTGGATTCTAGGATGGTGGTCTTTGCTACAGAAAGTTTGTGCATGAGTGTTGTAGAGCAAAATTCATCCCAAAGAAGAGAAAGCCTGCATAATTATTTTTTTTTCTCCTCTGCTAGCTCTGTTACCCAGAGTTACAGTGGAGACATTGCCAAGCACCTCTAAGAGGAACCTACCCCTGGAAAGATACCCTTCCTGCTTTGCTTTTTGTTTTTCTTTTCCATTCTCCTTTCTCTTTTCTATCCCATTTCTTTCATGATCTAGATGGCTTGTGTGTATCATTTCTAGTAGATACCAGCAAAAGGAACCAAACTCCCTCAACAAAAACCACCACCACTCCAAATAAATATAAATGTGTATAAATTTACATTTGGAGCTATGGAACAATAGTTACTTTCTTTGAAAGAAGAAGTTAGGGGTGAATTCTAGTTATGTAACATTTGATCTTAAATTACCTTCAGGGTGTGACTTCATCTAGGTGATCCTGCTGTGGTAGGGGGATTGGGCTGGATGATCTTTCGAGGTCCCTTCCAGTCCCTGATGATTCTATGATTCTGTGATTAAGTATGTAGTCTGTAATTCAGCTGTTACATTGATGAATAGAAAGTAGTTAATTTTGTAGCACGAAGAAAATCTAGCTGCTTTTCTACTCCTCAGTAGCACTAACTGCAGTAGAAGGAAGAAAGCAGAGGCTGTTTGGTGAAAACAGTAAACCA
Source organism: Rhinopomastus cyanomelas (assembly GCA_013400115.1). NCBI lineage: Eukaryota > Metazoa > Chordata > Aves > Bucerotiformes > Rhinopomastidae > Rhinopomastus > Rhinopomastus cyanomelas. The sequence goes on from VXBP01004262.1 coordinate 165,355, forward strand.
AGACACAAGCGATAAAAACACATTTTGCTGTAACCTTTCCAAGTCTGGATGTTTATAAGAGTTACACAGGGAAGAGTGGGGAAGAAGATGGGAGGACTTCACTGGAGATGTTTAAAACCCGCTTGGATGTGTTCCTGTGAGACTTGATCTAGGGGATCCTGCTGTGGCAGGGGGATTGGACTAGATGATCTTTCAAGGTCCCTTCCAATCCCTAATGTTCTGTGATTCTGTGACCTAAACGAACCAGGTTTAAAATCAGTTTATGGGGGTTTGATCAGTTAATCTGAGAGCTGTACATACATTTTCCACTCAGTGTCTTTCCTCCAGTTTCTCAAGCTGGCAGCTGGAAGGTTGAACCTGTCATCCAGGGAAATGGTCTAATTATGGCAGTGGTTTTTGGTTTCCTTGTCCTTTGCATGCTGAGCACAAAGAATGGATCCAGCGCTTCCAGATGTTCTGCAGCACTGCTGGCTGAAGGCTCAAGCTAAGGCTGCAACACATCAGGTTTCCTCTGACCGCTCAGAAATTTTCCCTCCAAAGTGAGAAAACAACACAAAACCAATTACAGACAAAGATAAGTCTGAGATTGTGCAAATGCTGTTGTCTGCAGCTTCCAAAGCTTGAGGAGTAGAGCTCTGGAGGATGTTTGTTGTCATCTGTGCAGTGTTTTGTGTTGCATCACTGGTCAAGGAAGGCTTGGTTGGAGATAAGAAAGGGTATGTCTGAAAGCCATAGTCCCCATCTTTCCTGGTTGTCTCCTCAGGGGAGAAAGCTGAGTGAAAAGCTGGGTGTGTTTGGATCATGCCACACAACAGACAACTGAGAGAATGAGGTCTTAATCCAATGGCATAGCTCATTTATTTCAACTCCTTCACAGCAGCCCTCTTTAGTAAATTAATGCATATGTCAGCTCTTGTCAGGAGCTCTTAGCAATGAACAAATGAGTTGAGCACCATAATCTAATAAACAAATAGATAACCTGTTCCAGTTTTGTTCTGAGTGAGGCAGCTTTTTCCTTGCTGAGTTGTTTCACAGACCTTTTGCTTTGCAGAGGGAGAGGGAGGGATGGTGTGTGGGAATGCAGCCCGTGTTTCCCCTCTGAGGATATGGTTTGCTCTTCTGACTTAGATGCCCTGATGTCCGGTGTATTTGCAGTTGTTTGTGCTGAAATCTTTCCATCACAGCAGCCTGGTTTCTGTCTTTCTAAATAATTTGGAAGTCCTTCTGTCCCCATTATTGGACCTGAGCAGCTGCAACTGAATTGCTGGAAAGGCCGAGTAAGATGGATTCTGTGCTTATGTCTACAGATAAACACTGAAGAGAAGGCAATGAGGAAGGCTTTGCATGCCCATGGACTGAGACACAGTGGGGCTAGGTGGCATCCCAAAAGTCCTAAAAGAAGTCTGATAAGGAGCAGGACTTGGCACTTTTCTCTTAGTCTACTGGGCTCTTCTTCCTTCTTTTCTTTTAGTACAGATTTTAATTAAAGTTTTACAGTGCCCCGGGCTGTTTTTTGCATTGGCTCAACTTTACTAAGTTTTTGTAAAGGACTGATTTATTTTCCCTAGAGCTGAGTTCAGATACTAGTGGACCTCTCCTCTTACAGCAGTAACTGTTATGTGTAATGTGATCTGAGTGGCAGCAGAACTGGCTGGTTCCTGTCGTGTTTACAAAATGGGTTGTTGAGGTGAGCAAAATAAGTCATCTCTGTTGGGGAGAGGTTGCCATGGGACATGAGCTGGAATGCTTTTCCCATAGTTTTATGGGAAAAGAAGCAGAAGAATTAAAATGCAGCCTTGTATTGATATGTAAGATCATAGAATCATTCAGGTTGGGATCATCGAGTCCATCAACCCTACGCTACAAGTTCATGCCTAAACTGTATCCACCAATATTACATCTAAGCGTCTTCTAAACTCATCTGTGGATGGTGATTCAACCATCACCCTGGGCACCCATTCCAGTCCTGACCAGACATTCTTTCTGTGAAGAATTTTTTCCTGCTATCCAATCTAAACCTACCTTGTTGGAGCTGGAAACCATTTGTTCTGGTTCAGTCACTAACTACCTGTGAGAAGAGACCAGTGCCAACATCTCTACAATGTCTCCCTTGGACTGAGGTGCCCAAAACTGGACACAGTACTCAAGATGGACCCTCACCAGTGCTGAGTACAGGGGGACAATCACCTCCCTACTCGTGCTGGACACACAGTTTCTAATACAAGTCAGGATGCCATTGACCTTGTTGGCCACCTGGGCACACTGCTGCCTCATACTCAGCCTCCTGTCAATTAGAACCCCCAGGTCCTTTTCTGTCAGACTGCTTTCCAGCCAAACCTCCCCAAGCCTGTGGCATTGCATGGGCTGATGTGCATGGGGGGAAGACAGCACAGTATATACATATATATATCTATATCTGTATATAACCCCCCCATCCTGTGACTGCTAGTGCTGCAGGAGCATTGGTTTGCTTTCTGCTGGGAAGGATGGCATGGGTACTGTCTACAGGCTCAAGCTGAATGAAAATGCATTTAAAAAAAAAACCCAGGCACATTGTTTTCACAATGAGGGACATCCACTGTGACAAAGTGGCTGAGATTTTGCATAATTTGGGGAACTGAGCCCTTATTTCCTTCCCTTGTGCTAATTGCTGCCTTTGGGGTGTTTTGAGAGGTAGGTCAGTGAGTTCTGATGTGAACCAGAGGTGGGTGGGAATTTCCCCACTGGTGACCAGAGCCAGAGTAAAAGGTCTGTGTATAGGGCACTGAAGATAGCATCTGTTTGTGTTAAATCAAGTTGCTCAACAAAAGCTGCACCACTTGAGGTGAGCCTGGTGTGGTGTGCCAGTGCCACTTGTTTTAGCAGCCGCTAGCTCGTAGGCAATGCAAGAAACTCGGCTCCAGTCCCACTGAAGTACCTGGCTGTGCCTAAATGTTGCTAAAACAATAACCTCTTGACAGGTGGGGAAAACACATGGCTTTGGAGCTGCTGCCTCAGGTCAGACTCAAACGTCACGGCAGCTAGTGTTGAATCTTTCCATGGCACTGTCCCACACAGCTCCTGTGCCCTCAACAGAGTCTCATCGGCTGCTCCTGAAAGCTTTAGTACCTTAGTCTGGCTCTAGTAACGCTGGAACAAGTCCAGAGTGATTCCAGCAGAGCTATTTTGGATTTGTGTTTGCGAGAGGAATTGTACCTAGAGGTTTGAAGTTAATCGCACGGTCATTTTCCTCCTGTATATTTAACCACTGAAGTTAATTAACATTTGAGAGTTTCACAGGCTGCTTCTTTCATTATCTCAGCGAGCTGCGGTAAAAGGCGGCATGGCAGGGAGGTGGTTGTCTGGCTGAGGTTGTATGGATAGGAAAAACATCGGGAGTTGTTTCCAGAGAATCCCGAGGGCTTGGGTAGTTGCGTGGTGAGATGAAGGTGGAGCTGAAGTTGCGTTAAGCACCGCAATATGCCTTGCCTGTTGACTTTCCATGCAGTAAACAAAACTGCCCCACGGTTGTTGGCCTGTGTTGATTTGTTGGCTTTTTTTTTAATCTGAAGGGAATCTTTTAAGCAGGGCTGCGATTCATAGTCCTAAACTGTAGGGGACTAATGTTCCTGTTCTCCAGCTGGGAGAAACTAATTCAACATCTTGTGTTGTAAACACTCACTCATTTTAACTGATTACACCTCCAATGTTCCTCAAATCACTAAAATTACTAATTGCTATTCCTTACACATCAGAGAGTGAATCCTGAATAATTAACCCCAAATAAAATTAGATGAATTGGCCCTTTTAATTAGAATCCCCGCTGCTGTTTGTTCTGAGCTTCCTTTTCTTACTGTTAAGAGACTTTTAGAATGATTAAAACTGTTTAAGACTTAAACAGCCAGTGACCTTTTAATACAATATAAATCCATAAAGGCAATATTTCAGCTAGCAGGTGGTGAAGTAAAATTTCAGTGCTACTACCTGACAGGTTCTCTATTCCTTTTTTAAGTGCTCAGGATTAAATTAGCCGGTGGAGGGAGTTGTGTGTTTGTGTGTGTGTATGTCTCCTTCCTGATTATTAATACAGTAGCTGATTAGCAAAGTCCTTCAAATGGTAGGATTAGTGATTGGTAAGAGAGTGGCAATTTAAACAGTGGTTTGGGGTGGTGGAACTACTTTATTTTAGGAATCACAGGCTGGTGACGCACATTTACATAGATTGTGGAGCGGGTGTGTAGTCATGCAATGGTTTCCCTTGCTTGGTTGTGGTGTCACTGACCCTTCACAGCATGGTTTTCACCAAGGATGTGCCAACACAAAACATGATTTTCATCATGCGCTTTCCTTGTCCTGTGATATGTGTTAATGCAGATGTTACAGGAGAATGTTCATTTTGGGAAACTTAGTAAGATAGCGTGTTTGCACCTAAGAGTCACCAGGTCATATCTAGCTGAAGTTTTCTATAAAAATCCTGTGGCATCACTTTTGCAGTCTGAAGCTTCCCAACCATTTAGTGACACTGCAGTGTTCTGCAGGCTTTTGCAGTGGTTATGGTGGAAAATATGTTTGTGGTAGCCACAACTGGAAAGATTTTAGCCTTTAACCCAATCAAATCTGTGTTGAAGTGTAAATCTTAAGTGTTTCAATGTAGATCCCTCCACAAACTGAAAATTTTGACCTTCAGAGGTAGAAGATACGGAGTTGACTGTTCAGTGGGAAATGCCTCTATCTGCTCAGTGCCTTATTGGTTGGAGTCTGCTTGGATCAGAGTGGAAACACACCAGAGAGGGTTTGCTCCATTGCTGCGCTCAGTCTGGTCTCTGAGTCAGGGGAGAGCTATGTTTTTCAGGTGATTCAAACTGATTCCAGACCAGCCCCAGACTCAGAAATTGTTAAGATGACAACGAGAAAGGGCATTTCTTGTTAGGAAAGAGAAAAAAAGAGAAAATATCTGGCATATAGTATTTAGAGGTCAGCCAGAGCAAGGGGAAAACCAGCATCAGCCCTGTTTTGGTGGTCAATAGATTTAATGAAGTTATTGTTTCAGGGAAGAAATATGAGGGTTTGCCATTTTTGTCTTTCAATGGGATTTTTCCCCCAAATAATATCTTCACACTGAACATGTGAGACCCTCTTCATGCCTAGCAGTTTCAAAGCTTCAAATCACAGAATCTTCTTGTCTAAAGAACTGTGTCAGTCAAGGGAGAAGGCAGTTACTGTGCTATAATTCATTTGTTGACTGGCAGGTAGATCTCTCTGAAAATAAAGACCTGAGACATGAGCCTGATCCTGCCAAAAACTGAAGTGCACTTAAAAATTTAAAGGTTAGGCTGTAAGTGAGAAAGGTGTTTGGTACATGAGGCAGGGTGTTTTTCTCAGCTTGTACTTGTACCCAGAAGGCATCAGAAAAATCTTACGTGTTTCTGTTCAGCCTGACAGGCTCGTGCTGATATAGATGTCTGTTAAGGCTTTGAACAGCTTTCCATTTGTGCCTTGGAAAAGTGTAATAATGAAATGCCTAAATCTCCTTGGGAAGTGTGAGAGGTAAAGTTTTGGGAAGAAGTAGAACTTTGCAAATGCCTGTGCATGGCACAGATTTGATCGAAGCCACAAACTGGGCTGGGGCTTGGGGAGACATCACTTCTGCTTACGGCTCGGCTGTAGTTTCCCAACATAGCCACGATAGACTGACTGAATTTCTGTCTAATTACTTGTATATAAAATACTGGGGAGAGTGTTACCAAGGCTGATGGTATCATCTCTCGTGGTTGCACCCAAGCGATGCTCTGGCGCGGGAGCGGTCACAGCTACCAAGAGACTAGCTCAGAGCTGCGGTTTCACGGCACGTTGCGCCGTTGCATCTGACAGATCCGAGCTGGTGCATGTGCCGCACTGCGCAGCCCCTTCATGGGTTGACTCACCAGTCTTCACAGCTGTAAGAAGAAGAAACCAGTAGCTGGTGCAAAGAGAAGTGTTTGTTTTTTCCTCTAAACATATGGTAATGGCTAGAGATTTCTTGCTGCAAGAGCTGAAGGCAGGCTGTGCTGTGGTGCATAGAGGGGCAGGATACGGCTCCCTGCCTGCAAGGTGCCCACCCTAGGCTGCCTCCACAGGGGAACCTGACTTTGGAAAGTGGTTCCATCAGCCTTGAGGTATAAATTGTCTTCTGGAGGTGCCTTGGTGTTTTTTCATTGATTGAGCCTGGTGCAGCTGCTCTTGTAACTTAATTCTCCAACTGTTCAGGCTGATGCCAGGTGAATGTCAACCAAAAGACCAGTCTCAATCAATAAGCGTATTGCCCGTCTTATCCCTTATTCACAGAGAGGCAGCAGCATTGAATTGGTCAGGAGATGGTGAGTGCTTGGGATGGGATGTGTCCTCTGCTTGCCATGGCTGACTTGGGTAACTCCAGAGCCCTATTTGCCCCGTGGCTGCTGGTGCATCTATGCAGACCAGGGGACAGTCCCTTCCCCAGATGGCTCCTCGCATAGCTGGCTGGTGCTGGATATGGTCAGCAGTGGGTGGCAGTGATACGCTCTGCCTGCACATGGACTTTCCTGTCTGCGCAAACAACTTTCTCAGCTCTAAGCAAGTGAAATCTGCCCAGCTTGCAAAGCTCTAGGAATGAGGAAAGATCCCCGAGGTGCTTTGTGGGGACATCCTGCTTAAAGAAAGTGTGAACTTGCTTTTAGGTTTTTGTCCTCCTTTACTCCCTCAAACGCTGGCCTGTTTCCTCCACACACTGAACCCGTACGTGACTCGGGATACAAATTTTACAGTCTTTACATGCTGCCCTCTCTGCCAGAGGGACATTTGCAGCGATGCCAATACTGCTGCTACTACAGTGGGAACAGCAGCGGGTCCTGTGACTGTCTGTGGGAAAGAGGAAAGTGCAGTGGCAGAATAAATAACTAAAGCTGTGAAGGAGAGAAGTCCATCTGTTCACAGAAGACCAGGAAAAGGCCAAACATCTGCAAGGTCCCGCCAGTTCAACAGGCATCTGCTCTTTGCTTCCTAGTCTAAAAACCTTCCCATTTGTGGGCATAGTGGAGCCAGCAGCTTATCTGACACAGAGCTGGGCTGGGATGTGTTAAAGCCAGATGTCTCACTGCAAAGAGTGGTGTTTTCCTGCAAACTCTGGAAAAAGACTCTTCTCTGCTTCTGTCCTTTACTCTTTTTCTGAGAAATCTCCCCGATGTTTGTTTATTTTGGGAAGGAAGGGCTTTTCCAAAGGGGCAGAAGGGTGTTTGTTTGTGTTTGTTCTAGCAGTTGTTATTTTCCCCTCCTCTAACAGCAATTGTTATTTTTCTCTTCTGTTTACACACCAACCCTGTCCCTTTCCCCTTCTCATTCCCTTCAACACACTCTCTGCCTCGATTTTGCTTAGGTGCTTTGAAGGGTTCTAATAGCAGGAGTCTGACTAAGGTGCTGTACAGGGAGATGAGTCTTTGCATGGGAGTCAGGACTAACTGGAGAAACATAATCCAAAGTGTGTTCTTTGGAGATGTGTGTTCACTGATGTTGAATTTGTTTGCAAAATCACATTGGTTGGTTGGTTGGAAGGTCATTTTCAGAGCAAAGGAGAAAAGTTTGCTTGGTGCTCAAACATCCCAACATTTTTTATAACTAAGCACCACAGTATTAATTTCAAAATATTTCTTCTTTTTCTTAAGTCTGTATTATGTTTCATATGATTTGAAATGGAAGATTGAATGTTATTGGCATATTTTTTTTTAAATATCATGAGCCAGTAGGTTTCACAGGATTTTATGTACTGGAGCAACATGGTCTTCTTAAATTAGTTTTCAGTGTGTTGTTTTCAAACTGTCTTTGTGCATCTGTATTTAGGACAATACTTTCTTAGGGATTCAGAGAGGGCTTTTTGAGTCCTATCCACGCTCACTTTGGGGAAAATGGGAAGAAGTCACTTTCCTGGGAAACAAGATACTTTAAAGTCCTAGAGGGAGTTTGTGTGTTTCAGCGAGTGATTTGAACTCAAGCAGAAAAGCTTTGCAGAGCTGCAGAGCCATCTACTTCTCATGGAAAAACAGTATGAAAGTGTTGGTGGGGCTGCCCAGCTGGTTCCTGTGCCTGAGACTGGCTAAGCCTGGCTTTGAACCTTGGTGCAGGTGGTTCAGAGACTGTAGGTCACTGGGGTTTGGTGCAGCTCCTCTCTGTGTGATTTGAAGCCTGTTCCTTGGCATCTGGGCATGGTGCTGAGGATCCAGAATGTGATGTGGCACTGCACAGAGATGTGGAGTCAGGAGTTCACGTTTCCTCCCAAAACAGTTAAAACCCTCCAAAAGAACAATTCCCTATATGTGCGAAATACCATTCTTCTGTTTAGCTTGAACTTCCATCCCAGGAGAGCACACCAGAGAGCCAACGGCAAATGACTCTACTTGAAACATCAACTTTTACGAGAAAAATAAAAATATACCAAAGTGGTTCAAATTGGAGGCAGCTGCTTGTCCAGGAGCCAAATCCAGTGCTAATGGCAGACACACTTCTTTCTGTCCTTAGGACGTGCTTTCAGAGCCTAGTGTTCTGCTACCTGCAGACCTCTGCAGCTCTCGTTTCCTCCTTCATGCTCCCATCTCCCAGGAAATTCTCAAGGAGAGGTCTTCTGTGTCTGTGCTGAGATGGATGTCTCCACAGCTAGCGTGCTGCTTTGTGTTGGTATCAGCCCTTTTGGAAGTTTAAGACAAGTAAATGGAAGTGTAGGTATTTTGTACATAAGCTTCATGTAAAAAGCCTCCTTGAAATTAAAAGAAGTAGGTGCTTCTGAGCTTGCTACTTGCCCATCGTGTGGCTGTTGTCACTGAGAAGAGGCTATGATCTTCTGAGCAGTTCTTTGCATGAAACTATGGGGTCTCTATAGGAAGAGAGAGGTGCAGAGAGTATGGCTGCCTGCCAGCAGCAGGTTTGCAGGAGGTGGACTGGTCTAGATTTTAGTATTTGAGGGGTGAGTGTCAGGAGGATGGAGCCAGGCTCTTCTCAGTGTCATCTAAGTGATAGGACGAGGAGCAGTAGTTGTAAGCTGGAACACAGAAGGTTGCACATCAATCTGAGAAGGAACTTCTTCACAGACAGGGTGATGGAGCACTGGGATAGGCTGCCCAGGGAGGTTGTGGAGTCTCCTTCACTGGAGACGCTTAAGACCCGCCTGGATGTGTTCCTGTGTGACTTGGTCTAGGTGATCCTGCTGTGTCAGGGGATTGGACTAGATGATCTTTCGAGGTCCCTTCCAACCCCTAATGATTCTGTCATTCTGTGATTCTGTGTCTTCTGCAACAGGTAATCTCTGCTTTTAGACAGCTTCCAGTGCTGGCTTTACAGTGATCAAGAAGAACTGGTCTAGTTTAGCACACAGAAAGGTGAACTGGATGAGATCCATGGCCAGGCTGAATGTGGGACATTCAGTACTGCAGGTTTTACAGTTGCTTGCAGCAGATCTGAGATGCAGGCTTCTATCTGCTGTTAGGAGCTGGCTGTTAGTGTCTTCAAGCCTTGTGCCTGTGCATCTTTAAGCAATCTGCCAACGTTACTGACCTGTTGAAGCCATCTCCTGAAGCAGCGAGGGGTGCAGCTGAGCATCTAATGGTTAAGCAGTGTGGTCCTTTGTGTGCCACAAAAATGGTGGCAGATCTGTTTGTACTGCAGAGCTCATCCTAATAGAATCATAGAATGGCCAGAGTTAGAAGGGACATCAAAGATCATCTAGTTCCAACTCCCTTGTGTGGGCAGGGACACCTTTGCAAGGTTACTTAGGGCCCCATCCGACCTGGCCTTGAACACTTCCAGGGATGAGGCAGCCACAACTTCCTTGAGCAACCTGTTTAAGCATCTCACCACCCTCACAGGAAAGAATGTTTTCCTAATGTCCAACCTAAATCTCCCCTCTTCAAGTTTGTAACCCTTTCCCCTCATCCTCTCACTGCATCATCCATGTCATGATGTGGAGAAATGCTGGTGAGTCTAAGGCTTCCAATTCTTTCTCCTAGGGGACTACCTACCTCCACCCCCACCTCCTGTGGATGACCTTGGGAACATGACATCATCGCAAGGTGCCTTTCCTCCTCCTCCCCCTCTGGAGGATACTACTTTCAACGTGCAGGTAAGAGGACAATAGTTTTATCATCTGTGCAAAACTGATCTAGCAATTGTGGAAATGAGGGAATGGTAAGACAATGATGCGGAAAATGGCTGTGTTTGAAGATCATGTGTTAGGAACAAGCAAGTCAGCCTTAGCAAGCTGTGTTTCCCAAGTAGGGAATGTTTCCATTCAGAACTTGCTGGGCTATTAAAGGATTTTTCCCATCCGGCTTGAATTAGAAGACTAATTGCCTGATGTCCTTGTGATGGCGGATGGCAGCGAAACCTTCCCAGAATTAATTGTTTTCTGGAAGGGCCATCTCCTTCCATGGACTGTGGAGAGACTTTAGGGCAGTAATCTGATCCTAAAAGTGCTTTGTTTAGATGCCTAAAATTAAGTGAAGCAAAGAAGTGCTGGCCCAGGCCCCAGCAATGTCACCAAGACCCTTTTCTGGCTTGGTTTCTCTAGATTTGCAATCTGGATTGAAGTGCAACTTTGAAAAAACATCAGGTGCTGATGGCATGTCCTCTGCACGTAGGGACGTACCTCACGGGCCTCTGAAGTGTATGAACACCTCTGTCCAGACACTGCTGGCTTGCCTGAAGGTCTGCCTACTGTTGTGTTAGCTCAGGTCCGTTCAGGAGAGATGCATTTGGACTGCAGGGCAGGCTGTCAGGGTGATGAAGGAGTTGGGAACTGATCTTGCCAGTAGAGACCAGAAGAGTTTGGCTCGTCAGCTGAGCAAAAGGAGGGCAGAGAAGGGAGTATGGTTGCAAACTTTAAGTGCGTTTGGGGAATAAGCACCAGAGATGAATCATAGAATCATTAGGGATTGGAAGGGACCTTGAAAGATCATCTAGTCCAATCCCCCTGCCACAGCAGGATCACCCAGACCAAGTCATACAGTCAGTCTGGGTTAGAAGGGACCACAGGATCATCCAGTTCCAACTCCCCTACCATGCGTAGGGACACCCCGCCCTAGACCAGGCTGGCCACCTTAAACACCTCTAAGGACGGGGCCTCCACCAGCTCCCTGGGCAACCCATTCCAGGCTCTCACCACTCTCAAGGTGAAGACCTTCCTCCTCACATCCACTCTAAATCTACCCATCTCCAGCTTTGCTTCATTCCCCCTAGTCCTTTTGCTACCTCACATCCTAAAAAGTCCCTCCCTGGTCTTTTTGTAGGCCCCCTTCAGATACTGGAAGGCCACAAGAAGGTCACCTTGGAGCCTCCTCTTCTCCAGACTGAACAGCCTCAACTCTCTCAGTCTGGCCTCATAGGAGAGGTGCTCCAGCCCTCTGATCATCTTTGTGGCCCTCCTCTGCACTCACTCCAACGTGTCCACATCCTTCTTTGTAATAAGGGCTCCAGAACTGGATGCAGTCCTCCAGGTGGGGTCTCAATTATTCAAGTTGTGGGTGAGTGTTGGTGTAGGAGCAGAAGTACCTTTGTGCTGGTGTTTAGACAGCACTGAGGCTGCAGAGGTCTGCGAGAGCCTTCCGGGAAGAATAGTTAGAACACAATGAGTGTGATCTATGTTTGAGGCTGGTGACAGTTGTGTAACCACATACCTACAGCCATAGAGCTGCCATTGATGACTGTGGAAGGTAGTGGTAGTCCTGTGTCTCCTGATGGATTTGAACCTGAGGGTAGACCAGCAGACAAGTAGGGTTCAAGAGACATGAGTTAGTTCCTGACCCTTCCACAAACCGTACAGTCAATTAATCTACTTCTTGCCTCTGTAAAATGAAAACAGTTCCCTCGCTCTTGGGCTTCCTGTGATCTGCTGCTGGTAGCAAGACGTTCAGATGCTATCAGAGTCTCAACATGTTCCCACAGTGGACTCAGTGTTATAAGCAGCCTCTGGGAGGGAAGGGGTTAATGAGGATTACTTTCTTCCTTGCCAGGAAAAGCTGCAGCCATCAGGGACCTTAGCCAAGTGCAGAGCATGGCTTTTCCCAGCCTTGGGAGAATGAAGTAATTCCCCAGCAAGTGTTGTTCTCTCTCTTATCTCTCCGAGAAGAGTGGACCCAGTGGGAGCAGGGGAGCTTCCAGACTGCCCTGGGAAGCAGTGAAGCAGCAGTCTCCTGGCTGCTTGCACAGGAGCCTGGGCAGCAGGAAAGGGGTTGTGGTGCTTCACATGCTAGTCTGGAGTCAGGCTTTTCCCTTTCCAGGTCACACAAGGAAGAGACTTCACTATTTTTACTGGAAGGGGGCTTGGGTCTTTAGCTCCTTAAGCCTGCCTCGTGTCATGGGTCCAAAGATGTGCCTGAGCCACTAGGGGCTGTCAGTGGGACATGGTCCTTGTTAGAACTGCGCTATGGGATGGTTCTTCCTCAGTGAGCTCATGAAATTGTTATTTGTCACACCCTTTCTTTCTGGCTCTTGGAAGCTTGGTCTGGAGCTTTTGGTTAGAGCCAGATTCCTTCGTGTGGCCTCCTTTCTGATTGTACTCTAGCACTGTTGCCTGTCACCACCCCCAGCATGCACAGGTCTCTGCCTTTGATGCACTCTCTTGTCACCTTTTCCCCCTTTCTTTTCCTTTCCATCCTCTGAGGGAGTCTGGGCAGATAAGGTAAATCAGGAGCTGATGCAGTCTTGTGTTGCAACATCAGCTCCTTATCCTGCAGGAGCAGCAAAAGCTGTGCTGAAGCAAGACATAAGGCCTGAGACACAAGGGAAAAGGGCAGGTGATAGAAGCTCCTTGCTGCCTTTGTGCGTTGAACACAATCCTAGGGTGGGGTGTTGTTCTATGACTTGGTCTAGGTCATCCTGCTGTGGCAGGGGTATTGGACTAGAAGATCTTTTGAGGTCCCTTCCAATCCCTAATGATTCTATGATTCTTTTCAGAACTCTAACCCTTAAGAAATGACTGCCTGAATGATCTAGCGGGTATGTGTTGGATGATGTGTTGTGAGCATGTGTAGCTCCAAAAAGGTCAAGTCCAGCCTGATTCTGTTTTCTGATGCCATAACTCTTCACATCCATGCCTCAGTTTCCCCATTGCCAAAAGTGGGTGCTTGAGTAGTAACCCCATTCCTGAGCATGCACCAGATCTGAGGCTGCTGCCTGGTGTGGTTTGGCCCTCACTAACCCAATGAGAGACCTCCAGGTTTAGTCCAGAGTTCAAAACTTGTCTGCTCTAGCAAATCATCCCGTTTGCAACAGAAAATTCTGGCTGGGTGTCAGGGTGGTCATGACAGCTTATGAAATATGCTTGCTGTGGCTCCAGGTAAGGCTTTTTATACTGGGTGTCAAGGTGATGAGGGCAGCAGTATATGCACCCTGAGTATTTGTGCGTTACTGTTAGCAGACTGCTAACAGCCGCACAGGTTATTACGGTTTAAGTCGCAGTTTAAGAACAGCAGTTAAAATAATAATGCCCAGTTTTCATGGGCCTGCTTGTCTCTGGATCTCTGTTTGGACAGTGTAGCTGGCCACTTAGGATCAGATCCAAAAAGGTACTTTAGTATTTGACTTCGCTTGAGGTGCTTATGCTCTGATGGAAATCAGAGGAGCGCTGGCTTTGCGAAATGCCATCGCAGTAGATCTGGCATTTTCTTCTCATTTCTGGTTTTTCACATCTAGATCCATCGCGTTTGAATTCACAGCAGGGCTGGGGAGGAACAGGGAAGTGGATTTAAACTCTTTTATCAATAACTGTGATGCTTTTTTGAAAAAAGGGAAAAATATAAGAAATGTTTACTTTTTAAAAAAATGAGTTGGGGTGGGGGAGAGTTGAGTTGTGGAGTTCCCCTTCAGCTGAAGCCCGCGGCAAAGGAGAGGGCTCGTTCCCAGAATGGCGGGGAGGGTGTGGTGGTGGCATGTTTGACAAATAAGGACATGAGCAAAGAGCCTTTTGCCACGTTGGCTTGGGCTCAGTTTAAAAGAGAAAATAAAAGACTTTTAAAAAAATCCTGGACGGGAAGAAAAATGAAATCACTGTTTGTCAAAGGGAAATAGATAGATCTGGAGGGAGATTTTTATTATTTCTTTGCCTTCTAGTTTCAAAACAGGCATTCTGCCCAGGCCAGGGAAAGCAAAAGTGGAAAACTCTTCTTGAGCAACCTCTTGAGTGCCCTGTTTGCTCACAGAGAGGGACTCTTGCTCACGGCACCAGCAGTTTCTTCTGTCCTTGCCGGGCAGAGTTGCTCAAGGATGAGGACTGTGTGCAGCAGTGTGGAAAGCCAAACCCCACCCAACGCCCCGTCCCCAGGAAGCTTGGTTCTGGAGCTGCACACACTGTAGGGGCATCTCAGTAAGCCATGTCACACGGGCTTCAGACCTCCGCTGGCTTTGAAACAACCCATTTTCCTTAAAGGGATGGTCTCAGAGCCTGCTGTTTTGTGTCAGGGCAGGACCTGTGTGGCTCAGAGGACTTGTTAAGGGCCATCTCAGAATTTACCAATTGCCACTAAGTACCTGCAGATGCTGCATCTGCAATGTGGCTCTGATTTTCACTTGAGACTTTACATGGTGCTGCAACATGGAAAGGAGAGAACTGCATTGAGCCAGGGTGTCACCTCTTTTCCAGCAACCCCTGACGTGTTTTTCATGGACAGGCCACAAAACACTTTACAGCAGAAATACCATGCTCTTGCTGATCAGAAAGCTGAAGTAGGGACAGTGTTTGGCCTAGGTCACCAGGCTGAACGACAGCAGGTTAAAAATTAGGACTTGGTTGTCTTGCATCCCAAAGCAATTCTGTCTGCTACATCACACAGCCTCGTTCTGTAAGAACTGCAAATTATTGACTAAAACCCATCAGCAGCTGAAGGCAGAATTTGGGATATGCAAAGGAGGATGTGCAGAAGTGGCTTAGAAGTTGGAGAGAAGAAGCCATCAGACTTTGAACAGGTACATGAAATGCAATATAAAATAGTTCTGATATACCAGTTCTTGTTGTAACTACCCATGAATGGAGGGGCTGCAGTGCTGCAGCAGTGTGGGCAGGGAACTGTTTCCACGTTCATATCTGTTGGACTCAGTGGTTTTGTTGTCGTGTTGCAGTATGCAGAAAATCCCCCTAAAAAGGGCTCAAATTCTTATTGCCAAGGAACTTTGGTAGGAGAAGGGCCAAAGTGTATGCACCTTTGTCTGCAAGGCTTTTTAGAGGAGACCCAGCTCCCTTCTACTTACTAGAAGAAGGTGCCTAGAAGAAGGTGTGAACACGTTGATGGATGTAAGCAGTGAGAGCCTCATCTCTGATACAGAGGAGGCTGCGAGGCGTTTTGCTGTCTGACTCCCAGCAAGTGGTGCTGATGGTGTCTCTTTGTGGACTGTGACTCACCGGCTCAGGAAACAGCCAGAACAGAGGAATTTATATTTTTTTTAACTCTGGGTGCAAATATTGACAGATAGCTGGGGACGGAAGAAGGTGATTTTTGCCTGCAGGGTGTACTGCCTTAAAAAGCTCATGGCCTGTCATCTGGACTCTACGTGGATGCCAGGCTTGCTTTAAGTTGCCTTATAGTGTTTGGAGAAGCTGAAAAGGCCAATGAGAGCAGAACATGTGTTCAGCCTCCCTCTAGTGCTAGATTTTGTTAATCATCAGGATTATAGGGCCGGGTGTAGGTGCTTGCTGGCGAGGAACGCAGAAAACACAGCACAGCTCTCACTGCCGGCAGGGCTGCCTGGCTCCTCGCAAGCAGCAGCGGCTCCTCGTGACTCCATAAATAAAGCCATCGCCTGTGTGTATCGCTTGCCGTTTGAGATCCAGCTTTTGTAGATTTCTGGGACTTCTGACCTGATTTATTAAAATCCGTGTGATAAGCAACTGCCTTTTATCTAAATTGAAGCCGTGTCCAACAGTATAAATAAATTACCTGGTAACATTAACCCTGTTACTCAAGCCTTGGCTTTGCAAGAATGCTTTTGATCTGTCTCTGCTGCCGTCCTCGTGCTCTGAGAAATGGGAACGTGCTGTGCTCAGAGTTGGAGCTGAACAAATCGCATGCATGCTCTCTGCATGTTCAGATACTCGCGGGGTCTCTGCAGGTCAATAGGTGTTTGTTCTGTAATGGGGGTTTGTAGTCATTAAGGTGAGACTAGTCAGTCATACACATGCTCTCCGAGTTGATAAGTGTCTGGATGCATGGTAGCTGAAGTGCATGTTTTCCTCATCCGTATATTTGTACACACTACATGTGTGTAAGAAGTGCATAGCGAGGGAGGATACAGAGCAGATTTCCACGTTACTGGGGAGCAGGGATGCACGTTTTATCCCTCCTGTGTTTTCATCCTTTCCTGTGAGTGGCATGATCCAGGATCACAAGAGAAAAGGAACACTGAGCGTTGCTTTCGGGCAGCTCTTGATGCAACCCATCTTATACGCATGTTTGTTTTACAGTGCCAAACCACATTCTATTTTAAATCTTTAATGAACCTCTGTTCCCATCTATGTAGCTTTGCAGTCCTTAACTCTCTTCAGAATAGGCAAAGATGCTTATTATAAACCACAAATTTTACTGTAAGCGTAAACTGGAAAAGTTTTCGCTGTACGGCGCAAGTCTGCCATTCATCTCTCTGCCTGGCTATTAATATCTTGGCAGCGCTGTAACGCAACTCAGCCTTTAATAGCCGAACCCCTCGGCAAGGGCTGCAAAGCCAGTAAGAATCCAAACAGTTAATGTGCTTGTTATTTTCATCATGCTTGTTACTGCCTTATTTACTGTGTTTGCTGTGTTATTGTTTAATATAGTAACACGGCACACAGGATGCGCCACGACCTGCGCTGGTGC
Source organism: Rhinopomastus cyanomelas (assembly GCA_013400115.1). Taxonomy (NCBI): domain Eukaryota; kingdom Metazoa; phylum Chordata; class Aves; order Bucerotiformes; family Rhinopomastidae; genus Rhinopomastus; species Rhinopomastus cyanomelas. Next base: position 182,175 of record VXBP01004262.1, read on the forward strand.
ACACTTGTGCCTTTGCTGGGAGGAGGGTTTGACTGCAGCTGGGAAACTCTTTCAGGGATGGAACAGAGTGCTTTTGATAATCTGTCACCCAGCAGGTGAGGGAGCAGAAGAAAGCAGAAGCCTGATATAGATCATAGGTAAATAAGGGTATGAGGCCGTCTAAAAAGTTGCGATAAGAAACAGGTCGGAGATGATGCTGATTGTGCTGTTGAGAAGTGGTCAAACTAAAGCCATCCCAGGCAAAGACACAGGCTAATATCGTGCACATATGCCCACTTGGGTCTAGATGGTGGGATGTGGTCCCCCAGTCTGAGCCCAAGGTTCGGAGACCTGCTGGGCACCTCCGGGCTCACATAAGGATGTCTAGAACACTGTCACACTGCTGGCACCTGCAGGGAGGGTAATCTGTAACCTGGATTATCCTTCTGTGGACAGAAGAGACATGAATGTGGAAAGTAAGAGGGGAGGCATGGAAAGCATGCAGAAAAAACAGGCAGTTGTATCCTGTCAGAGCTAGTATCAGCCTGTGACAGACAAAAAGGAAGCAAACCCATCATTATATACAAAGAATAATTATTTAAGCAGAAGGAAAATGAAAAGATAACAAAGATACAGGATCTTTCATCAAAGCAGATGAACTGAGTGTGGAAAAGAGTGAGATCACGTATTCAGAATTGAAGAAATCTCCCTTCTTATTTCTGAGTGTTGCTCAGATCTTCTCTTGGATTAGCAGGTCCTAGGAAAGATCTCTTCCAAGATTGATTGCTTTGGTGTCAACTCCTGGGTAGCCTGTGTTGCAGTGTAGCAGAGAGATGAAGACAAGCAGGCTGTCAGTAGAAAAAAGGAATTTAAAAAATGGCAACAAATTATTGTGCCTTCTCAATGAAGCTGTCTGGGGCTGGAAGATGTGGTTTAGAAAGCCAAAGTCTTTCCATGTAGCCTTGGCATGGTGGTAGGCTGCAATGTGACAGAGCCGATGGAGTCAGGTTCCTACCGTGGTTTTGGTGCTTTAAGTAGTATGATGGTGTGCTGGATAGAAATGAACTTTGCTCAGAGAATATTAAAGCAAGTACAGCTTTACTGATTGAAGAACTGTAAGTTTTACAGCCCTGAAGTAGTTCAAAGAGTCAGGGAAATTTCATCTTTTTTGTGACACAAATTTTGTGTGGCAGTAATGAGATGTGGATACGGAGAAGTTTTGAGAGCATCTAATTTCCAAGAATGGAAGTGGCTCAAATACGGGTTCCTGTCTATGGTTTTAGTTGCCATCATTGGTGAAAAACAACTCTAGCTGCCGTGATGAGTGGTTTTGTTGTCAGAAAACGTTGCCTCTGCGAACAGTGTGCAGCAACGTGACTGAGCAAGCACCAAGTGGTAGGAATACCAATGAGAAATTGGTATTTAGTCAATCGTAGTCAGAGCCGGAGGAATTTGTTCCAGGACAGAAGGGCAGGCATGATCTTAAATGTCTGCCACCATTAAATTCCATCTTTGCAGGACTCTTCCCGGCAATTACATTTTTCAGTTTTGATTTGCTGATGATGAAAATGGTGGACGATGATTTGCTTTAGTGCACAAGGAACAGGTATGGAAGAGCATCTGGAAAACATATGTTGTTTTTAGGGGTTGTTTCTAGTGAAGAGAGAAGTATAATAGAAATGTTTGGGAAAGCTGTAGCAACTCCAAATGTTTCTGAAGCCAGCGAGTGTCAGAGGTGCTTTACTAACTTCTCTTATTCAGCAGCCCCAAGGTACAGCTCCTTTCCTCTGTGTCTCCTCATTTCTGCATCTTTCTTTTGCCATGGAAACAGCTGTATGTCTCACCACATCCAAGACCTAGCCTTCCTCTTCAGCTCTATTACTCTACTCACTCTTGAGTCACCCTTCCCTTCCTTCCCCTGTCTCTGGTTCTGCAAATTCCCCTGGTTCTGCCCTGTGATAACTCCCTGCATGTTTCCAAAAGATGCCAGTACCAAAGGTCTGTGCAGACATTGGGGTGTCAGCACTTCCTGTGGGTGCTGGTGGGGCAGCCCCTCTAGGAGCAGCATGTGGTCTGTGCTCAGGACAGAGTGAGCCTCTTCAAGACATTGAGGTAGAGAGTGTAATTTCTGTGCAGAAGTAAATCTTGCTCAGCTTCTGTGGCTAAAAGACAGTTAAGAGCAGAAATACAGTTAAAAGATGTTTTTCTGAGGTTTGATGTTTACTGGGGACACCAAGTTTTCTAATGCATGAATTCCTATTGAGAAAACAAGCTCATTCATTTATCTGCTTATGGACAGTAGCCGAGTAAACCTTGGAGCTCACCTGGGAGGGTTCTGCACAATAGGGTCTCTCTCGTCAGAGTTCTGCACCGGTCTCTGGGCAGTCCAGGTTACCTGCTGATCAGCGCTCTGTGTAGCCCAGGTCCTTTTTCTTCAGGTGCAGTTCTTAGGAAGTGTGTAGGAGGTGAGGTGTCCAAACGAGGAGGAGGTTGTTAAAAAAGAAAGAAAACCCACGGTCGTCAGCCAAATCAAATACCAGACACGCATCTGGCAGCCTTGAAGGGGAGGTAAAAGTGGGCCTAATGGTTTGGAAAATGAGATTGCAAACATCTTGAAGGCAAGGACGTTTGTCCATGAATCAGAACTGTGGGATCTGCCTGGCTAAGACTTGGACTGTAATCTTCAACCACTCCAAAAACCTGCAGACTGAGGCAGAGTCCAGATTTTCCTCCTCTCAGTTTTGAGGAACATATAGTGGATTTTCAACATGACTCATTTCTGCAGAAGCTAAATCCAAGCATTGAGTTTCATGCAGTTTTATACTTACATTTTGCTGACGTCTTTCCAAGCTCGCCGGGAGATTCTTGACTCTTTGGGAATGTTTTGGCGCACGCTCCTGTCACAGCAAAACAAGCAAACAAATTCAGAAGTGTGTTGTGTGTTTAACTTCTGTGCTTGGAGCTTTTTCAGGCTCTGAAAATCGGCTGGCCAGTTTTAATTTCACTTTTTTTCTTTTGGTGGTGATTTCCTGATAGCTTCCCAGCCGCATTCAGCAACGCTTTCCCAGAGCTTAAAGAAGCTTCAACTTGGTTCAAGTTGATAGAACTTGAGCACACGTGTAAAATTAAGCGTATGCTTATGTTTTATACAGCCTTTCTGCAGGTGACACAAGCAGCTGCATATGGGTTTGCAACATGTGATTAAATTCCAAAAGGAGTTTTTAAAAACAGTTTTAGTCAACCTTAATTTCCTGAAATTGGTAGCTTTAACAAAACCTATCTTTTTTGATTAAAATTGCCTGAGACGTGGCCCTTTTAAAAAGCTCTTCATTTAGCTGTCACAATATGCCGTCTTGTGTGGGATAGAGTTTGTTCATGTAAATTTAATTTCCAGTTAAAGTGGTACAAACACAAAACGATTCCAGTAGGTCTTTCTGAGCGCGGCAGTGCTGCTGCTTCTCACCTCCGTGGATGTGGGCGCCAGGCAGAGCCATTAAACAGTGAGCTGTGCCCTTCTGCGTATCGCAGATCATAAAAGCTTCGCCCGGTAACCCAGGGAGACCGACGGCATCCAGCCTTGATCCACACACATCAAGGGATGGAGAAATATTGCAAGTTGGTTCTGGCATTTAATTACCTGCGGTATTGCACGTAAGTGAAAGTCTCTGTTATTTTATATAGAATTTCCCTGGCTTCGGCTTCCTGGCTGCAGCATGTTTTTCTGATTTGCTGGACAGGACAGTCTTGTGATATCTGGTGATTTTGTTCACAGAATCACAAAACATTAGGAATTGGAAGGGACCTTGAAAGATCATCTAGTCCAATTCCCCTGCCACAGCAGGACCACCTAGACCAAGTCGCACAGGAACATGTCCAGGCAGGTTTTAAACATCTCCAGAGAAGGAGACCCCACAACCTCCCTGGGCAGCCCTTCCAGTGCTCTGTCACCCTCACTGTGAAGAAGTTCCTTCTGATATTTATGTGATATTAGTTATCATCAGATGACATTGAGAAGAGCCTGGCTCCATCCTCCTGACACCCACCCTTCACGTATTTATAAACATTAACAAGGTCACCTCCCAGCCTCCTTTTCTCCAAGCTCAAGAGTTCTGTGGAACTGTTAAGATGCTGTTATCGAGCTACTCCATCTCCTTCCTAAGTTGAGCCAAATGACCTCTCGGCATGTCCAGTTGTCAGCTATTTCTTCTTTTCTGGGCTGTCTCAAGTTCTTAAAGTGCTTCCTTTCAAATGGGACACAGTATTCCAGCACCCAGATTCACCAGAACTGTTGAAAGAAGTAAAATCACCTTCAGCCTGTGGTTCCCTTGTACTGGGATAGCACGGCACTAGGCAGGAGCTCTGTTTGGTGTGGTTTTATATTATGGAATATAAATCCAGAGTTAGGGGGCTGGGTGTGACAACTTACTCTGTGTGTAGGCGTGTGTAATTCATGGCTTGTCAGACATGTCTTGTGCCATTGGAGGCAGCCCCCTTTTCCCTCTTCTTCTCACACACTAGAAAAGGAAAGAGGAAGTTCCTGACTTGGCCAGAGTGCGGAGATGAAGGGTGTCTTTGTGTCTTTGCTGTTGGACGTTGCCATGAGATCTTTTATATATGTGATGTTCACATCATATGAGTCAGCGGGAAGGTCTTTCTTTATTGCAGTGGACACTTAATGAGCTGTTCGGTTCCTATATCGATTAAACCTTTGCAACTTATTGGGGTAATTGGTTACTTTTTGGTTATGGCTCCCCTTGGAGGTAGATGATAAATGATCCACTATCTCCTCAGAGCTGTCAGGTTTTGTGCAAGCAGCAATACTCTGCGGGGAACATCAGCTCTGCTTGATGGCTAATTAAACATTAATTTGTGATGATACTGGAGCAGATTCTAGGTTGGCAGGGCAGTGGGCAAAGGAAGGGGAAACTTTTAACAGTCACCATAATTATCAATAATGACTCTTAATGTAATTGCATTAATTAAAAGAAAAAGAGTGTGTTCCTTTCAGGGAAAGGAATATTTTTATGTTCCAGTCAGTGAAAGTCATCCTGGGTTAAAAGGATTTCATGACCAGCTCTTCTTGCCCCCTGAACAGAGACATGGTGCTGTCCTGCAGAAGGTAGAAAGAGAAAAAATGATATATTCTGCTTCATGTTGTATATTCTGGAGATGAACAGGAACACTTCACTAATTTAATTTAGTTCCCAAGGGCGAGCAAGTGTAACTCCACATGGAGAATATTAAATTGCCTTAATGGAAAAATAAACTGGTTTTATTCTCCTCCTTCTCTCTTCATCCTCCCCATTCAGTTTTCAAATAACTTTCTGTGCCTCCTCAGTTTATTAATACACTTCTCATCTTGCTGCTGATTTCGCATCTGGTAGCACTTAACACAGACAAGAATCCCAAGGCTTTTGATCAGACATGTTAAGTAAAGTATCAAGACCATCAAGTCTGCTGCTCTAGCAGATGTTGACTCATGGGACTACTCCTTTCTCTTCATCCCCTGACTGTTCCTTATCAAAACCATCCTGTTGCATTTATGTGCTTGAGGATCACAGAATCACAGAATATCTTTGGTTGGAAGAGACCTTCAAGATCATCCAGTCCAACCTTTGACCCAACACTGCAGGCTCACCACTAAACCATGTTCCTAAACACTGAGTTCGCATGCCATTTAAATACTTCCAGAGATGGTGACTCCAACCACTGGCCTGGCCAGCCTGTATCAATCTTTAATAATCCTTTCAGTGAAAAAATGTTTCCTAATATCCAGCCTAAGCCTCTCCTGGTGCAGTTTGCATCCTTCTGGTCCTGTCATATGCCACCAGGGAGATTCACAGAATCATAGAATCATTAGGGATTGGAAGGGACCTTGAAAGATCATCTAGTCCAATCCCCCTGCCAAAGCAGGCTCACCTAGACCGAGTCGCACAGGAACACATCCCCCTCCTCGCTCCAACCTCCTTTCGGGTAGTTGTAGATAGTGCCTCTTCCCCATCCCTGGCTGGCCTAGAGTACCAAGATCCACCAGCTGATGGAACGTTTGCTGTTCTGCTGTTTTTCAGTAGCACTGCAGTTTTGAAAGCCTCATTTAGCCGAGCATGAAACCTCTAGAGCTTCCTTCCATGAGCAAAATGCGGTGGTCAAAACCATGAAAAATCTGGGTGTGCATTTGAATACCTGAGGTAGAGATGTCAGATGCTGTGATGTGGATAACACGACCCTGGAGCAGAGCACATGAGCCCAGACATGAGCCCTGTGCGTCGGCAACGTTGAGTTGGGACACCTACAAGTGCATGCTTAGGCTGCAGGGGGGATTTTGTTGAGTGCTTCTTCTGTTTCCTGTATCCTCTTTACTCCTGTCACATAAATGCCATCTGTATTCCTCAGGAGTGGCAAGGGGGCGGTGAATGTTACATGTCTGTCCTTAGGCTGTTACCTGTGCCCCATCACAGGCAGTAGGGCCATCACCTGCTGGTCACGGACTACGTGCTTCATCAGAGTGTGTCCCAGGTCATGGAACCTGTTGGCTAAACCTCTGTGATGCAACGTCATCCTTTTTTGTTTTTCCTTACCCACTCAGTATTCAGGGACAAATCCTCTTCTGTGGTCTTGAGAAGTCTGGGCAAACCATGGGTGTCTGTGTCAAAAGCTTCTCTCTGGTGTTCCCTTCAGAAAGGAACATGGTCCTGAGCTCTGTCCTGATGTTACTGCTGCCCATCCACAGTGGCAGCATCTTGCCCCTGAGCAGGGCCAAGGTGCTAGTATTGGGATTTGGGCCCCCCTCAAAATGTGTGGAGGGCAATGGCTTATTGAACAGTGATGGAGAAAGGACCACTGACCCACAAGCTAGTGCTTGGCGTGGCGGCAGTTCGCTGATCATGTGAAACTGAGGCTATCCTGCTGTGAAATTGCAGATGCAGCTTGGACAGAGCTTGCTACCTTGTGGCATGTTTTGTCAGGGCTAGGACAGCAAACACAGAGAATTAAATGTTTACTAAGGAGCTGGGTTGTCCCTGTGAATTAGTGTCTGATGGCCAGAAGAAGCCTGGTTATGTCTTTGAGTTGCAGTACTTTGCTCCCTCCTTTCCACCTGCAGTCCCTTCCTGGGACTGGTATCCAGCTGGCAATAAGCTTCTCAGGACAAGGATGTTGCCTGACTCTTGTGTGTGAGCAGAGCCTGTCACACTGATCTCTAGGGGAATACAAATCTTTATTGTCATCGATTCATAGCTGCAACAGATTCTATGCTGTCTTTCTTGTATGTGTCCCAGGAGGCTGAGTGCAACTGTCTGTGATTTCTCTTGCCTCACTTACAAGGAAGGAAGAAGTAGCTTTCCGCGTGTTGGTCCAAGCCCTGGCGCTAAGGCAGCGGCCAGTTATTAACCTGCGGGACTGATGTACCCACCAGAGAAGGGGCTCGTGGCTGGTGTCGGCTGGTGGGTGAAAAATACACGTGGAGGCTTCACGCAAGTATGTACGGTGAGCTGAGTCAGGTCACCAACAGTCAGTACTGAGTGACCAGATAAAAAATAAAAGGAGAAGCATGAAATTTTTTAAGTATCTTGGAGAAGTTTTCTTCTACTGCTTCTCCAGCTGCTTTTGAAGTCCGTGTAGACTCCTAGCAACCACAGTGTCTTGCAGCACTGCAACTTCGTGCTTTCTTCTGTTATCTGCTTCTCTGTTTCGGCTTTGGGGTTTTTAAAAGTATTTTTATTTCTTCTTTTTCGTAAGCCTCCGCACCAAGTAAGTTGTATAAATCGCTTCAGATTTTGCAAGATGTCTCCTATCAATACTTTGCACGTGACTTCTCTTGCTCTGCTTGTCCATTTCCCCAGCTCTGAGTCTGTGCAGTTCTTTACATCACTTTGTTGCTTCAGAGATTAGATTGCTTCATCCTGAGGATACCACATGCTATTTGCACTTTCCAGGAGCTGAGAAGCTGAATGTGGGACTGTGGCTGCCCCAGACCTGCACTGTAGGTCTGGGAATGAGCTGAGCTGGGACCACAGGAGCGCAGCCCCCTTAACCTGCTCTGTGTCCTGCACTTTGCTGCAGCACAGCTGCTGCTGTGAACTTTGCCAGGGTATGAGATTTGGCACCTTTATTGGCTCATTCTGGGGTGTTCAGTGGATGTCTACCTGCCTCTTCGTGGGGAGATCTGCAAAAGTGGCCAGAGTTGTAGAAATGTTGCTCAGCGGTGTCTGAGAGACACCAAATGATGCCTTTGAACAGCCCACTTGAAACTTTTGAAGTATTTTCCTTTGGTCCTACTAATACCCAGCAACACAAACCAGGTAAAACTATTCCATGCCTGAAAAAAAGAAACAGCTAGGGAAAAAAATAAATCAAAACCTAACTTCCCTTTGGCTTTTATCCTTGATGTCATCAAAAGACTAAAAAGGATATTTCAGGCCTGGCTTCAGCCTGATGGAACAGCAGGGAAGTTCTTTTCTATTAGATCCTTGATACAATCACGTCTGGGGAAATCGCTGCGGTCACATCTGCTGAAATCTTCCATCATTTCGGATTTGTTTCAAAAGACTCAATCTTTCTGTTTTTAAAAGGGCACAACTACTTTTCCAGCCCCTCCTTGTTGCCTGGAATGGTGATTAGGCATCCATCAAGCCTCTCCGATCCCTCTCGCCCCAAATGCTGCAGTCGGCTCTGGTCTGTGTGCATGCTTGGTGGGACCGCCCGGGACTGTTTTAATTTACATTTGGGAATTTGAAACAAAATGTTTGCACTTGCCTTTAGGCTCAGGACACAGCAGCTCATCTTCAAGGTGCCTCATTGTCCTCATACGTGCCTTTGAGGTTGTGCCTTTTTGCCACTGCAGTGTAAGTTTGTGTTTTAGATGGCTTTTGTGACCTTGGAAAGAAAACAGGGACTTGTGTGGTAAGAGACATGGGGTAGCAAGGGTGTGTGACTGGAACGGATCTTGCCTCTTACCGTTGGAGAAAGCACAGAGAAAGGAGGGGTAGAAAAGGAAAAGTTACCCACAAACTCCAGCTTAGATGAAGTGTATAAAGACTGAAACACTTCTTTTCTTCTTCCTGGTTAAAGTGTCTCCCTGTCTTTTGTATGTCGAGTGGATGCCATCATCATGCATCTTTTCCTCCTCTCCCCTGCCTGCCCCAGCTAAAATAGGAAATAAGAGGCTCCTCCTTATTTCTCTGCTCTGTCAAAGCTCAGTGCCCAAGGCTGTGGAGTGGAAAGAGTCGCTAACCCCTTATTTGGAGAGCTCTTTGCACTTCCTTCCACCTCAGTACCTATCTGAGGACTCTACAGCCTGCAGAATGTGGAAGGCAGCTGCTCTGGCTGCAGCCTCATGGAATCAGGCAGTGGTCAAGGAATTTATCATCTGTCACTTTGTCTGTGGTTCAGTCATATTTACTGGAGGAAAAGAAAATAAAGCCTTTCAGAGCAAAAGTCCTTGTTGCCTCAGTTCCTCTCTTCTTTGCTCCCCTTGTTTCTTTAGTCCTTCCTTCCCATGGCTACCTTAATGGCAAAGGGCTTTTCTGCTCCCTGCTTTTCCCGGTTCTTAGATACGTAAATGCACAGTGTGGACCTGTCACAGCCCACAGAAAGTTCTCCAAGCACCTCAGGCTTCCAGTCAAACCAATGTACTGGGAGCAGAAGGCATCCAGGTGAGCCCAGCCCATTTGTTTAGAGTCATCAGCCTATGACCTTTCTTAATATCCTTGGTATTCACCACCGTTCTTCTGTTCATGGCTAATGAGGTTATCAATGACTTGTGCTAGTGTGGCATGCAGAGCAAGTTGATGCTGTGAGGAAGGTCATATGTCTCACCGTAGCTCTGCTGTCTTGGACACGCATGTGTGTACATCACAGTAGTGCTCTTCCCAGTAACAACAGCCCACGTTCCTGAGGGTCAGCTCAGAGGATGCTTGTGGAACACGTTCAGCTCAATGTGTGTTAGAGAAGACTTGAGCAAGACTAAGGTGCTGGGAAGAAAGCAGATCTTGATGCTGGAAAACTGCGAAGTCCCGGTGCTCTAAATATGTTCAGGAGTTTGGCTTTTGCTTTGTCTTCACAGTAAATAAACACTGGGTCTCTGGAGTTGCTTCTAACCTGCTGTCCATGTGAGTCAGCAGGTTGCTACTGCAAAGCAACTCCCCATCTCTCCCTGACACAGCAATACCACTGGGCGTAAACATGGTTTCCCACAGAGGCTCAGAGGCCAACCTGCAGCCCAGAGCATGTGGCTAATGACGGTCCCAAGGTGCAGCAGACAGGACATGGAGAGATGGGGGGGTAAAAAGAGAATCAAATAGAGGCAGCTGGTTCTGGTAGTGAAAATAATTTGGAGCAGGAGCTTGGAAGAACATCTGGGAGCCAGATTCTTCTCTTTGAGCCCATTGCAAGGAGTTGGCTTGGACAAACAAGAGATGTTCTTGTTTATCTGCTGTAACCTGCAATGTGTGGTGAGAGTAGGGAATCTAGCTTGTAGGAAGAGATGGCTTCTTTAGAAGTCACTGTGCTGTTCCTGTCCTCTTGCTTGGCAACTATCTGACGGCATGTTTAGTTCAGCCAGGCAAGCTTTGAGGCCCTGTGTTGCCCTCTGCAAAGCATGTTCTGTAATCAAAGTCCCTTGTGGTGGAGTTGGGGAACCTGTGGATATGGCTGGTGTTGGGTGGTAGGATCGGCAAAATTAAAGACAGTGTTCATGGGAGTGGAGAGGATTGGTGTGGCTTGGGAGTGGATGACCATCACAGCTGCTCTGAGCTGCACACCAGGAATTGAGGGGCAAACAAACAAGCCAGGCAGTGAAGCTCTCTGCTGTTTTCCTCTGTTTTGACTCGCAGTGGGGACTGAGCCAGGGGATAGGGGTGTAGGCGTTGCAGAAGTTCACGTGAGTGGATGGACTCTGGCATGAGTAATTTCTTGGACTGGGCTAGCTTGTGTTTGCTTTTTGTCGAACTCACGTTAGCTGGGCCAAAGATAGTACTCTTTTTTTCTTTTGAGCCCTTTTTTCCACATTCTGCAGGCTGAAAGGGAGGGCACACAAGCGACATGTCTGCAGCAATGCTGTAAACCAGACAGAAATAGAATTAGCAGTTCTTTCTGGTTCCGGTGTTTGTATCTGCGAGGTCATGAGCTTAACCAGTCTGGGTTTCTTAAAGGAGAGCCGTGTCTGTGTGAACCTCGTGTGCCTTGGGACCTGGTGCTTGGGTTTTGTTCCAGAGCAATATCATAAAACTTTTATAGCAATGTGAAGAGCATGAGAAGAGAAATAACCTTCTGTAGCTAAAGTGAGTGCTGCAAATTCTCCTCCAGTATCCACATGCAGCAAATCCCTCAGCTGAATCTGGAGAGCTGTTGGGGGACAAATGCAAGAGTTCAGATGGGGAAGAAGAGGAAGCAAGCAAAAACCTGCCTTTGCAAGAATTGCCCTGTCTTAGAGGTACTTGCAGCCCAGTTCTGCCCCAGCAGGCCCTTGTGCACGTCGGTAGCATTATTCGTTGGCATCGTATTCCATTGTGCTCCAGCATCTGTGGAATTGGGCTCTTAATCTATGTTGATTATGTTTTAATGGAATAAATAAATCTTTCACAGAGCCCAGAATCAATAGAGATGCTTCCATGCTATTTTATTCTTCTAGGCTTCCTAAGGACATTTAACTTTTACAACCTTACAACTTGTTCTGCAGCATTTGCTAGTCAACTATTGCATAATTGTTCTGGGGAATGAGAACCTGGGAATAATATGGCCCAGAAATGCTAAGAAGCAGAAATTAAATCGGCTTGTGTTCTCATCTGCCACCATCCCGCGTCTCCAGGGCCGGGGTACCGACTGTGGACTCCAGTTTTATTCCTGGATCTGCCATTGACTTAATTTATCAGCTTAAAGGCTGGGACCAAGTCCTTCACATCTCCCTTCTTCCTTTCCAGGCTGCCTCTTGTCTGCTTAACTTAAAAATTCTCTGGAGTGGAGCAATCACAGTTTGTGTGTCTGGGAAGCCTGTGGCTGCCTTGTAGTTATAGGCCAGCAACTGGAGGATGAAGTAAAATGAAACAAGAGCCATGAAGTGCACTAACAGTGGAAAGGAAATTTACAGATTTAAAAGTCCAGGTGCCTGCAGCCGGCCAGGAGTAGCAGTCTGGGGTAGTTCTTGTGAAAAATAAGTCTTTTTGAACAATAGTTAGAATGGAAGAACTTTGGCTCTATAATAAAAGCAAGCAAGAAGAATTGAGTTTGTAAGTAATTTCTAACCTGACTCTCAGTATTTAAGATGACGTGTTCTTGCATAAAGCACACCGGAGCTTCCATTTTCTTGTTAGTCAAGCCAAATTTATTGTAATCCAATAAGATTTAATAATCATTAGGAACTAATGAATGCCTCAGCACGTATGAGCTTGGCAGATCAGAGCCTGCCTGCTTTGCATAGTCTGTCTCACTTTGACCAGCTTGCCGTTTATGTGTTGGATTGATGACTGGGGAGTTCAGTAAAACAGGTAATGATTGAATGCTCCTGAAATGAAATTTAAAGAACTATCTGGAACAGCCAGTGAGCCAGAGGAAAAGGCTAATTTTTGGCGTGGAAAATTGAAGTAACTTGGTGAGAGTGAAGGCAAACAGAGCTGGATTGTCTGTGGGGAGGTGCTGGGATGGTCTTAACAGGCTTCACAGTTGAAATTAGCTAAGTTGTTAGGTGATTCTTTAGTATTTTAAAATTGTAGTAGCCAGGCTGTGAACGATCTCTTCTGCACCGAGCTCTGTAGTTGCACGTACACAGATAGAATCTGTCTGGGGGATTTGCAGATAAGTCAGACGTGGAAGGACAGAAAAAAGTGTTGACTGTCACTCAGGTTGAGAAAAGGCTTTGTAGTATTCACTTGATTCAAGAACTTCTGTGCCTACCCTGAACGTGGGCTCGTGCTGTCGGGCTCGCTCCTGGCACCCATGGACCTGGGGATGCTTAGCAGACTTTCTTGAACTTCTCATTCCTGACAGAGCTGCCTGCTTTCCTTAGTTCTGAAAGTGTTTAGGAGGGAGATGTTTCCTGGCTCATAGCTGCCCCTGTGCACTGCTGGCTGGCACTGCTGCTGAGTTGGGCTCTACAGCACAGAGGGCCTTCCCTGTAGGCTTTGGACTAGGTTTGTTTCTCAAAATCAAAGTGTGTGAGTAGGCCTTTTTAAAAAAAATGCTTATTCTAGGAGTTACCCTTCAAGTGCATCCCTTGATGAGTGGCTTGGGGATCACATACTGTCCTGTGGTGCTGAGACCTGGGTTTTACTTTTGGAGGTGGGTGGTGGTGGTGAAAATTCATGTCTGCCCTTGCAAGTGATTGTCCTTACAAGGATGGGTATAGGTGGGGCTGTGCTCTTCTGAAAGCAGAGAGAGGGCAAGCTGCACTGAATCAGAAAGGGTCCTGGCTGTGGGCTGGTATTTGATGTGGGCATGGGCTTTCCTGTGTAATAGCCCTTTTCACAAGGCCCTTATTTATGTGATTTTGTGACTGCTTATTGCAAATCATGCTGCCCTTCGTCTTGAATCTGTTAGAAATGAGTTGAAATTTTTCACTCCTCCTTGCAGGACCTCATTTTTCAGATGGAAGTCATAAAGAAGTGTTGATTCAGACTGGTACAGCTGCCACAAATTGATTTAAAGTAATAATAGGTGCAGGTGGCTGGTCACTGGCTACTATAGCCCTCTGCATTGTCTGTGATGAGGACATGCCAGAAGACATACTCGCAGGATCTAGGTGCTCCAAGTCTGTTCCTGGGCAGGCACCTTTCAAAAATACATCTTCTCCATTTGCAGGAGTGGGCATTGTCTTGCCTCTTCACCTCAGCAGCAGACGGCACACCAAGTTTCATAATCCTCCAAGTCAATTTAACAGAATGGACCATTGTGGGAAACACAAGAAGAAAAGCCCCAAAGCAGCCTAAATCCTTGTGAGATGGAGGCTTGCTGCTGCTTCGGGGAGAGAGCTATAGCATTTCAGTGTGTTTGTCTCTGCAACCCGAGAGTTATTGCTACGCATGGTAGCAGCTCTGGGAGGACAGTGAGAAACTGTGTGCCAGGCCAAGTGGTTTGAATAACTGGAACTCTTCTTTCTTCTTTAAGGTAAATCCTGGTGGAAAGACGCTTGAGGAGAGGCGGTCCAGTTTAGATGCTGAAATCGACTCTCTGACCAGCATTCTGGCCGACCTAGAGAGCAGTTCTCCATACAAGCCTCGGACTCAACAGGTTAGTGGCACACTGCGTAAACAGGGAGCGGGAAGGTGGCCAGCATCAACTGCTGGAGTCGATTTGCTAACCGCCTGGTATTCGTTGCAGCCGGCATGCCAGTTCCTCCTGATAGCATCCAGATGTGGCTGTCAATGGGGAGAAGGGCGCAGCCGCTCTGAGGGGGCACCGGCTCCAAAGCTGCCATAACTCTAAGCGAAGGGCCTCTGATCCCAATTGTTACAGTTTGCCACAGAGATTGTTAGAAAAATACTTGCAAAAAAATGGTGTTCCATTCGTCTTGTCTTGCCACCAACAATAGCCTGTGAATTAAGACCTGCTTGGCTTGCGAGTGCTTCAGCGCTTTTTTTTTTCGTGCCTTTTTTCTGTTTTGTTAACTTCTATCTGTCATTCTGCCAGAAGGATTGAGATATCTGCGTCTCAAGTTGTTTTCTTTTGTTTTTGTCATCTAATCAGTGGCAACGAAGTGGCTTGGATTGTAGCTCAGCTGTCAGGGTGGCTGTAGCCCAGCAAGGCAGACTGGAATTCGCACTTACTCTGCTGTGTCTAGACAAGGACTGCAGGGGTGACAGCAGCTCAGCTAATTTTTGTCACTCATCTAGGTAGTGCCTGAGTGGCGCTATCTAAGTTCTGGTGAGATGTCATCGATTTATCTCAGAGGAAGTGGTGGCACCCCATTGGCACTTTAAAGAGGGCAGTTGCTCAGATCTCGTGAAATCGTCCCACATGTGTCTGTGCTCAGATGTCCCTTGTCTTTGCTTCTACTCTCATGACTGGTCTCATTTCTTACATGTCTATGGGTCTGTAAGCATTTTTGCAGCTGTGTGTATGCCACGTTTGTCTTGCCCATGTCAGCCCTGAATAAACCCTAGAAGTACCAAAGGGATGGCCAAGTGCACATCCATAATCATAGAATCATTAGGGATTGGAAGGGACCTCGAAAGATCATCTAGTCCAATCCCCCGACACAGCAGGATCACCTACACCAAGTCACACAGGAACACATCCAGGCGGGTTTTAAACATCTCCAGCGATGGTGATGCCACAACCTCTCTGGGCAGCTTGTTCCAGGGCTCTGTTGCCCTCACCATGAAAAAGTTCTTTCTTATGTTTAAATTGAACCCCTTGTTTTCTAGTTTGTGCCTATTGCCCCTTGCTCTATTGTTGGGCAGCTCCTAAAAGAGTCTGGTCCTATCATCCTGACACTCGCCTTTTAGATATTTCTAAGCATTGATCAGATGTTCCCTCAGTCTCTTCTCCAGGCTAAACAGCCCCAGCTCTCTCAGCCCAGCCTCTCTTCCCAAGGCAGATGCTTAGACTCCTGATTATCTTAGTGACTCTGTTCTGCACAATCTCCAGTAGCTCTCTGTCCTCCTTAAAGTGGGTAGCCCAGATCTGGATGCAATGTTGCAGATGTGGCCTAACTAGGGCAGAGAGGAGTGGGAGGAGAATCTCCCTTGACCTACTGGCTTCTCAAGCCACCCCAGTTGACCATTGGCCTTCTTGGCCACAAGGGCCCATTGTTGGCTCATGGTCAGCCTGTGGTCCACCAGCACCCCAGGTCCTTTTCCCGAGAGCGGCTCTCAACCATGTCAGTCCCCAACCTGTATGGATACATGGGACTGGTCTTCCCCACATGCTGCGCTCTACACATGCCCTTGTTGAACCTCATCACGTTTCTTTCTGCCCAACCCTCTAGCGTATCCAGGTCACCCTGGATGGCAGCACAGCCCTTTGGTGTGTCAGCCACTCCTTCCAGCTTGCACTGTGTCCCCTCATCCAGTTGTTGATGAATATATTGGACAGGACTGTAGTCAGTACTGACCTCTAAAGAACACCGCTAGATACAGGCCTCCAAGTTGACCTAGCCCCACTGACCACAACTTTGAGTTCTGTCTTTTATAACTAATCCATCTCACAATCCAATCATCCAATCCACCCTTCTTACATTTGGCTGTGAGGATGCCATGGGAGACGCATGTTGAAAGCCTTGCTGAAGTCAGGGTGGCCCACACCTACTGCCCTCCCCTCATCTGTCTGAGAAAGCTGTCAGATCAGTCAAGCAGGACTTTTCATGAATTCATGTTAACAACTACTGATAACTCTCCTTTCTTTGAGATGATGTCAGGAAGATGATGTTCTGTCTTCATTCCAGGGATGGAGGTGAGGCTGACTGGTCTGTATGTACTGGGATGCTCCTTTTTGCCCCTTTTGAAGATGACTGGAGTAACGGTGGCTTTTCTCTAGTCGTCCAGATGGGCAGAAGAAGCTGAGTTTCATCTCTGGGACCAAATCCCAATTTTCTTTGTTCAGTTTATCAGACTTTATAAGGTATTTTGGTTAATGTACTGATGTCCTGTGAAAAGTACAGCTACAGCAACTTCTAACTATAGGTGGTAGGAAAAGAAAATGCCAGAGTTGACTGTATCCTCTGCTCTAATTAAAGAGTACTCAAGTCCTTGAAAGATGGGACTAGAATGTAAAGCTTTGATATTTTCCTTTGTTTGATCTGTACTGAGTATTAAAACTGGTGAGTCATTTGATAGTCTTATAGTACGATAATAGATTAGGCTGCAAATTGTGAGGTACTTACTCAGGACATCAGCACATTTATTGGATTACACCTTAGCTGACCTTCCCAAATTTATCAGGATAATGGCTGCAGATAGAAAAATAGAGTTAGGGCTTGTTTTCAGAGAGGATGTTTCCAGTTGTGCTGCTGTGGTTAAAGCATTATAATAACTTTATAGGTATACCTTGCCCTTGGCGATACTCCCGTTCTGGAATAAAAGAAGGTTTATTGTTAGGTGTCTTTTTTATGTTGTCTTCAAGATGGTTTTAAAGCAACATAAACTAACCTGTAACATAGTCCTCTCGCTCTGGAGTACAAGTGATAGCAGGATCATGACACGCGGTTTGTCTAACGTACCCAACCCACTGGCATAGATTCACGTGGAGGGAAGCTCTTTTGATCCTTGGTACAAGTTCAGGATTGCAGTGAGACACTGTGCCTCTGAAGCACTGAGGTTTGTACCCTCCACAGTAGGTTGGAGGGCCGTCCATAATGCCTCTTGAAATGAGTGGGCCAGCGTCAACCCCAAATCATTCCCCTCAGCCAGAAGACTTGCTGCTGTGCACATGGATTAATATGAATCTCTGTACCATCCTTGCATCGCTTCTCTGGGCATTAGTCTGGTAACACTTTCTGCGTGATAGGAAGGTGACAGGGACATTGCCATGAGCTGCAATGGCCATTAATAGAGGGCAGTGAGAAGGTTTTGACACCTGTGGTGAGCAGCACCCACCTTGTACCTAGTGGTCCTGCCTAATTCAAAGCAGCTGAGCTGGAAAGTAAAGGTAAAGCAGTCACTCCTGTTTCCCATGCCTTGGGCAGAAGTAGTAGGGTGCTGCTGCCCTGCAGAGCTGTGTTGCTGCCTCCTCTGAAGTGATGATTTTGAAGAGCATTTTCTCAACATAGATCCTTTACGGAGCAAAAAATGATCTTTCCTCTCCACGGCAGCAGGCTGATTGGAGGAGGTTCTTCTAAAAGTCTGAGTACTGGTTACAGAAAGTCTGAGTCAACCCTGATGCTGCTGAACCTCAAAGTGAAAGATTTTCTCAGGCTTCGTTTCGTCTTTGCTCTTGTCCCTGTATCGAGGCAGTTGTTGAGATGGTCCCCTGCAGCAGATGTTTTCTAGGCATCAGTAGTTTACTTCATACTGGCCGTCAGCAGTACGCGGGTGAGAAGCAGCTTTTGATCATGATTGTCTCAGCCTCAGGCTGAGCCCATGACTTATGAGTGAAAGTCTGACTGAGTCATAGAAGCAGGGAAAAGTGATTAGAGCGCTGTGGTTTCTTCCTTTCTAAATTGCACATATCAAAAAGAGCAGAAAATCACAAGACTAAGTCATCTTTAGCTGCAACACATGTGTCTCTAAGGATGCTTACTGTCATGTGCAGTGGTGGAGGAGAGGCCGTATTTCAATAATTCAGCTGAAGCTGGAGTTTTAGAGAAGACTACACATCACCTGAGCCTGAGAGGTTTCTGTGTGACCTTCACCAGCACAGCTAGCTTCACCCTTCTGAATTGGAATGGAGGAGACAAAGATGTTCTCAGAATTACCGTGACTGTAATGGCCTGTTACTCACTGAGCTTGCCTTAGATGTTGTTTGGAGAACTGCAGATGCAGTATGAAAACGTCCAATTAATATTTTCCTCCTGTTTGATCCAGTTTGGAAATGCCGGTGTGATCAGTATAGTGCAGAGCTCCTCATGTGTAGCTGCAGTGCGTTCTCTGTTTACGTGTTGCACCTTCTAAAGTGCAGCAACCCACTGGCAAGTTCAGAGGTGGAGAACTCTCTGCCTTTCATGAGTGAAAGGAGGTTGTACAGACAAGGCATTTCAGTGCATGAATTCCATGGGTGGGAGCAGGGGCTATTTCTAAAGTGGGTGAACCCTGAACAGGGGGGATAGTGAATGCTGTGGTCATCTGGCCTCCTGTAGTAAAGGGTGTTTTCCCTGTTCTGACATGTCTTGCTTGAGTGCTTGCTAAACAGAGGAGTGCAGCAAGGCCTCAAGCAAAAAGCCATGCCAGATTTCAGCCCATAAAATAAATGTTTGCGTTGAAGAAAAAAAAGGCAAGGAAACTTGTGAGAGAGGGCTTCCAGCAGAGGCTGTGCAAATGAAATACTGGAAATAGCAGCATATGAAAGCTCAGGATTTTTTGTCCCTGCTGTGAATTATGTATTGAATGCTGATTGCTTTGTCTGGAATTGGACACCTACCTTCCGAAACTCTTGAGTTTTGTTCTGAATTTCCGGCGGATTGTCTGTTTAGAAAGTAGGACTTTGTGGGAGGTGTACCAGGTAGTAAGATGTGCCGGGTCCAAAGACAATTAGCCTTTTCTAAAAAGCAAGTATGGAGTGGCCAAAGCTTATGGAGCATTTAAGTAACAAAAAACCCACGTGCTTTGATGGTCAAGATCAAATCTGCTTGTTTGTCAGCTCTCAGAGGCAGCTTGACCTGGAGGGTCTGGGCTGGCACTCTGGAGACCTGTTTCGTTCCAAGCTACCACCACTGCGCTAAATTACCTTGAACATAGAATCTGTACTTTGCTTCCTTTCAAAGTCTCTCCTGTCCTTGTAGCTTGGCAACCTCTTCAATGTGTTTTTCCTTTCACTACTGCTTGTACAAGTAATAAAAAAGATAAATAAAGTGGGTTTTTTTCATCTAACAAATGAAGGCAGAGCTAAGGATGGCATCTACAGAGTCATGCTTATAGCCCTACCGCAGTATCACTGTCCCACCTCAGTACTGGATACCTGCCACTATCCAACACTGACAGCCTGAGCGAGTAATATTTTGAAGGAAAAGAAGCTTATTCTCAGTGTGAGCTGTAGAACAATAAAAAAGTAGAGGAAATTAAATTTTAAAAAAATCAGTGCTACGTTTTCATTAAGTTCCAAACATACTGAGAAATAATGTCTTCTAATCACTGGAATTTAAAAGGGATTTAATTGTTTGACAGCCTAAGTTGTTATTCCATCACTTCTTTTGACAACCAGTTGGGGATAACAAAAGCAGTGAAAAAGGCAGTGGACTATTTTCTTCCAGAGTGACGGGACAGGATTGAACAGCTTCAGCTGTAGTATGGCAGACCGTGAAACAAAGCGCAGTGTTGAACGCTGAAGACTTGTAGGAACACACTTCCATGTGCATTTCTAATTTTAGTGCCCCACTTAGAGCTGTGCCAGGAATGCACGGTTAAAAGTTCGGGTCTTTTATCTTTGTTTATGTGGAGCCCTATCTCCAACCATGAATAAAGCCTCCTACTCAGCCAAGAGCAGCGCATTCCCCAGCACTGAAAAAGAGCTTTGTGATTGCTCTCGATTTGGGCTGCGGCATTGGCATATGGGCTTCGGGAGAAACAGATCGCTGAATCTGCGCTTAAGATCCGTGCAAATTTGCTAGTCCAAGCTCAGAGTCTGGCTTCCTTGTTCCTGTTGTTTGCCTGAGCCTGGCTTCTTAGGGTGGTGTGCTCTGCAAGGATTTTGCAAGTGCCGTCCATGGGGTATTTGCCAGCACCTCAGTTGTAGTCAGGAATGTTTTTATTTTAAAAAAGAAAATGTGCAGGTACAAGCAGATTTAAGATTAATTTTGTGAGTTGAGAATTATTTCCCCTCTCCTGTAGTGTTTATGTGACAACTTGTGGTTCCTCGTTAACAGAAGTTGGTGGGATTCACCCATTTCAGGTGTTTAGGGTGATGCTGAATCTTTTTGGGTGCAGTTTGGGCTGAAATTGGTGGCTTAGCTTCTGCTGTCTTCAGATATAATATTTGAGGCAAATAAAAGTGCCTGGGTCTGGGCTTGTTCATCTGAGCGCATATCATCTGTGGGCATCTGCAGAGCTTTGCCAAAGAGGCTTCTGAGTCCAGCAGCACAGCATGATAGCCAGGCTACTTTCCCAGTGGCAAGAGGCTGTCTGCTCACTTGAGGTCTCTGCATTTTGGATTTTGTGGGCTTTTTAATCTCTTTGGTTTGGGACAGAAAGGCTCATTGGGAATAAGTCCATCTGCTGAAACTGAGGTGCATCCTCCATCCATCCATCCTAAAGAGCTGGTGACCTTTTAGGCTACTTCAGAGCTACATGTGCTGAACAACAGTTTCCTTGAAGGCTGCGAGTTGCCACGATTTCCCCACTCACTCGGGTGGTTTGTGTGGACACCTTGGGCCAACGGTGTGTCATAGAGGTATGCCCAGGGAGACATGGTGAGCTTCGATGCTGGTAGCAGCACCAAAGGGCTTATGCAGCAGGCTCACTGCAGGGTTGCTGGCAAGGGCTATTCTCCATGGGCTGTGGCGCTTTTGCCAGTCACAAACATCAGGAATTGCGCAGGCTCTTTAAAGATGGGGTTGCCTCTGAGAGCTCTGCTTCTGGCTGCTTCAGGCTGCCTTTGGGCCGTTTGGAAAATGCATGTGGATTACTTAAAGCAGGAAAGGCAGCATCCCATCTGGAGCCATTCCAGTGAGTTCATCCCAGCACTCGAGAAGCAGTGCCCTTGCATTCAGGAAACTCTGGTCCTGCAGTTTCCCTCTCCAAAGGCAGAGCGACATTCCCACCCTGTGTGGGTCATGTTTGAGATGGTCTCAAGGTTGAAGCTTTCTAGGAGCACTGCCGCAGCCGTGCGAGCTGTGAGCAGTGCACGTCTCTCATGCCACTCCTGACACGCCTGCGGGCAGAGGAGCGTGCGCGGGGCAGGGATGTTGAGCCACGTACGTGTCAGTTGAGAGGCATAGCCAACAGATGATTTCATGTGTGTTTGGATTTGGCTTAGCTTTACAAGAAGGGAAAACCCTCCTGCACTCATCAGCTCTCGGCAGTACGTGCGGCAAACTGACTGCTCTGATTAGCAGATGCTCGAATTGGTTGCATCTGCTGGTGTGTATTAAACCTTAATCTCTTTGATAAGAGCACGTCCATGAAGGTTTTTAAGGAAAGTTTGCAGAGATCCCAGATTACCAGTTTGTCACAGATGAACAGGATAAGAGTGACCTTTGCAGGCTATTATTTCTTCCTCTTGTACTATCATCAGAGTGAGAATGAAGCAGCACTGCTGCTGCTGCTTCTCTTTCCTGACATGTAATCAAGTTCACTGAAATCTCAGTGAGGTTTACTTTTTCCCCCATTTTCTTTTTTTTCCTTTAATTTGGCTTTTCTGCCTATACGTTTGGCTACAGCTTTAGATGACCACTATTGGACTTTAAAATATGTGCAGGCATCTCAAATTTGTGTGTGGATGAAGACAAACATTTACTTTAGTAACTGTGATAAAAAGCAAATAGTGCTTCATAATTTGGTCTTTTTTCGTTCTGCATTGGTGATTAGTTGGTTTGAGAGCGAGACTCTTAATCTCTAAAGCTGTTCAAGGCCTTCTATCTATTGTTGTCATTTGTTTTCTATCTTTTTTCCCCACAAGGGGACCAAGTGGCTGTGTAACTTCATCTCAGGAAACTCGTCGTCATTTCCCCATCCTCGTTTGTTGGCACTCCATGGTTTGGCGCTCATCTCAAAGGGACCTGCTGCACGTCACAAGCCGTTCACGTGCCCAGCCAGCAAAGAGCAGCCACCTGTAGGGCAGTGGCCTGTGTTTCATTGGGATGCAGACTGCTTACACCATTCATGGGTCAATGCATCTGAGAGCTTCAGTGGCATTAGATTTACCCCCATGACAGCAGCCCTGTGAAATACAGACGTGTGCTTGCTGTTTCATGGATGAGGGAGGAGCTGAGGCACTGGGCAGTTAGATTTCTTGGTTTATGCATGGATTATCAGAGGAGCTGAGATCAGGCCATGGGCAGCTGATCATGAATTTATCCTTCTGTTGTAGCACATGTCAGTGTCTGGCCAGAGCACATGTGAGAGTGTCTCCTGTCAAGAGAATCTGGAGAGGTCTTAAGTGTGGGGAAAAGCATCTGCCCCTGTCTTGAAGTGTGTGAACCAAGAAGGCCAAATCAAAAAACACCTTACTGTGGGAGGCTGTTAACTTGATGCTCATCTACTATTTCATTATTTACAGCCAACAGACTTTTTGATGCAGTGTCTTGACAGTAAATCCTGAGGGATTGAAGCACTCACGCTGTGGTGTATCTTCATTCCCTGGACCTGTATCTTCATTCTCTGATATATCCAACACTCCAGAAGTATAAAGTTGTTTTCCCCACTTACTTACATGTGGAAGTTGATCTTAGTCCTCTGGCACAGGTCAGTGGTTTCCCCACACGGGCAGCAACCACTCCAGAATGCCCATCAAGGAAGTAACTGGCACAATTTGAAAGGAAAAGGTAGCTGATTAATTCTTCCTACCCAGCGCCCATCGGTGTCTGGCAGTTGACTGCTCCCCATATACGGTTTGAACCCACCAGTAGCTTTTAAGTGAGTCAGGGAGAGGTGTATCTGTATGCAGAGCCAAGTGGCTCAGACCTGTGTCTCTCAGGGACCTGCAGTGTGATGCTGGCCATCCTTGCTGCGGCCCGTGGGCTGGTCCAGCCTCACACATACGCAGTGAGCTCTAAGCCTGCAAACTGAACTTTTGCTCTACCAGACTGCTCTGTAGCCAGGTTCTCTGACCTGAAACATGGATTGTTTGGCTGAAATACTCAGATAAATGCCAAGGCTAATACTAGGGGGGGAAAGGGAAGCAGGAGGGGGCGGTCAGGAGATGTAATGGAGAACAGGAAGGGTCGGAGTCTGTTCAAGATGCAAGACACAAGTCTATAGGAAATTAGGCTTCCTTTGCTCTGTCTTCATAGTTTCTCTTCTTTTTGTGTTGACAATTTCTCTTCTGTACACACTGGGAACCAGCTGCATTTCCCTCCCTGTTAAGGAAAGGAAATAGTTTGGTGCCAAGGGAACAGCACAGCAACTTAAACACCTGTGTGGCAATACATCACTTGGGACTTTGTTCTCACTGGCCTGCGCTGAATGTCTTCCCCGGCCTTTCCCAGCAGAATGGGAATGACGACTTAGTCATTTGTGCACTACAGCAAGGAAAGAGTTGCCTTGACAAGCCTTCAGCTTGCCTCAGGTGCATCCAGAGACCACTAAAGGATAGATGTGAATCCTGCTGACGTGAGTTCCTGCTGAGGTGGGCTAAGAACCTCCTCCTTCAGTTGGAGATTCTAAATACATTTGAAAGGTGAAGACTAAAACAGCTGAGGAGCCCTGGCGTTTAAACGACAGCCTTCACAAGTCTGTTGTGGTTATTTACTGATGGCTGTTTGTAGTTAGCCCTGGAGTCTTTTCATTGTGAAACTGGGCTTTGGATGCACATTGGTGACATGGTGCTGTCATTTGCTGGTCTGTCCTGTCTTTTGTGGTCTGTTTTAACAAGGGACAGAGGATTCCTCCTTTGAGCCCTTGCTGGGCAGTCCAAAGGCAGAGCAGATCTATTCCATTTCAGGTAGAGCCACCTGGAAGAATCAAGACCCCTACAGAAAAGTGAGAGCTGGCCATGCACTTTCTAGATTAGACCCCACTACCAACGTATAAATAAACATCATACGTTTACTGCACTAACAGATCTCAAGATTGTTGCAAGGTGTTCCTGGCTTAAAACCATTAACCATCAAAGTCAGAATCATCTGTGGGCAGTTTAAGGGACTGTGTCTATATTTTCGCTTGTTGGTTGCATTTTGTCTACCTCTCTGACACCTTTTGCGTAATGAATGCGATGCTGGAGATGCATTGTCTGCCTAGGCTAAAAAAAGCCCCATCCCACACCCAGCCTATCTCTCAAAGCTATGAATTGATATATCCTTGCTGTAGCTCTTCAAATAACTGTAAATTACTCCCGGCTCTTACAGTTTCATTGTAAAGAAAGTTCCTTCCTTCACGCAGTCTTCTTTGCATCACAGTAAAATGCAATTAGGTGACGTACATATTGTGGTTTGGAAGCACTTACAATTTTCTCAGCCTTATGTTGTCAACTTTTGCTCAATAGCAGGCTTGTGGACTGTGTCAGTGTGCCTGCGCTAGCATATATTATCACCATATGGTGTTTCAATAGTGAATAGGAAACTTCTATGAGTATGTAAAAGAGGATGACATGGAAAAAAACATTACAGGATGCTAAACCCAACATACTGCTTCTCAGCTGAAAGTGAGCACTCGTAACTAGCTGCTGCTTCCATGGCAAATCAGTAAGGCATTGGACCAATGACTGTTACTGCCTTAAATCCCACACATTTAACAACAACAACAAAACCCCAGAAAACTAACCTGAGAAAAATGGGATTTTGATGGAGTTATTGAAAGTATTTCTGCCAGGGTTTGCAGTCTCAGACTGATTCCTCCCTGCCCAACCAAAATATCCAGGTCTTACAATGAGTTCTTTGCTTGGGAAGAAGTAGTTTCATGTGTGTAAGGCGGCAGGAGCAAGGGTAGGCTGTATAGTTTGAATGTTATGTGTAGAGAGAGACAGGAGTGTTGCGATCGCCTCACTTGGTTGTTAGCACAACGCAGGTCAGAGACTTCACTATCTCACCGCACGTAGCACCGCTGTTTATCTTAGAGTCGATTCCCCCTGCTGGAGTGATCTGTAAGAAGTCGGTGAGAGCTCATTGCTCTCTCAAGACGCTCAGAGCGATGAAGAGTTGCCATCTCTCACACCAGCAGTCATTGCAGTCATCCTGGGGGCTCAGGCAGTTTTGATTCCTTCTTCCAAAACCATTAAGTCATGATTCAGGGAGAATTAAAGAAAGATGGGAGGTGTAGTCCTGTTCCCACCCAGCAAAAAGGCAGCATGCGTATGCAGATCCAAGCTGTCATTACCAAGAGAGAAAGATAAGGTGCTGGGCTCGATGACTGTACAGGTTTGCAGGAAGCCCTGCTGTGCATTGCAGGAGATACCTGTGCAGTTAATACTGTTTAAAAGTGATGGATAAACCACTGTGGTTCGGCTGGAGTTTTTTGAGCACTGGGTAGTTCAGCAGGGAGATAATGCAGATGTCATATTGAACTCTATTCTGGAAGCATTGTGACCAGAATCCTCATTGGCAGCAAGATGGGACCTGGCTGTGGAACAACACTGCCACAGAGTTTCACCGTGTTTTACAAGCCCCCAGTGAGAGACAGCTGCTGTGGTGCTCAGGACAGCCCTCCACTTTGCACTGAAGGCTGTGGAGATACCATGCAGAGAATGCAACCGTGAAGTGCTTCTTTAGGGTAAATACAGATCACTGTTAGGTTTGGGAGGTATGTAGAAGAGCCAGTACCTAGAGCAGGGCTGTGTGATACTGGAAATCATCGGGCTTTTTAGCTTTTTGAAAAGACTTGCCTTTGACAAGCCTTGGCTTTGACGCTGTTGAGTAATGCGGCCATTCCTAACTAATGGCAGTAAAACTTCAGAGAACACCTGCCGTTTCCATATTGAACATGTGTGTGTGTGCTCATGTGAAATCACAAACGCATGCAGGTCTGCAGAGTACAATTTATATTTGGCATCTTCCCTACAGATTGTATTTAGGAACAAACCTTAAAGTGTTCCTGTAAATAAAATCATTCCGGACCTGAGCTCTTTAATGAACGAGACGAGGTAAAGTACAAAGGCAAAAGAGAAAAAAAAAACAGGGCGGTTGTTTTGTTTGAGGGCTTTTTCACAGCAAAACAACTACTTCACAAATTTGATCATTTCCTGAGTGTACTCTGATTTCTCAGGAGAACATTTGGACAATGTCAGTAGGCTGTCTGCATGGTAGGATCTGGATAGAGCCAAAAGTGAAGCGATGGGTTGATCGCTTAGGAATTGTAAATGTAGGGAACATCTGAAGAGCTCTGGCGCTTCTGCTTATGAGCCTATCCCCTATAATCAGTGCTTTCCCCAGCCCAGTTTCAAATAAATTAAATGTGAATATCTCATTGCTTTCTTCGGGTGATTATTCCAGACTGCAACATATACAGCTGCTAAAGGCTATTTGACTTCAGCATCTCCTTGCTTAATTTAATCTCCTCGTTCTGGGGCACACTCAGTGTATGTGTCCATGCACATGGATGCATGTCACGCCTATACATACAGAGGACGAGGAGGTTGAAATTCCCCAGTTCAAAGCCGTAGTAAAGGACTGACAGACTGGGTCTGTAATATGCCTGACCTGACAATTAAGCAAACTTATTACTGTGTCAGGCTGCCAGATGGATCATCTACTCATGATGTAACGTGTATTGCTTCTGAATGTACTGGAGTGCAGTTTCCTATTTTATGTTTGTTGAGCTGAGAAAGGGAGAGAAAAGAGACAGTTTTATTTGAACTAAACCCACTCGTTTCAAGTGTGTTTAATGATAGCAATATGTGACAGATAAAATCCTAGGCCCTGGTCCATGTTTATTTTCATTTCAAGCAATGAGGAAAGATGGGAGAGATAAAATTGTAGGCTGAAAATCTCCCTTGTTGTAAAACAGCAGCTTGAGCTCTGAAGGGCTTTCCTTACTGCACTGCAGGATTCTGAGATGTATCTGTTAGGTCTTTGCCAGGAAGGAATTTGGGGCTTTGGCCCTGAGGTAGGTCAGATTGGACTGTTCAGCATCAGCTTTTCGATTGCTTTCTCTACGCTTACTAGAGGTGGCAAAGCTATACTCAAAGAGGGGTGAGAAAAGTAACAATCTGAAGAATCTGTCACTAACATGGACTTACTGTTAAGCCTCACCTTGAAGCTGAGAGAGTTGGGTTCTCAGACCTGTAGTGTAGATGTATTCCTTAGAATCCCCGACCTCTCTCACCTGCTGTTATGTAACTTTGGCAGTGTCATCTTTTGTCTCGGGGCTGTAGTTCTCCTGTTGAATAGATTAACAGTTGCACTTGAGCTTAAAGGTCTCTTCTAACCAAGCAGGTTCTTGCTATTCGTGACCTGTAGTATTTACATCTGGACCTCTGGGGCTTTCTTCTCTCCATCTTTCTTCTCTCCGTGCTTCTAGGACTGCAGTGTGGGTGGACTGGGATAAACTGTCTCTTTCCAAGGCTTATGTTGAGCACAACCATGCAAATTTTCCTTCTCATGAGGTCTTGCTGTCTAAATGCAAACTGGTGAGTTTGAAAGCCAGGAAAAAGGAAATGGCTCTTGGATCTGTATTTATTCTATTTCTTATTTGCCTTTGACTTAAGCACAGGATTAACTGTGGATTTTATTTGTTAGCAGTGCAGCCTGTGATTCTGTGGTGAGACTTTCTTTTCAGAGTAAATTCCCCAGTGTCTTGTTTTTTCAATTTATTTTTTTTCCAGTGATTGCAAGATTAAACAATTTGGCCTGGATTTTGACCTTTTTACCAAGGTTTTTGCATGGTAGTTTCTGAAGACAGTACCCATGGTCACTTCAGTGCGTACATGCAAAGTGGTAGAAGAGAAACAAGGTGATCATAGAATCATAGAATCACTATGGATTGAAAGGGACCTCGAAAGATCATCCAGTCCAATCCCCCTGACAGAGCAGGATCACCTAGACCAAGTAACACAGGAACACATCAAGGCGGATCTTGAACATCTCCAGTGAAGGAGACTCCACAACCACCCTGGGCAGCCTGTTCCAGTGCTCTGTCACCCTCACCGTGACAACCTTCTCAGGTTGATGTGGAACCTTCTATGTTCCACCTTACAACCATTGCCCCTTGTCTTATCGCTGCATGACACTGAGAACAGCCCAGCTCCATCCTCCCGATATCCACCCCTCAAATATTTGTAGACATTAATGAGGTCACCCCTCAGTCTCCTCTTCTCCAAGCTGAAGAGACCCAGCTCCTTCAGCCTTTCCTCATCAGGAAGGTGTCCTACTTCCTTCATCATCTTCGTTGCCCTATGCTGGACCCTCTCCAGCAGCT